>CM052189.1:5447690-5498182 GCA_028455805.1 Lasioglossum figueresi | reverse complement strand
CAGAAAGCCTAATTTTGCGTTTTTCAGGCGATATTCGCATTATTTGACAGAATTTAGCGGAGTCGCCAGAAGGAATGCTGGCGCGACAGTGTTGCATTTTCATTTGTTCCAGCATTTCTTCTCGCGTCTCCGCTAAATTCTGTCGAATAATGCGAATATCGCCTGAAAAACGCAAAATTAGGCTTTCTGAGATAGTAAGCGCGCTAGATGCATCTTTCATCTAGCGATTGCGACTATGGAGAGGTCCCCAATATGCGTCTAGCGGTGTGTGGAGTACCACACAACTCAACGAGTCTACTCCCTTAAATAGCCATTGGAGAATAGCATTCTTCTTTGAACAAATTATGATTTTGAAAAAAGTTCTAATCGCTGCAATCGCAAGACAAATTGTGGTACAAGGGGTTAGCTTATTAGTCGGATAGCAGTGGCTTCACATTGTTGACATGTACTACTACGATTGACTGCACTACACGTCTGACCAACACCGTCCAATTCTACTTCGCCGATCAGGTTCTCTCGCGGAACGAATTCGGTGTTTCCGGTCTCCTTTCGTCGAACCACGGCCGGCCGATAAATTCTTTAATAAATACCCGAGCGAAACTCCGCGGTCGATGAATTCCGCCGGCGTTCCGCGCCCGCGGGACCATTCACCGCTGTCCTCGATTCCTTTTTTTTCCCTGGCGGCCTATCGTTCGCCACCCCCGCCGTTTTCTCGTTTTGTTTCTCCGCCTCGTTTTTTCTCGCCTGTACTTTTGTTTACTCTATTCCTCTCTTTGCTCCTATTTCGCGTGTCCCCCGCCGTCCCACTCATCCCTCGCACGGCCTCGTACGGCCTCGTACAACCTCGCAGACCCTGGCAAAACCCTCGTCGGCCCACACAGCTTCGCCTTCCCCCCTTGTCTCGCAACCCCCCGCTTTTTGTATTCGTTACCATCCCTCGGTGCCCGACGATACAGCAAGCCAAGTGGGTTATTGGATGGTTTCCAATATGCCCGCTCGCTCGACCACTGCGGCACTTTATGTGCCCTCATATCATTTCCACGGTTTTTACGGGGATGACCGCCCCTGGCTGACCCTGGGGGTGGCTTCCGGTCCGGGATAATTTTCGAGAAATTTTTGCCCGGCCACCCCTTGATTGGAACGGTGAAAAGGCTGATTCAGAACGCACCCGACCTTTTCGCTTGCCATATAACCCGTCGCCACGTTCTCGCGCCGTTTAATCGCGTTTAGTTATTGTTATTATAGTCTCCCATCGGCTCGCTACACGAGCAAGCTCGTTATGTTTAATAATTATTCCCGAACGGATGCCGGACTGTTTAAAGTAAACAAGGAGAGCGAGAGCTGCGGATGATGTATGCGCCATTAAAATTGAATGATGTATGCACTGCATTAAATATTGTGTCGATCAACAACTGCCAACCGCTTTACTGATTGATGCGCTTCGGACGCTGATCTTTAATTGGTTACGCTTCTATAAAAATTGCTGAATTTTCTTTCTTTTTTGTAGGAAATCACAGGATTTTTACGTTTCTCGTTGGAACCGAATAAAAAGAAAGAAGGTAAATCGACAGACGGTATTTTCAGTATGAATTCAATTCGGTGCAACAGAAGTGATTTTGTCAAAGGCAACACTCCGAAAAATATTTACAAAATGAAGTACATAAAATATGACCGAGAAAATTAAGTCCGGTTGTGTGCCTCCGAGGTACCAAGTGCTGGAATTAATTAAAAAAAATCCCCATTACCCGGAGTGCACTGTCTAATAATATGTCGCAATGGACCTCCGCGATAATTCCAGCATTTTCTGGCCACATTTAAAAATCCGGCGAAAGCAAAGTGTGAACTGCCGGGCTGGCACCGCGCCCTTTTAATACGATTTTCATCGCGTTCGCGAGTCCATTAATCCCGAGGGCGACCGCGTGGAAAAATTGTTCGAAAGAACAACAGAAGCTCGCCGGCGGAGCTGATGATCGGTTTCGGTGCAGTTAATTAACACACCGCTAGGCGATTCCCGATGGAATCTCTTAAATCCACGCTCCTAACGTTTCCGTTAATGAAGTCTGGTGGTTGGTCCGACGAGAGGAGGAAACAGAATAAAAAATAAATGAAACGAAAAGAAAGCGGCGATAATGATATTTCTTAACGCAACAAGAGGTTGAACGAGCTGAATGGTTGGCACGCGATTGCGTTAACACGCGAGAGCTGTTCGTTAGCGTCGATTCGGTGGATCGTGACGCGAGTGCTCGCTCGGGGCTCGAACTTTTCCATTAAAAACACCGATACCGGTGTGTTATTCGGAAATTTCATAGAAGATAACGCAAAGTTCGCTCTCGCCCGCCGCGCCGTGCCCGGTGGGGCCCTGTAAATATTCATGGGGCCGGCGATATAAATGCGTCGCCGCGGACGAGCGCGCCGCTGAAAGTACATCGGTGTGACAAATGAAAGATGAAAGACAGAGGGGAGACCCGATGATAGAGAGACACATAGCCTTCCGCCAGCCAGGGGACGGGAAAAATTGGCCGGGCGATACATTTTTGTAATTAAAAGTTCAAAGCGTCCGGGACAGGTTCGGTTACAGACCTAATAACGCGACACTACCGACAACCGGAGCGCGGCACGGGGATTATGCTGTCTGGACTCTCCATCGGCGTTTTAAGAATATTAATGAATATTTTAATGAGTGCCCCGGCAACGCGAGCCGAGGCGCCGCAATCAGTTGAAATTTCAAACGAGCCCGCTCTCGCGTCATGAAATATTAAAATGTCAAAGCCGCTCCCCGGCGCAGGCCACCGGGATCCCCCGTTACATTTACCTAGGTAAAATCGTGACACGTGAATACACACCCTTAAATATTGGCCGCCGTCTATCGGTTTCATAAAATGCTCATTTTATCCAAGCTCCGCCGAGTTTTTAATATTGCCTTGCCGGAAATGCCCCCTTTTGTACGGCCGTCGTTATTTACAGATTTATTCTGTCCGTGTAGTTTGTGTACACGCGTTCCCCTATTGATTTTTTATAGGTCGAGCACACTGTAGTTTTAATCACTTTTATATTTAAAGGTCCCGTGAATCGCTTTTCTAATCAAGCGTGCATGCTACACTGTCGAACAATTTTGAAAGAATTTGTGGATCAACTTTTCGATTAATTTTTATATAATCGAAATCCCAAAACGTTAACACTCCAGAATAGGACAATTTTTAATCGAGTGATGTCGAAATGTTTTTTCGAACGTAGTTGGTTGTTGAAATTGTCCAGTAAAAATAATTCCAAGCGAAAGCAAAGAGTGCAAAGGGTTCCAAAAAAATGATTAGTGCGTCGGTCCTATTTATTCCGAGCGTTAAATAGACCAACATAGGGAGACAGCTACTGTTTGGTTCGTGCGGGCTTGTGTTTACCGATAATCAGACAATAATTAAACTATTTGTACACCCCTTACCGATCAATCATACAGCACAGGAACCATCCGTCGATTCATTTCCGCTTGAATATGTTTAATCATAGTCTACGCCGTCCCGTGTCGGATTCAGGTGGTTCTTCTCTTCAAATTAACATCGTATCGCTACGGAAACCATATTGTTTATCAATTCATATGATTACGCTCTGCGTATCGGGTGTGCTGATTAATGTATTTATCGAAGTAGCGCTTTCTTTGGCTGGTAATCGCTGGAATTGCATTGATGTATAAACGTTCTCTTTAAACCAATCTCCAGGATTAAAGTGCATAGCAGACTTTCAATGTTAAATAAAATGTGGAACTTAACTTAACTGTCGTACTGAGAACATCTTCGCTTTCAACCTATCAGTCAATTGAAGTAGCATGTGCCTACGCATGGCCAGACGTTAATGTATTTTGACTAAATATGGCCATTTCCAATTGGTAAAAATTTGACATTAGATAGCATGTAAACCATAATATTTTTTACTAAAATGGGTCTCCTCTTTTTTAACTTATTACGTCTTTCTGGTTTATAGAGTGGTTTCTGATACGTCAGACGATTCTTACGTTGATTTCACTGTAACTTTTTATGAAAGCATTTTACGAGTCTAATTTTTTCAACTTCTTCGGATTTTACAGCTTGCATAAAATTTATAAGACGAAAACTGAAAATACAGTAAAGTAACTTTAAGTATATGTTTCAGCTGTTTTATATTTGTGTTCGCATAAATTTGATGAAACTTCAATCTTACGACTGTCGCTTTATTAACTAGGAACGAAAATGTTCCGAAACTGGAATCGCGCGATATTCCCGCGGCTGGCGCGATCTTCCCAGATCATGAATCCCCGAGGATTCTGGGTACCGAGTCGAGGAAGTGCTGGCGAATCGCCGAATCGTCGGAAGTGCCGGTCGGCTATCGCGAATTCTTCGCGAGGGTCGGGCCGGGAGAGCCGTCAGCTCGTAAAATTCGCCGCTAACGAACCCGGCAGGGACGAAACAAGGTTTCAATTTACGCGGAGCACGCCGGGACAAATCCCCCGACGACGTAGTCAGCGATCCCGGGCTCCGGGGCTCTAATAAAAGACGTCGAATCGCGCGTAACTTAACGCGCTCGCGAAAATTAGCATCGAACTAGGTAGGTGGAGAGAGACACAGAGAGAACGACAAAGAGAAAGAGAGAGAGAGAGAGAGAGAGAGAGAGAGAGAGAGAGAGAGAGAAAGAGACAGAGTATAAGACAGATTCTGGGAGGAGATTGGTGGGCAGATATCCGAGAGGGGTAAGGTACAATAGCGTCGGGCAGGTTCGCGGAGCGCTAAACAGCTACTTTGCAATCTCCTGCGGAGCTTTCGCCCGCTAGACGCCGTTCGCGAGTCCAATTTTAATCATCTAAGAGTCGGGACGAGCAGTCGTCGACGCCGACGTCGGCGGCGCGTAAGAGAAAGACGGAGAGCAACGGGAAGAGACGTCACTTACGAGGAATTGCAATTTTCTCTAAAGACTCCGGGCAAGACGAGAGAGGCTCCCCGCGCATCCCGACCCCCCCCCCCCCGGGCACCGAGCACGGCCGAATTCGAGGGCGTTGCGCACATCTCCACCGAGCCATTTGTCCAGAGCAATTTCCATCTGCGAACGGTTCTCATCGGCTCCACCCACGCCATCCAGCAGCCGCGAACAATCTACTCGTGGCTTCAGGAACTTTTCTTCTCGCGCTCGCCGGGAAAATCGAGAAGTGGCTCGTCGTCGTCGTTGTCGTCGCGGCTGCTGACAGGATCCCTTTCTCTTTCTCTCGTTTTCTCTTTCGCCCTCAGACCCTTCGCTCTCCAGTCCCGTCGGTCTCTTTCCAACTGGAAGGAAAGGGGACGCAGTAACCGGAGAAGAGGCAACTTCCTGCTTCCTGGCGAGCTGGAACGCGCTCGCCGTGGGATGATCAGAGGGTTGTCGCCGGTATCGCTTTACCGGGACATCTCGTTAGCGACAACGCGTCTTAATTACGTTGTCGAACTGGTCGGGTTCTCGGCCCCGCTTTCCCCTCGCGACGATGCGAATTATCCGCGACACTGTTCCGCGAGCTATCCCGCCCGAGACTGAGGAATTGTTTCCGAATATTTTATCGTCGCGATCCCCTGCTGTCCCGGCTACCTTTGCATCCGCCTGCGATTTGAATAGGAAAAGGACGACGTTTCTCGCGAATGCAGGCCACTGGACTTTAAATTCAATTTCTGTTGAGGACGTACGTCCAACGTGAGCTAGCGCGGGAAGTAGAATTTTGGGAGTGATACGCGTCAGGCTATAGTCGGACAGCAGTGCTCCATCAATGTTTTCAATTCATCCTCCATACATTTCTTATAACCTTGATAGATCTGTGCGAGTAGTATGTGGCCCATCGATATCCCGACTGCCTCGTTTCTTTCATTATTCATCCACACCACCCGAACGTGTCTGATTAAATAGTGAACAATTCTATGTTATTCGTGCGACTAATGTCTGTAAATATTTGCCAAAGCCATTTTTCTCGCTCAGCGGACGCTCTGGAACAACAGCCCCTGAAAAGGTGTCATGTAAAATTCACCGGCAGTGAGACCAGTCGGCCAATAGTCGGACAACGGTGTCTAATCAATTTTGCATCCACTGCTCATGCATTTCTCATGCCTTGCGCAAGTAATGTGTGCCTATCAATAGTTAGGCAGCGTTGTCTCCTTCAATATTGATCTGTTTTAACGAACTAGTGGATCTGTCTGATCAGATAACGACTGAGTCTACTCGATTCGTTTGTTCTACATGCGTGCACACTTTGTGGACTCTCGGACGAAGTATCGTACAAGATTTCAGGCTGACTAAATAAATATTGAATATAATCGTCTTGCAATTACCTGGAAGAACAATGGAGATTGAAAACATCTAAAATGTAACCACCGATTGGGAACGCTCGTTCCGGAACTAGAGAACGATTTATTTCTCCCATACACATTACAGGAGCCATTTAACCCTACAAACTTCCCAGATCCAAATCGTGCTACTTGTCCAGCTCCGGCTCGTCGAAAGTTCGAAGACTTTTCATCGGTGTACAGGAAAGACGTCGGTTTTAACTTGCCGGAAGCTCGATATCTCCATTCATCCGCCCCTTGTGAAACTTAGGATAGCAAAACTCCCGACGATTACGGAAACAGAAAAGGCCGTCTTCGCTATCATGCTTTGAACTGTTCCGAATGATCGAGGGAGATCTCTCGAGAGACCTAATCAACTCTCGGACACAGAGAGGACCGGGTAGCAGCCGAGAAGGAGCTGGACGTCCGCGGGCATTTCTGCCGATTCTCGCCCCGCCGAAATCGTCCATATATAATTACCAGGAAGACAAAGACGAGGCAGTTTAGGGTGAAGAGGGCGGGTTGGAGGGGACGGAGGGTGGGCGAGGCAGGAGCGATGAGGCAGAGCGCACGATACCTTTGAGGGCTGTACGTCTCTTTCGTTATGAATGAATCCGGCAATGAGTTGGCACGGTACCAAAGGATTTCCAGGTGGCCGCGAAATTAAGCTCGACCCCGGTCTGAAACCCTCGGCTGCAATCTATGCTTCACTGAATTTACTGTCCTCTGCTTCCATGACCCGTAGACGACTTCCAACCATCCCCTTCCCCGTCCCTCGTCCCATCCTCCGCGTCCCGCGAGCCATCCACCCCCTGGCTCGCAACCACCACCGACGAGAGAGCGCGCGACAACCCCTCCCATCCGGTGTTCTAGGCCGCGCAGCCACACGGGACCTCCTGGGAGCGTCGTTTCTAACCTTCGTCTCGAAGTAAGTCCTGCCAGCTGCTACCGGGGTGATTACTTCTTCATATTTTACGCTCCGGCGACCGCCGCCTCTCATCATCTTGTTCGCCGTGCTCGCCGGAGTTTGCTCGAATGCTCCGCCATTCCTCCTACCCCTCCGTCCCCTTCATCCCTCTCTCTGATCATCCCCTCGCAACGGTTTCGTACCCCTCTCCACCCCGAACCGCCATGGGTTTCCACCGCGAACAGGTCAAGTCGCTTCTTCCCGCCGGAAACTCGTCTTCCGGTTGTTAATCGGACGACGAGGGAAAGGGTGAGTTGTTCCACCATCCCCATTTCTATCTACCTTCATCTTTGTCCATATCTCCCACTCTCTTCCGAGCAACCCCAACCCCCAAGACCGGATGAAAGTTTAATCGGGATCGATCCTGGAATGCGGACGACGCGGTGCGACACTGCCTCTTCGGAATAGTTTCCCCTGATGGCGCGAAGGTGTTCGGGAATTGGGGTCGAAGCTTTTCGCGACCATCTTTTTTTCTTCCAGTTTCTCGCTTACCCCCGATCCTTTCGATCCTCTCTATCCCGCACGATTTCTCCCTATGCCGTTGGGATCCGTGTTACCGGGAACTTTTGATTGGATGACTGTTGGATCCTATGGGGTGACGAAGCGACTGCTCGATTCCTTATAGCTTGTAATGGCTAATCGGCCGACCTGTGGTTTGTTCCTTTCACTCGGTGTCCTGGAAGTTGCCGATACATTCGGCTGCTGCTTAAGCGAGGAATGTTGTTTCTGCTGGATTTCGGGAATTTCTGTTTCAGAGGATTTAGTGTTAGCAGGGTTGGTATGTCTGACCATTTCCTGACAATGCTACTTAAATTTCTTTTTAACCTCTTAACTGAGGAATTTAATTTTAAAAATCTTCCACAGAGTACGGAATTAAAGCAACCTGTTAACGTCCGTGGTTGATCTTGTGAGATCGTTCGGACCTTGAATGCATTTACACTGCGAGGTGTCCGTTTGTTTTTGTCGAAGGACCACCTTCCAGACTGGGAAGGACTAATTGATGACAAGACAGGTAAAACTTGACTTTATCTCTGACGATAAGAATGCTAGCTGGCCACCTGACAACTGTCTACTTCAGGTGATCGCGATGCTAGAGGTAGCGCTGTCCAGCTAGTTCTAAATCTAAGAAGTCCGAGTTAACCTCGCCGAATGTTCGGTTCTCCTTTCCCTTACATGCCCAATTTCCCTTTCCTTGGGAAATTGAGGGCGGAGGAAGCCTAGAACAAGGTCTCGGACTGGCTCAGGATTCGCAGGGTAGTTATGAGATGCAACGCAATTGCAAGATGGGGGCGAGGAAAGCAGACGTCCGCGTAGCGGCCCCACGTGTCCCAAAACCGTTGACCAAGGCCGGAAAACCCCCACATCTAGCAGCTATAAAACGCCAAGGGCAAATCCGCACAACCGAGGCGAGGTGAAGGACAGGAGGCTGATGGCGAAGCAGTAAAAATGCTAAAAATGTAGACAATGTCGTCCCTATGACCTGCGTACGGGCTATAACCATTAGTGGATTTACGGCGACAGGCCCAAACCGTAGCCAGATGACAGACCCCGTAACGGTCCCAAAACGCAATCGCTATCGTAACGCTACCTGAGCGCTGGCCGCTACCCAACCAATGACGAGTATACATGTTGCTATGAATAATTTATTTAAAGATAAAAGATATATAAATGTATATGTGAACAAAGAACAAACACTCTTATTAATATAATAATGTAACCGCTTTTTTAACACTCTCTACACTTCGACCACGCCTTCATACCGTTCCAAACCAGAAGCCGACAATCCCGCGCTCTACACATGCTTTTCATGCTTCGCTCATTCATACCAACCTATACCGCACACTCGTACCAACCCATACCGCATACTCGTACCAATCCATACCGCTCATTCATACCAACTGCTTCACTATAATGATTCTCAACAATACATGTCGAACGCAGGGCAATGTGTACTATCATAAATTTTACGAAAAACGAGGAAGGATTACATTTTTACTTGATAAAAAATTAACAATTCATTCTTCAAAAGATTATTGTTATTGCACCGCAATAGAGATTTTGATTGACGTGTATACACGTCGAACGCAGTTAACCGATTAAATAGCCATTGGAGAATAGCATTCTTCTTTGAACATATGATTAAGGAAAAAGTTCTAATCACTGCAATCGTAAGATAAATTGTAGTACAAGGGGTTAGCTGATAAGTCGGATAGCAGTGGCTTTACATTATTGACTTGTACTACTACGATTGACTACACTACACGTCTGACCAACACCGTCCAATTCTACTTCGTCGATCAAGTTCTCTCGCGGAACGAATTCGGTGTTTCCGGTCTCCTTTCGTCGAACCACGGCCGCCCGATAAATTCTTTAATAAATACCCGAGTTAACTGGTTAAGTATTGTTTGTAGGCATTTTTTGGGTAGAAGGACCGAAGTAGGGGTGAAAGGTCCGAGCAAAGAAACGGGAAGCGAGTTTTATGATGCAGACGTGACATTTAGTCCTATTTTGTCCAATTCCTAATTTTGTCAAGAGTCCCAAGTTTTATTAGCGATGAACGCGCCATAAAACTCGTGTACCCCGGACGAAAACCCAGATGGCTGACGAAAAGCTAGAGACGACAGTAACCCCACGGTTATAACCTTCCCTTACTCCACTGATTTCGGAGGGCGGGTTTTGACCAAAATACATAGCGTTTGGGTGTCATAGAAAAACGCCCACTTAGGAATACGGATGAAAGACGCAGCATGTCAACGAAAACTAATCTGGCAGGGATCGTAGTAGCGTCTACGAAGAATTCCGAGTAACAGTCAAGTCTTAGCGTGTCTACAGTCCGCGACAGAAAGATGGCACACCACGAAAATTCAATGTTTTCATCATTTGGACATAATAAATCTAGTCTTTCTTGGTACTTATACATTTTTATTACAAAATAAATTACATTACAAACAATAAAATTAAAGAAAATGTCCGTTTGTTTGTGGAAACAAAAAAATAACAAAAATCGGTACGACAAAATGCTGGCACATATACAAAAAAAATACGTAATTTACGAACATAAAATATATAACATTGTGTTTAATACTTTGCGTGGCCTCCCTTATTTTCCAGAATAGCCAACATACGTTTCGGAAGTGACTTCAAGTGTTTTTTAATCTATTTTGGCCGTATTTTTGTCCATTTTTGTTCCATGCACGTTTTTAAATATGCAAGGCATTGAAATTGTCTTCCGTCTTCGTAAACATGTCTTGCTAGTTGTGCCCATCAATTTTCAATTATGTTGAAATCTGGCGATCTCGCTGGCCACTTTAAGACACTAATTTTGTTTTGCTCAAAGTACTGCTTAACGGATTTTGCGGTATGCATACTTGCATTATCCTGCTGAAATGTAAAATTTTCCCCGGTAATTGTGTGTTCGAATTTAGTTAATTGTTCGTCCATCGAATCTATATAAATTTTGCTGTTCATAGTTTTCTTTATAAGTTTTACTTCGGTCGCTCCTCGATACCCAATTCCGGCCCAAAGCATTACCCCTCCGCCACCAATGTGTCCGCGGCTTAATATTCTTTCTTCTTTCCGCAGATCGTGAAAATAGTGTGCGAAACCATCCGGCCCATCTAAATTGAACTTTTTCTCATCGCTAAAAATAACACGACGCCATTTTTTTCTCCAATGTATGTGCTCTTGTGCAAATTTCAGACGCTCCGATTTATGCTGAGCGGTTAAAGATGGTTTTTTTTCAATTTCATTCGAACTAAGTCCGGACATTCTTTTATTATCCTTTGCACATTACGTACATTTGTATGTACGCCAGCTGCTTCAGCGATTTGTCGCGCTGTTCCCGAAGAATTCGAAGCTTCTTTTAAAATTGCACGTTTTCCGCGATTGCTTACTGCTGTCGGTCGACCGGAACTCTTTTTTTACCGTATGTTTTGGGATTTTTCAATAAATTATACACCACTTTTCTGCTTCGATGTATAATACGGGCAATTTTTGAAACCGAGTAATTCTCTTTATGCAATGTCAAAATCGTTTTTATTTCAGCATCGGATAAAGATTCTCCACTACCCATTGCGCTATTTCAATAGAAGATAATAAGAAACACGCACAATATTTAATGCACGGTAAAATAGTACACGATACAAACAGTCTGACGGTCTAGTGTTAACGGCAGAGAAAGAATTTCAAGACTGTGCCGTCATTTTGTCGCGTCGGTAACCCCGGTAGTTTACATTTAGACTAGAATCTGTAACCTCCGCTTAACTCCGTCGGTATAAGTAACCTTAAAGCTCCACCGAAGTACGTGCACGGAGAGAAACGTATCAGATTTCATCACAGCTTTCAGAAATAGCAATATTTACGGGTGCGCCATCTTTTTGTCGCGGACTGTAGCCGATCGTAACCAACCCTTACCTAATATTTCATCCATTGCTAAACCTGACTACAGTTTATTTTTAAACCTCTCGACCGTCCTACATGTTAGAATATTATTTTGAATATCGTGTTAGAATATACGATGTTATTATTTTTGCGGACCCATTTGTGGTAACGGTGTTTTTGAACTTTATTTATTAAAAGTATATTTATATAAGGGATCGAATAGATATTAGACTTTAAGACACAACAAAATATTCTGACTCGCAAGCAATGCACTAAGACCTTTACTCTTCGCGATCAACCAACAACTGACTCATTCTCTCACAAAAATGTCCTTCTCCCCGTCCTCACTCATACACCCGCACTCATCCCCATAACCTGAGTGTGTCTTCGGAAAACCCAGCCGACCCTTGGGCCTGGTTTTCGTCCGGCACGCTTTCTCTTTAATGGCCTTCTTCCCTTGGGCCTGGCTTTTGCCAGGACTTTCTGTTTTATGGTCATCTTCCTGCCATTGAGGACCCAACGACATCCTGTTTAAAAATCCGTTACTACACATTAGTCTGGTGATAAAATAAGTTACAACAAATTCGGGGTTAACTAGAATAAAGCATCCAATGCTAAAAGGTGACTCTACATAGCAGTAATACCGTGGTGCGGGCGTGGACGTCGTCGACCTTGAAACCGTGTCGAAGTCAATGGTTCACGAGTGTATATTTTGAGCGTACTTCACGGCCCCGTTGAATAATGGAGTATTATAGTTGAAGTTTCACGAAAGCTCCATTGTTCCGAGCGGTAATCGAAAGTTCCGCGTGGCTGAGGAACAGTTTAACCTTTCGCGTCCCGTGCACGGGGCAGGAGGGTAACGGTGTTCGTCGTGGCACGCCGGATCCCGGGTCTGGTAATGCGCTGCAAATTAGCTATCGTCTATCGCGAATTTACGTGGCCGCGCGTCTGGGTTGCACACGTATCGATTGCCAGGCGAAACCAATTTCCACGCGGTAGGAGAATGATGTTTAATAAAGTCGCGGGGCGTTATCCGCCACGTCGGATGGGCTGTTCGACGCAACGTCCCGCGGTCCGAGATTAAAACTTTCGTTCCCTCCTTCGATTGAGACCGGAACGAGATGAAACGCGGCTGTTAATTTTCTTCAAACACAAAATCCCGACTGCAGGAGTTTCGATAGTATTTCCGAGAAATGCTCAGATATAAGAACACCCATTCATCTCGAGGACCGGCAGGTTCCGGTGAAGAAACCGATTAAAATCCGGTCGTCGGATAATTCACCGACGTTTAACTCGCGCGATGATTGTTTCTCCCTCTGGGATGTATGTATATATATATATTTCGAAGGGGAGAGAGGGAAAGGAGTGAAGAAGCACGGCCACCGGAGGAAACGAATTTCTTCGACTTGAACGGGGGTGGATGTAACAGCTGGTGGTAACAGGATAATTACTTCTTAGCATTTCACGGCTCGCCGAGCCTCGGGCACATTGTGCGTCCGTGCTCGAAGGCTTCTCGAGGCCCTTCTCAAGAACCCGTGACTCTTCGCCCGTGAAAAACCAACCCCCAACTCGCTACGACAAGGTTCGTTGCCCGAGCTACCGGTTCCGGGGGATGATGACGTGCTTTGAGGAATCGCGCGCCTCCGGGGACACTGATTAGATTGTTACATAAAATTTAGCAGTTGGAATTCCACAATGGTCTTTCGAAAAACAACCCATCTGTTATTTGGAGTGAAAATTTTGAAGGATTTACGGGTTTCTTCGATGAACAACAAGGATACAGAAACACAGATGGAAATATTAACATTGATCCTCTACGTTAACCTTCGTTAACTCGAAGTAATAATTTTTGTAGATTGAAAGAAGCAGTTTTTCGGTTGTCCTTTTGTTGCTATTGGAAGGACGTTTGTCGGGAAAGGGCTAAAAACACCTGGTTGCGTGTAACGACTGGGAAGCAGCGGTCTGTACCGCAAAGTTACGCGAGGCGAATCCATTTTCGCGGAATTCGGAGGACCGGCTTGACGCGTTCGAGGATGTACGGGGTTCGAAGCGGAACGGATTAGCAAGAGGCGTCGGAACAGGGCCAAAGGCCTGGAGCGGCCGAGCGGTTATACCGGCCGCGATAAAAACGTACGAAACGGTTCATATTCATTTGCCGCTTAATTGGAAATTTACGGCCACCGGGAATATATTACGCCGGGCCGTATAGCGGAACTGTCGGCCGTAACTTTCGCGGCTATGAACTTTAAGCGCCGCGTATCAACCTTCTGCCTTCCTCGGCTCTCCGTTCGCCCCTTCCCCCACCATCGTTCTCGCCACTGGTACGACGATACACGTTTTTAGGGCCGGGTAAACATTCGTCGCGGTCTCGATTCAACAATGTTCTCCCGGCGACGGGGTGGATAAATTGGTTCGGTGCTGGACGAAACGAAACGAAACGAAACGGAACGGAAAGGAACAGGGGGAGGGCTACACACACGGCAAAAAGCAAAAACAACTCGGGCAACGACCTTTCCGGTGTCTATAAACCGTTGCACAAGCGCTCGTAAACACCGGGAAACCGGCACGTCGAGACAGCGAGCCGGGGTTCGGGCGAGTTTCGAGCAATGGATTCGTTGTTCCGTCGAGTTGTGACGCGAGCGACGAGAATTTGTTACGAGGCGCGACCGGTACGTTGTCGGCCGTTCTCCGGAACACCGTGTCCTTTGTACATTTATTTGTAAACGAGACCGTTCCGCCATGATTTCGGACCAATTACTCTCCGAACAATGCCCCGCAGCTTACCAAATAACTTTGCGAACCACCCCGTTTCCGATGTACAGCGGTAGAATCAAGAAATTTCCAATTGAACGTCGATGCCTCCCCTTTCGTTGTCCTGTACCACTTGCCGGAGGGGCCAATTACTTTCGAACAACGCACCACCGCTTATCAAACAACTTCGCAAAACAGGCCGGTCACGATTTATAACGCTTGAAGCATGAAACTTGAAGACATGTCTCATTCAACGTTGGGCTGACTTACTGCCGACCTGTACTACTTGCTGCTGGACCAATTGTACTTGGAACAATCGTTATAGATTACCGAATAACTTTACAAACGGGTCGACCCCAATGCGTAACAAGGAATTTCTCAATGCGCGTCGATGTCCTTATCGTCGAGCTATACTACTTGCTGGATGCACACTTTGTTACGATGATCCAGTGACAAAACCAGAGGCGTGAAGGGGGCGGGAACGATTTCAGTTTCCTCGGAAGGAGGTGGTCGGGGGTTGAACGCGCGAGCGGGCGTAAATGTTGGGCGGATTTAATGGGGTATAAAGGTGTAAAAATAACGCCGCCGGGCAAGGAGTAAAGGTGAGATACGGTCAGCGTCGCCGGTATTTCATACTAATGGCCAGATGTTGTCACCTCTCGTCGACCAGTTTGTCTTGAGAGGTGTGTGTGTGCGCGCGCGCGAGCAATGGTCGCGCGAAGGAACTCGCCTGGTTGCGAGGATATTTTTCCGTGGCACGAAACACGTCGCCAGATAGCTTAATCGCGGGAGAAATTTTTTTAACAGGTGCCTTGTGCGCCACCCTCGTGAATTCTATCTTAACGCTCGACGATGATATAGCGCAGGGTGTTTGCTGTACGGTTATTAAATTACTCCCGACCAGAGGAATCTGATGCGAATAAATTCAACGAATTGAAAATTATGAGAGCCGTCGTGCGAGGCAATCTATTCCGCGTTTCCGATTCGAGCGTTGCCTCGCGCGGAATCTCCGAAGGAGACAGACGGTTCAATCTCGAATTCTTAGCTCGGCCCCCCTCGAAGAAAACCGAAATCGATAGAAACCGAGCGACGAAAACACGGCACACGGTTCCGGCTCCGGTGGAAAGGCGAACGGGCGACTAAAGGGTGGCGAAAGGGACTGCGGCTGTGAGAGAAAAGGTTGGGGAATGATAGTGGAGAAAGAACAACTGTTCACGGTTCGTTTGCAGTGCACAATGCAAACACACGTAGCGACGATACCGTCCAACAATGCTGCCTCGACGAAACAAGCTTTCAGGTCCCCGAGATTCCCCCGTCGCACGGTTAAGTGGTGGTGGATACGCGTTTGCGTCAATAAATTTTCGCCGACGAACAAATACCCGGACGAAGGCCAGGATAACGCGCGACGCCCAGGCCCACCCATGGGAGAACCGGTATTAATTCATGCAAATTCGGCCCTTGAAGTCCCCGACAACTCTGTCAAACGTCGAATTTGCTTGAATCCGCCTGGCGAGCCACGACCCCGCGACGAATCTGCCCGTGCGAGCAGTCTGTTTCGCCGCGCGATAACTCCCTTATGGCGCATATTTTAACAGAAATTACGCTTTTTTGTTGTGATATGCAAATTTTCACGGGGATTTACTATGCGACGTAGAGGAAACACTGTACGTAGTGTAACTGTTGTTATTTGGGTCAACGATGTTCGATAGTTCGCACACAATGTGCTGGAAATTAATGGGAATCTGTAATCTCGTTCTACGAAGTAGTATAGGTCGACTATTCAAGATCTCGTCTGCCCACGTATAAACTCTTAACACTTCAAATTACTTGAAAAATGCTTCTCCGTTTGAAAGAATAATTCCAACGCAACTCGCCGACAATCTCGATAAAACACGTCGACCGTCTGATCAATAGCATGCTCGCACCACTTGCGTTGAATTTTACACGAATCGGCGAAGTTATCCGATGAATGATTACGTGTTTACACGGCTCCACGCGAACTTTTACGCAACCGGAGATAGCTCCGCGGCGATAATCTTCAATTTTCATTATCCCCGACCTGAAAACAAAGCCAGCAGAGAAGCAGTGTTATTTATGGGGCAGTCATTTCCAGACAGGCTTCATCCGGCGCATCGGATCGTTTGTTATTTTTTATCGCGGTCTTTCCGCAATTATCGCCGTCGTTTCGCTATCGCCACGAGCGGTTCGGGGGGTGCGGAAGAGGGGGAGAAGGGAGAGACGATATCTTCCCCTTAATTTTTCACTTTCGCGCGCGGCGCAATCGCCTCGCGGCAAGATTGTTAAGGGGCTAGATAGGGGTGGCTCGGCGCGAGGATCCCGCCGCTCGTAACTTACGCGAAATATAAATTAAACGTCGCGCGTTTACGCTGCTTAGTTAGCGGGAGAATAATAAATTCTAATGAAAAGCAACCGGCGCGGCACGGCACGGCACGGCTCGGCTCGACTCGACTCGACTCGACGAGGCCGCGGTTGCCTCGCGACGAGGCAAGCAAAGTCGGCCTCTCCTCCTTTGAAAAGTTGGTAATTGCGCTGAGAGGGGCGGCGACCCTTTTGTCGTCAACAGTCAACCACCCCTCTTTTACTCGCGATTAATTATGTGCAATCCAACCCCACCACCGAATGTTTACTGAAATTGCTAAAGAACAATTACTTCCTCCATTATACCAGCACACTGGAGAGAGCTCCGTATACTTTCTCGAAATACATGAAAAAGTTCTAATCGAAATAGCTAACAATTTCCTCGTTTTCATAACGTTACACGAGCACTCCGTTCAAATGGTTGCGAATTAGAACGCAACGGGCGCGCGAAACAGACAAACGAGACGTTTCCGGATATTGTACTGTGTATTTGCGCATCGTAATTCGTATAATCCGATACCGAGAGCAGGAAATGCAATTTTCTGGCCTTTGATGTTTTTCCTGCCACTCTGCGAATATAATTATGTACTTTTAATAGGATATTTCGCGATGCAGTGTACGTCAACAGCCAGCACAAAACATTCTCTCCTCCTCCCGCTTCTTCTATCTCTCTCTCTCTCTCTCTACCTCGATTGATGTTAAACCAAGCCGACACTCCGTGCCCGGGATCACGTTATTATTTGCAATAATAATGGCGCACGAAAAGACCGGCTCATATCTCGCATAACTGGATTAGCTTCGACAAATTGAGTTCCTGATTGGCTCGGTCGTTCGATCAAAGTCATCTCTTGTATACGAGCGTGTAACATCTAACCGCTGGGCGCGGCGCGCGGCAGTGCATGTGCGGTGAACACATGCCACACGAATGCACGGTGAATTTTGCATGCAGCCCGCCCCCAACGAGATTAGAGCGGGCGTAAAACAATCCTACGGGGGCCTGTATTTTTCCGGCAAAAATGCCGAATAATGGGCCGAGTCGCGTCGCATCCCTCTTTTTTCACCTTCGGTTTCGAAAACTGAAAAACGGCTCGTCGACGTTGCACACGCCGATAATTGAGTTACAACGAGAAATTCCGAACGTTATCTGCATTTTTAATGCGCCCCCGTATTTTCATAAATTTCACCCGCCACACCGCGTTTCCCATCGGAGCTCGCGAAGCGATCGCGTTTCCACTTTGCGGAATTATTATACCGTTAGTTCGCCGCGGCCCGTTACGAAGTTGTAATCTTGTCAATGTCATCCCGTATTCGCGCGATTCCGTCCATTCCGCCCATCGACATTATCAAAATTAAGGATCCGTCCATACTTTTTCCGCGATCGCAGCCATTCCGCTCCGGCCAGAACTTCGGTCAAATTTTATTATTACCCTTCGCAACGTGCGTCATCGTCTTTCAGCGCACGCTGCGAGCTGATGACGGCGTTTCCGCGTGTCCCTCTCCCGTTCTCTCTCCCGCGTTCTCCATGCATGTGTGTAACTATTATTACGGCAATTTCAGCCAACCAGTGAACGACCACCATATAGCCTGGCCACAGCGTAGCATTATTTACTCGCAATTATCTCTTTGACGGAGACGCTCGCGTGCCCTGTCCCTCCATATGTCGTCGATGCAACTAGAACAAAGCTGCGACTATGCTAATCGTTCCTGCGGCCTGCACATTTCCTCCACAAAATTTTTAACACCTCCGCGAACCCTTGCCAACTCGTCGTCGCATTAGCCCTGGCAAAGTTCTCTGCAAGTAGCGCTAGGCCATAATTAGTCGGACGACGGTGTTGGAGAAATTATTGATCTGCACTACTGAAACGGACGAGTGCTTCGGAGGATAGTTACTAATGTGGTATAAAGTATAATTTATTATTTATTTTAAGCGGGAACGGAATAGACTCTAAGTGTATAATAGTTACGGGATTAAAAACTAACTGTTAACCTAAACTAGTGATCACTATATTACACAACGCCAACTACACGACTTCAACCCTCAACTTCTTACAACTTACTCCACGACTTTCAGACAACGACTCACAACGACTCACTCCTCCAACTCATCCCTTTCCTAGCAGGAACTGGATTTTCCCCATTCTTACCCCCTCCGTAGTCTCCACCATGCCCAAGAGTGTCATAAACATTGTCTATGGGCCGAAGGCCTGTGTAAATATCCTAAACTATCCTAAAATATCTGTAGAGTATACCTAACGTTTGTATCTTAAAACTATATACCGGGTGCCCGAATATTCCCGATACCACACTAATTCTACGTCATCGTTGAACTTATCGTTCTCAGCACTGTGTAAAATACGTTGGCAGTAGTACAGGACTGTCAAGAGTCGGACAGTGGCGATAACATTTTTTCAAATGCTGTATACTGTGAAGGTGCTGGGAAGATAATATTATTGACAACATTCGGATAGAATCGTCTACAAATAATGTATGTGTTTATCACACGCTAAATAACTTTACTGGATTTTATCGTTGACCTGTATTACTTGATTGCATTATACGGTGTAGAAAAATGTTGTTTCAAATTAACCGAGATGACAATGTCTCCAAATTGGACGAACCGCGGTGTCGCGATTGACATCTATTCGGGGCAGCTGTCGGCGTGGAAAACGCGCGGTTATGACACGCTTATTACACGATTGTTGCTCGTAAATGTGACATAAGAGACGTCAATCAGCACGCATCGCGGCCCCGCGAACTGCGAAAACCGCTCTGCACAGGAAATATAGTGGAGCATCGGGCGGTATAATAATTCACAGCCGTTTCTACGAGTTTTAATTCGGTGGTTGGCATGCGATACTGTCACTGATAAGGGTAAAATATTCAACGGAACCGGAATCAGACGCGACCGGAGGATAAAAGGCCGCGCGAGCGCGCGCGCTCACGGAATCGAATGAAAACCGTTTGAATAAGCGACGCCCGTTTCAATCTGTTCAGCGGGAACAGTGGTGCTTCAGCGAGCGATGCCTTTGAAGGTGGACAAGTGGAATATTTCGAACGAAACAATAACCGCGACAGGCAATTCGAAACACTCATAACCAACCGTGATTCAATTTTTAATAAAAAATAAAGAATTAAGAATGAAAAATAAAAAAAACACACATCCGACCGCTTTATAACCGGGGTTTTTTTAAACGTTGTGAAAATATTTGAAGACATATTCGGTTTCAAATACGACTCTGCGCACTGCGGCGCAGATCAAATATTCCTTTGTGCTGTGGACAGGTTCCGTAAATTGTATTAGCCGGTGGCAGAACTTCCTCTGGATTCAAAGTAAAGGTTTCGAAACCGCTGTACGCTTTCAGAACGTGATTTTAATTTACAGAATAATCGCTCCCGTGGTTCTTCAGCAACAATGAACTTGCAAAAAGGATTCACGAATTAATAGAAGTAATTCAGGCTAGGAGGAGCAGAAATCTGGTAGTGACTGGGTTACAAGTGAAATGATCTGCGATTCCGAAGGTGGTGCACGGTTTCCATTCCGATAGGTTACGATCGGGGTGGCTAAAACCGAGGTCCCTGAACGCGTCATCCCGAGCTACAGCTCCCGCTAATTATCGACAAAGTGCAGCGTTGTGTCGTCGCCGGCGGTGCGAGAGCATCGGGAGTGACGCTCGCGGAGCTTTGCGCGAAGTTTTGCTCAACAGAGAAACCAATCGAACGATTCCATCTTCGTGGGGCGGTTCCCCTGTGCGAATACTGACTAGCAGCTTCCCCGTAGAACCGTTTTTCTACCGGCAGATTTGCGAGACAACGAGATTCCAGCGACCGGGAATATTTCCGAGTTTTCCACCGAGGGCCCGCGATTACACGGATGGTCGTTCGAATACCGTTGCCGAACGATTCCCGAGGAGGAAATCAAATTTTCCGGCCGGCAAACGGCCGAGAAAACGTGACCGACGCCGGAACAAAACAAATGTGCCGTGACCGCAGGGCGAACGATGAAACATTCGCATGGAAAGTTTGGTTCAACGGTAAAAGTTCCGGGCCAGGGCGGCTGCCTCGCAGGGATTCGTAACCGGCTCTTCGTCATAATTTTCACGGGATCGATGGATTTATGGTGGCCGGAAACACCGGTTAAACCCCCCTACCATAACCACGTTTGAGTTACGTTATGACCGCGAACTCGCGGGCGAAAGTCGATGCTGAAATAAAACCCGCGGCTTCCGCGCAAATAGAATTTTATGCTGAGCATTTTACTCTCTTGTTGTTCAACTAAATTGCAAGATGTATTTTACTTAAGCAGTTTTGCTGACGCTCCGAAGAACGCGTGAATTATTGCTCTTCCTCTATCACCATCTGTTTCTATTTGTACTTTGGACTTTTATTGCAATTTTTAATGCAAAGTGTATTCTGGAGTACCTAGATCGTGTTCAGGAGGTGCGATGCTCCCGTGAAATTTTTGGTGATGTTTAAAGATGTGCAAAAATAAAGAAAATATTCATAATTTTTTTTTTGCATGCTTCGTTTGAAATAATGTTGCTTTACTCGACGTAGTCTTGCTCCGACACACCAATCATATTAATTAACTGATTTTATTTATGTGCAATTCTATTAACTCTGACTCTTTCATTGTGGGACATTGTACCACAATAATTGTACATCATGCTCACAAGTCGCTATATCAAACTCGAAACAGTGTACGATCGGTGGAACACCGAACCAGGTAGTACAACTCAACGACAAACCGGTCGCATCGAATTAAAGCGCAACTAATCCGTATTTTCGCTCAACTGGCTCTCGAACGACAAACTACAAATCCGCCCGAGATCACACATCCGTTCCCAAGCGAAAATATTAGCAGAGAATTTGGAAGAATCATGGAGATGTTGCCTCGTCGCTCTTTTTCTCGCGACAGCGCCAATTAATTTGCTCCAATTTTTAAATATATCTCCCGGCTGAGCGAGTGCTCTCACCTGCCTGATTGCGTGGCACGAGGGCGCGCCAGCAACCTGCGAATTCGTTATCGTTGAAATCGTGTAAATTGTCGCGTTTTCCTCGGAGCCCGAGGCTCCGGGTGACACTCGGAGTAGAACTGTCGGCCAAAATCAACGACATTTGCCGGGCGAGAGAATGATCGCGGAGCCGAGTCAACGGAAACTGGCAATTTATGCAGCGACGATGTGGCTGTTCACTTAGCTCTCTCTCTTTCTCTCTTCCCGGGCACTCTCGAGAGTCTCCTATTCTTTATTTCCCAGCGAGGCCGAAGCCTGGAAAACCGTTTTTTCTCCATTTGCCAAGCCGGAGGGAGCGATTCGTCGAGCGGGAAGAGGATTTACGATTATAATTGAGCCGTCGATAAATCAGACGCGCCTCCGCACGCAACGGACAAGGAGAGCAAGAAACGTTTTACTTTCGCGAGCGCTCGATACGGCTCCCGTGTCGATACGAAACTATTAAGCAACCCGAAGCGTTCGTATATTTTTTATTCGAGCTCTCCGTTGCACGTGGCGTTACCTAACGCTCACACATTATTTCGTACAAACCGCTGTAGCTTTCGTAATTACGGCTGGTTGCAAATATTATAATTGTATGTTGGTAATTTAAGCAGGGTCTATTAAGCACTTTCATGTAAAATTCATGTCGTGGCTTTGCGACGATTCTATTTATTAAATCTACTCAAAGCCGTGGAAATGGCGAGCAAACATGAAAATATATATATTCTGATTCTAGCTTTCCCCTCTATTTTCGCCGAAATTTCTTTGTCACTAAACTTCAAGTAACCCGCAGCAAAAGCATTCAAGAACATCTGACAAAAATATCGTCGTGTTGAAAGCCGGTAAACAATTCTTATCCAGGTTCTCGTGCCGCGAATCCGAATAACTTCGATGTTTGGATATGTCCCTCGCAATTATCGATTATTCCACGGTATTCTTCTAATCCTGAATAATCTGCGCGAACAGTTTGCGAAGGGATTTCGAAGTTCCCGGGGAAAATAGCGATCTCGCTGGTGTAACTCCCGGTCAGAATACCAAATGCTGTCAAAGATCGTCGTCCACGGAGCTTCGGAAAGATTTCGTCGATGGAGGGGTTCGGATTAAAAGTGAGTAGGGTTAATATTTGTGTAGACTATCATCAAATTACCGAGCTCAACCGCGGTCGCGGTTGCCGCGGTGGTTGGAAAGACGGTCGAGGGTGGTTTTTGCCGACGGACGGTGAAAAAGGAATATTAACCGCGCGGTGAAACTAGCCGTACTTTTGTGCCGCTCACGTAAGTGGATTTTCATGTAAAATATTTCACGGGGGAGGTCATTCCATCCGTATATCTGAATCACACGAGATACTTCCTGCCCAAGACCCAAAGCCGCCCGCCATTTTAATTCACACCCTATCCGGCTCGCTTCCAATTTTAAACATATTTCCAAAAGACCACCATGTTTTGTTGCCTCGATGATAGCGACTCCAGGAGCTTAGAATCGTTGACACTGTTTGGGACCGAAGAGAGCAAAGTAGTAATAGCTTTCGGTTGTGCCCGAGCAATGAACAAGATGCGATCAAACGGGTCGTGAAACTATTACACCTCTCACGATAGAGACAATTTGATATCTGTACCGGTAAATAATTTTCTGACGTTAATTACAATTTTTTTCTCTCTTCGTTCGAGCAGCAGCAACACATTTTCGTTTCGAATTGTACAATAGTTCCGACGAGGATTGGTGTCACATCCATCGCTAGGATTAACGGTTTAACGCTTTACGCGTTCTTTCATCGCGACAATCGTAGCCATTGTTGTTCTCCATCGTGCGGGAAATTCGCGGAGTTATTCGAACGCCTCGACCACAGCTGCAACAGCGAAACGTCATCGGGATTATAAATAATTCACATTCACTGAGAAGCAGCTTTCACCCGAGAAGCTCTCTATCCTCTCTTTCTCTTTCTCTTTCTCTCTTCCGGGAGAAAGGCCCGGAGAAATTATCCCGTCATCCTTCGAGATCGTTCACAAGATCGTAAAATAAAGTTCTCGGACCATGGTGGAAACTCTTAAAACCCGGGGAAAACTAGGGAGGAAATTCCGAGGGAGCATCCGGGCGCATCAGCGTCCCGGGAACAGCGTCAAGCGATCCACATAAAAAAAAGCTTTATCCGAGTTAAAGAACCGGGGGAACGGTCACACGGGTTCGCGAAATTTCGGTTCTTCCCTGTCGTTTTACGGGTGAACCGGTCGTTCGGAAAAAAAATACTCGAAATAAGTGAATTTCCATTCCACGTAGTTCCCGGCGACAGGAAGAATTGTTTCGCAGACAAAGATCCAGGCTTCGACGCCAGGTTAGGTCGGTGTGGGGGATGCTTTACGATGCACTCGTAAGCTGCGTCGCTCTTTTTCATTATCCGCCTTCCGAGCGACTTCCGCCGCATCCACCCACCCTCTTTTCGCCTTCAGCCGTTTGCCTCCGCGCCTAGACCCCGAAGGCGGAGACGCTGATGATTGGAATTCGATCGAACAGTGGTCACGAATAATAAATGGCACCAACAGAACGACCATGGTGCCTCGATCCTTCTTCCCCGGGCACCGAAACCTTCGATTCAATCGTAAACATCGCTTGTAACGCTTCGTGTCGTCGAGCTGTTCCGACTAGACTGGGTCTGTTTATTTCCTGCAGGCGCGGTACCGCAAAATTTCGCACGATTAACGATTTACTACATTTTAATAGGTTTCGCTTCTGTTTTTATTGCAATTGGATTTTTAAAGCAGAACGCAAGCTAGTATTTTCTTTCCATTCCCGTGAGATTATTCGTTCTTCATTTAATACCCGGTTTTATCGAACGTTCAATCCGAGTAGACTATTTTTATTTCAGTTTAATTACCGTTAGTCAAGCAGGTGAATACTTTGTGTGCATTGCAAGTCGTTACTTTGTCTGAGTAATGGTTGATGTGTACTACTTTGCCTAATCCGCGACTCATCTAAATTACTCCGACTGATACGCGGTTGAAGTACATTAATTTTTTTAATCCACGGTTGCTCTACAGTATTATGAGCGCGGATCTCCATACAACAGAAATTTTCTTCATCACTCGCACGGAATGAAGCCTGATAAAAAGCTCATTCCTTCTTCGGAACTCTTTTATCTCTCCACTATTTTCAGTTTTACTTCTGCCAAGCAGGTATTTTATTCGAACAAAAAACTCGCTTTATACAATCGGCACAATTGTGTGACTTTGCACTGACACTAAAATGGTCTTCCCTATCTGTCCGACAACAAATTGGTCTCTTCCACTTGGAAACTGTTGGATCAATTTAATCCTGTCGCCTTTGCGATTGAAACGTTTTCGTCCTGTGTTAATGTAGTCCTCAATTTTCGTCGAAAACCATGACTAAACTCTTTTTCTGGTAGATAAAGCCTGGTAGCCTCAAAGAAATTGTAGGTAACCCCTGTGGCGACGAAATCGGGCCGACAGGTTTATCGTCGTTCAGATTCGTCGCCGTTCGGTTAAAGCAGATCGTAGGCTCGAACTCGCGTGATGCCCGTAATTACGCGTTGATTAATTGAGCGATCCCGCGAACACGCCGGTTGCGCTCGCTCGCGCGTTTTAGCCGCCCCATAGTCGGTGGCTGCCAACGCCTCTTTTTTACAGGGAATTTATTGTCTCGCGTACCGGTCGCCCGTTTAAATAAACCGTTCCCGTTAAAATGTTCTTTCGCATTAATAATACCGTATCTGATCGAAAGCGTGGTCGGACGTCCCGCTTTTTCCAGATACACACGCGCGATAACAACCGGCGTCCGGTTTGTTCGTTGCCTTCGGTCGTTGCCTGGACTCTCGGGCACGGTCGCTTTGTCACCGACAGCGAAAATAACTGGACGCCCGTAGTCCGCTTTCAATCAGAAACGGTTCATCCGATCCCGCAATTGCTCCCTCGCGATCGTCACCAAGTTATTTACCTTTGTCCGCTTGCGATAATACGTGATCCGCGAGGCGACACGATACTCGCCTCCCGTCGAACAAATGCTAGTTCCGCAACCTCTGTATAACATTTTTCAATTCAAGATTTTCAACTCGTCCGCAAAATATGCCGATTTTTCAGCAACATAAAAATTATCCAAATTCATCTATTTTCTTAACCCCAGGTTTACGGGACCCGTCAAAATGACGGGTTCTAATGTTCTTAATTTGCGATTACAGTAATGCCGACATTACTGTCTTTTGTTTATATTACGTTCTAAGACCAGTGCCTTCTCACTCCACTGGCGGCCGACGCCAGTTTTTTTATCTCGGTTCGGATATATCGGTGTAAACACCACACCTTGACTCGAATTAATCGAAATGTTCAACTTTCTTAATTTTCATTATTTTTTTTATGAAATTTTACTATCGTATTTCTGGCATTTTTCTGATTAATATAAGACCATAATATAATTCCAATTGTATTTAGTGGCTAAATCGACGATTCAAGTTTCGGTCGCAAGGAACGACAGCGTATTGGAAAGAAAGAGACACTCGTTCTGTCCTTCTTTATGTTCGGTTTCTCCTTTGAATTTCGTTCTCCTTCTCTATGTTCGGACTCTCCTTTGAAGTAACAAAAATACGATCACAACACCAAGATTACTGTCCACCAAAAATACGGCTGTTGGACAGTAATGTCGGCAGTACTGTACTGAGATTGTAAAGATGCTTCCCTGAGGAATTATTTACCAAATTTATTTCTTTGGGTGTACATTATTGGAAAAGTGGCCAAAAACTTGGATAGACCCATTCTTGTTATGTTTATAAAATAATGTGAAATGGTTATTTCTATTTCTAGTTATTTCCGTAAACCTAGTGTTAATAATTCTAGCGAGTCGAAGGCAACACAAATTCTTCAAACGTTTCTACCGTTTCGAATTTGACCCGTCGATTTCTGTCATTTCTATTCATCGCTTGCGAATAATTTTCTATATTCTAGAACGATAAACTGAATAAATAAATTCGCTGCCCCAAAAAACGGGTCATCGCGGTAACACGGGGCACGGTTAAACTAGCGCGAACGTTATCGTTCGCAAATAACATGAGCATGTAAATTGACAGGAGGGACGAGGATGAAGAAAATTCCTGTGGACGAGAGACGATCGAAAATTTCCATGAAATTATCATTTTATCGGGCGAGTGCTCACTTGTTGCCAGGGTTAATATATTATTCGGAGAATTCGTTGGCCGTTTCATTCGACGAATTACATCGGGCGCTCGCAATTTTGCATTTCACGGGGGTCGTCTCGGGATGTTGCGACGGATACTCTCCGACAAGATACACTCGGAGATGCCGTAATTTGACAAATTCCGTGGTGAATTTCGCCGAGGAGACATCGCCGCGGCCAGGTACGCCCGCTGGCGAGTTTAAAATTCGTGAAATCGTTTGCGTAGCTCGTGTTTCCGGGGACGGGGGCATGAATTCTTAAACGAATCGTTGCTCGTTTCTGGTCCGCGCCGCGGGACGTTCCTCGACGGCTACGGCTACGGCGGCCGCGAGAAAAATGTTTCTCGTGAATTTACCGAACCGGCCATCGTAGCAACGTTAGTTACCTTAGGATCGGCTTTTTCATTAGGAACGGCACCGGAGTCCATTCGGAACCGGGGACCAATTTGCCCCCGGGCCGGATAAATCATTCATGGCGCAAATTAGACAGTTCGCCGAACGATCCCCGCTTGTTTAGGGAACCTAATCACGTTCGGTACGCTCGTTCGCGAACATAGGCCAGCTGCAAAGGCGCGGAATTGGTTTGTCGAGAAGTTCGCCGACTCTGTTCGTTTTATTCGCCCCCACCGGGATTACATTACTTTTTAATGTTCTGTAATCTAATCCGTGTCCACAAATTGCGTCCGACGGTGTTTCCCCAAGGACTTCGTTTCACTTTTTCAACCGCGATCCCGTCAACCCTGAAAAAGGCTTCGCGGTTTGATGAACTGATTAAAATTTAACAAAGCAGAAGCCCGCTACCGCGAATAATTGTTTTTTCCCGCATCTACCCCTCTCCCCACCCGCCCTCCTCCTTATCCTCTTCCATCCTCCGTCTGTCTCTCTTCTCTTTTTATTATCCACGATACAGCCGCTCCCGCGTTCTATGAATGTCGAACGGAATCCCGGGGAAAATGCATATTGAACGATCCATCAACTAGTAATGACACGAGGCATCAGTTTTTCCGGCGATTTCCAATATATCGTAATTGCCGTTGAATAAATCCACCGAAAACTTCCATTAAAGGTCTCCACCCGCCATCGGTGATTCCGGGGGTTATCCAGTAAGCGCCGAAATTTATCTGTCATTTAAATAACGCGCGCTTTCTCTCTCTACGCGAATTAAATATTCATTAATCCTCAAACGATGTCATCGCCCCGGAGTCCGCGTTCTCTGCCGGACGTTTCATCGATTAACTCGCAATTGTTGCGACGATTCGTTCGAACCCCATCAAAACAGCTCTTTCAGACTGGATTGGACGTTTTTCGGTTCGAACGTCCTCATAAACCTGCCGAAATCATTTAGTCGGTAAAACTAGAAATATTTATACTTCCTCAAACATCTTTCCAGAGCAGGATTTCAATTGCCGTTGGACGTATGTTGCTTAATAACTGAACCTAATATTAAAGCGTGCGTATATATGATAGCCTTTTTAAATACTTGTAATCTACGTGCCTAAGGGTCTTTCTTTTTAATGTAACTAATGTTCTCGATATACACTGTTACGTCCCGGAAGTGGATTCGCGTGATTTTATCGCTTCGCGATGCGTTACCTTCGCGAGACTCTCAAATATGACAACCTTTTGTCCACGCGGCACGTACGTCCGACGTCTGACGGGGAACCACGACCTCCGCGAACACGAATCTACTAGCTAGCACTTACCGATACGGCGGTTTGACAGAGGCGACGAAAGGAGATAGGGCGGCCGGTCTGAACGACGAGTTTCTAAGTGGAAACGCCCAGCGGCTCTCAGGCAGTAGAATGAGCGGTCAGTGGATGTGGTAGGCCTTCTGCAGACGGTCCGCTCTCACTGCTCGTTGACGGTCGCTGCGCGATCGGCTGGGTCGTTGACGGGGCGACGATTCGCACTCGTCCTTGGATGATCGCGTCGCTGATGATCCTGGGTTCGCGTGTGACACCCAGCAGGTGTTGTCCACCGTTTTCGCTTTCGTAGATACGCGCGAGCTTCCGTAGTTGGTGCCGGCGACCGGCGCGACGCGGCATGCGACACTCGTACGATCTAGCTGGTGAAATCGTTAAGGTCTTCTGCGTTTCCCGTTGGATCCAGGGGAACGCACCGAGCAATATTATGCTCTGTCGTGCGAGGTGGAAACGCAGAAACAAACGTAATATAATTCGAAAGCGAGTAATATACAGGGTGGGGCAGTAACTATTAGCACCTCAGATATCTTTGAAACTATAAGTTTCACAGAAATATTTGCTGAAACAAAATTGCACAGTAAGAAGGTGGCCATCTGGTGGCGATAGTAGTTTTTTTGCAGGTGGACGTACTTCGGACATTTGAAGGTCACCTCCATTTTTTTTAATGGATCGGTATGTTTTGGCTTCGGTATCACGATAGAGGATCTTAAAACGAGTTCAACGACCTATTACATAAGGTCATTCAAGGTCATAGAAAGTAAAGAAATGCGATAATACTTATGGTTTTGGTAGTAAATGAAACATACGTTCTGTAAACAGTAGAGGAATGCGTAATGTTTACCTTTTACTTCACTGAGTTTAATCACTGCTCGAAGGGCACTTTAATAGTTTGCAGGATAAGATAAACATGATAAGATTAGTACCGATAAATCAGTCAATGCGACACGATGTATCCGTTTGAAGAGCAGGTCGATATGCTTCTTATTTATGGCGAATGCCAAAAAAATTCTGTAAGGGCGAAAAACTTATAATATATATATATATATATATATATATATATATATATTTATTGATTTGCATGTTGCGTTAATGTTTTGTTAAATGAATGTTTTACGTTATGATTTTGTTAGAATAAAAAAGACAGTCTTCTCCGAGCGATTGGCGGAACATCACGTCGTCTCAAGTGTCAATCAATTCCGTGTCAAATCCTTATATATATTTAAAGTGGTCATAGTTAGCGCGCCACCCTGTATAGTTCTCGCTTCAAACTCCCAAACAATCGTGTTCAAACTTCAAAGACGGTACAGCCACAACAACAATCAGAATTTTGGCGAAGACTTCGAAGACGTACCCATCGCTTGTCACGTCCTGGGAATCCGGTTGAAGGGATAGTCCGAGGGCATCGACGGGCACCAAGGTCGGAGAGCATCTCGCTAAGTCGTCGGTCCCGCAGCCCCCCGTGCAGATAAATAACCGAAAGGGGGGGGGGGGGGGGGAAGTTGAAGGGTTCGACAGGGATCGCGGAAGTTACTCGAAGTGACAGGGATTTATTGGGAAAGTTGCTAGTGTGTGTGCGAGGTTATAGAAGGCAGAGAGGAGGCACCAGGTGGGGCGGTGGCGCCAAGATCGTTCGGTGGCTGGCGTTATCAGCCGAACCAGAGGGTGAGAATCCCTCTCGTCTCGGTAGGAAGGGGTTGACGGAGAGGGAGGACAGGGTTTCTCAGGAGGAGCTGCCGCGATCATCCCGCTGCCGGAGAATTTCCAATCTGCAATTTGGAGTTTCACCACCCCAGCCGTTCTCCCGGAGGAGGGCGGCTGCGGAGAATAATGGGGATGTCGGCGTGCATATTGTCGATTTCGCAACTTTCCGACTGTCCCCCAGCCAGCGACCTTACCCCCCGTGTCTAAAGATATTTCCCGTCGTCTTTAGAAACGCTCCTACCCGACAGACGGTATCACTGACCTGCGCCATTGGAATTCGAGATTCCGATAGATTCCGTGCGATAACATACGCCACCGGTGGTTCTCTGATCGATGTTATTGACTCGAGCTACTTAAAATATACATAGAACCACGGTATACATAGATTCGGGAGAGACTCCGCCTCGATATTTGTTGACCTACACCGCTTAAATTATATATTGTACGTTGGAATATGCAGTGGCACTCTTGGCGACCACACTGTGAGCACTGTTATTGATCTATGCTACTTTGGAGGATTGCGATTCCCATCGTTGCTCCGCGGGAAATCTCTGACGCCGGCATTATTATTGACCCGCGCGATTCTATTTAAGCTAATTTCGCCGCTGCACCGCTCTTCTATAATTTCTATTATAACGGGTACAAAAAGGATTGTAATTCGAATACCATTATCCCGGAAACGCATGCATCACCATTATCATTGATGTTCGCTACTTAAATTTAAGCTAATTATCCCATTGTTTCGCTCGTCTATGATTTCGATTATTTTACGTACAAACAGGATTGTAGTTCCAATGCTATTATCTCCTGGGAATGTATGTGCCGTCATTATTGGTGACTTGTGCTACTCAAAATCGAGGTTTTTGTACTCGATCATTTTTACTCTATCATTTTTACTAACGGTTTCCTTGAATTCTTTTGTTCCAGGTAAGTGCCAAGGGATCTTGTCATTCCAGTGATGCTGTAAGTAAACCTACAAGAAGTTCCCCCGACGCTTCTTCATTCTCCGGGATTGGTATGCTACTTCTGAATCCTCCACCGTCAATTCCGACCAGAAAATATTGTCGATTTCTTCAGCCGTCATTTTCCGGCGTCGCAGTCGCGCCGGGCAAAACAAAGATCCAGACCTCGCTCTCTTGAATCAGTATTTCGCGGAGTTGGAGCGGCGCGTCGGAGCTCCGGTGCGGAGAAAGACAGCAATACGCGGGATAGAATGAGATACGAGAAACGGCGGAGAGGAGAGCACGACAGAAGGCCGGAGACGCGGCTCAAAGGGAAACTGAAAAACCACGATAGAAATTCTCCCGTAATTCCGTTTGCTTTGATCTTGAATCCCATCACGCGGTATTTTCTGTTTTATGCATTTTCAACTGGAGCACGCAAACTAAATAAAAATACCGGCAAAACAACCGTTCCGCCCGACTAAGCCTCATTCTTTGACGGCGACGTCGCCGGGGAATATCGTTTCAGCGGAATCGTTCCCGCGTTCATTGTCGGGGAGCATGTAATGAAAGAAATACCGGCCAAGGAGCGTCCGCCGACGATCTCGACCGTCTAGTCGTTGACCTCGATCACTGACAAACCGCGGAAACTCGAGTGCCGTTCTCTAAGCCGATTTCGGATTTTCTTCTAGGAAATCGGAACACTATTACGCATTGGCTTTTGGCATATCTGTTCGCCATCGTATAGAGCGTGTAATATATTTTTACCGAGCCGATATGTTTAAAATTGTGGGTGCTGCACTTTCTTTGCACAAACGTGTTTTAAGACACACGCTTTAGAGATACGAGACATTTCAAAGTAGCTGTTAATTATCAGTCGACTCGACTCGTCGTCGATGTCGGAGCAACATCGTTCGAATCGACGGCGTCTCCCTCGAAATTTAAATAAACTATAAGGTCCAACGGGGGTGGTCACGGGGTTGTACGGAGGGCGGAGGGCAAAGACGAAGTAGCGCCAAGGGAGCGAAGTGTACATCGAGTCCCGCGATGCCCCGGGCGTCTTTGACAAATACTTCCCAGGTCGTCGTCGCGTCTCTCCTGACATTTACTCGGGTCACCCCGGGCCAAATGCAATTTATTTTCGCCCGGGGGCTGGAGAAAAAGGCGGAGATGGCGGCCCCTCGTCGCCGTGCAACCCCCGCCCCGCATCTTGCAAATTACTTGCTAAGTCGACCGAGATATCGCGGTCTACGCCGGACACGATGCTCGATTTTCTACGGAACACTCGCGTGTACGTTCCCCCGAGGAACGCGCGTAGGCGAGGCTGTCGGTGAACGAGTAAATAGCATTCCGTCTGAATCGCGATTTATTTTGAAGGCAATTGAATTTTAACAGCGGCTCCGTCCGTCCCGCCGCCGCCAGTAGTAACGGACAGTATTGTCAGACGTATACAACTTGCATTTCATGACTGGTGTTCTCTCGACGTATTTTTAACGCCTCCATTAATTTTTAAGCACACCTACGGCTCCCACGCAAATCAAGTTTTTCTAGCATTTAAAATCGCAGCTCGATTTTGAAATGATTCTATCGGGGGTTTTTGATCGCTTTTTATTGGCGTGTTGGTGAGGATTTAATCAGAAAAGAAAATCGTTCCCGCTGTCATTTAACATGACTTCCCGTTTAATTTCACCGTGACGTTTATCTAGATAGCTTATCGATAATGAGCGTGGCATCGAGGTGAAGAGCGTTAGATTCGCTTTATAAATTGAAATATCGCGTTCGTGCGCGGCCGGTTATTACGCATGTTTTATAACGTGATTAAAGCAAATCTCCTCGGTAATCGCGGCCGGGTGATATGTCGCCTGGCCAGTAATAAATTATTTTCTCCCCAGTGCCGTTCGCCGCTCGTTCGTTCCGTTCGGGATCGTCCTGATCGCGAGACAGCAATAAAAACCAATAGCCGTTGCTGCTGGTACTGCGTCTTCGTAGCCGGCTGGCTACAGTCGACGAGCCACTTTAAGATGATTAAAGCCGGGACGAGATTATATTTTTTGCCTATTAGAATTATTATCCATCTAATTTGACTAATTGAAACGAGAATCGATGCTGATGCCGCCGCCGACGATCCTACGGGAATTATTCCTCGACCATCGAACCGATGAAATAGCATCAGCAGAAAATCCTACCTTCTTACACGTTTCCCCGGGAAAAATCGTAACGTTATACCACCGACGGAGAGAGGCGAGCGAAATTCTATTGTTTACAGCGCGTTACGTGCACGGGTTTATCAATCATTTTCGCGGATCGGCGGGTCGACCGCTAAAAATCGACGTCTCGCGTTCAACAAGCCAACATTATCAATTATTTGTCCGCCACCATTACCCTTCGACGGATTATCTTTTTTCACCGGAATGTTTTTATCGACTATCCGCCAGACACAGAGAGAGAGAGAGAAGCACAGAGAGGAAGAGAGATCGAAGTTTCAGCAGCCGCGTTCGACACACTCGACAACGGGATTGAATTCTCCCCGCTAATTTATTATTTGCCGGGCGTGTCTCCTCGCCGCCTGGACCGGCGGCGCGCGATCGTAAACGTAATATTCCTTGATTTACAAGTTGATAACGAAAAAAAAAAAGATTAAAAAAAACTGGCTCGATATCTACCGCGTTCAATTCACTGACGCGCGCCCGGGGAAAATCGATACGACTACGCCGAGTTCCCCACGAAACGAGTGCTCCGAGCGTTAATCTTTCGCGTTTCTTAATCACGCGAAACATCCCGCGGATACAGCGTACGAATTTCTTGCCCGCCGATTTTCGTCGCGCTTGGTCGAACCAGCCCGCGCGATTTTAATTCTCGCAACTCCCTGGAAATAATTATTCAACGACGCGACAGGGACGAGACGATCAGTGTCAGCGACTCCGGGCTCTTTTAACACTCACCAGAGACCGATTAAAAAAACACGTAGTTTCACTGGTATCGGACGCCCGCAGATTAGCTCTAGGACTCGAATTCGATAAAACAACCTCCGCGAAGTTTGACAGACCGATTCGAAAAACGTGATGGGGGACCGAGGAGAGGGGGAAAGCCGAGTATCAGAGGTCGTCGTCGCGTCGATTCACGCGGCAACACACAGAGTTATCAAAAAGTGTCATTGAATCGCGTCGATAAAGGTCGGATTGAAATAACCGTCCGTCGCATTGTCGTGGCGCGTGGATCTCGAAATACGTAACGGCAGACGAGGTGGGGAGAGGGATTCCATAAGCGTCCATTTTGGTTCTGTCGGAGCAGCCGTTGTTTGTTCACGATCGCGTAGGTTCGCGAATGTTTCGGATTGTTGCCCGCCGAATTAATATTGGGAAGTTAGTTCAAACGATTGTTTAGTTTGAATTGAAGGAATCGAGGTTCGTCCCAGACCTGTCGGAGGATTCGTCAGTAAGGCTATTCCAACAGGTCCTGCCTTGTACGCTCGCGGATCTAATTCGTATGATCCGTATTTGTCACTTGCTCGTATTGAATAATGCAAGGAAGTATAGCACTCTTGTAAGTACTGACGAACGTCAGTTTGCCTTGTCTTGAAATACAAGGAAATATACAGTGAATAACTTTTTTATAATTCTACCAAACGACCTGATTTTTTATAATCAATTAGATGCATTTGTTTACGAAATTATATGCAAAAATAAAAAAAGCATTTTTTAAAACTTTCCTATTTCGGTGCTCAATGAAAACGTTTCATTGAAAAAGTGTTTAGCCGTGTACCATAGTTTTCTCAAAATTATGTAATAATCGCCGGTCGGAAATGTGTTAACAAGCGCGGGTGTGTTCTTTGGGGCCGTTTTTCTACGGCCGCGGATAGTCGTTGGCAGGGACCGAGTTTTAGAGAGCGTTATAATTTTATGATTATAAGAAATATAGATTAAATGTTCGGCCACATCTGGTATGACTCCCAAATGGCAAGTTTGCTTAATCTTCGAGAAGGTCCTTTGTCACGAGCTCGTCAAAAAGGTCCCTTTGTTACGAGCTAGTCATAAAATAAAGGTTCAACGTACAACCTCGGTGCAACGGTTCTTTTAGCGACAAAACACGGTTCTTTGCGATGGAACAGGCATCGTTACAAGGAGATACCGGGCCGAGACGACCGGGGGAAATCTCGCTGGGAAACGTTTCGAGGCGAGCAAGCCCGATTGAGTTATGGCTAGTTGCCTGTGCGCTCGAAAGAGATCGTGAGTGAAAAAAAAGAAGGAACAGTGGGTCCCCACCCTGGTTTTTACCCCTCTTTTTATGCCAGCGTGGACGAGCTTCCAGCTCGCTCTCTATCGGCGGGAATTTGCGAAAAGCTCTCCGCTGCCGAAGTACAAGCTTCTGAAACTACCGTTAGCTCCCGCGGCTGCACAGGATTTATGGGGCTCGACTGCACGGAAATTTGCAACACGCCCCGAAAGCCTGTTTTTCATAGGGAAATTTCGTTGTTCGCGGCCGCGGCCACCAATCGATCGGACACCCCGGTCCTGCTAATCGCTTCCAGTCGCTCGGAACTTCAGACATCGACGGGATTAGGGGCGCGCCGGTTAGTTATGCGGACGGCGCGACGCTGAAATCCCCATTGTTTCTGCTGTATTTTAACCAGCGCACCTCCCGAGAGCTGGCCCGTGACCTGCGCGACCATTCGGAATCCTGGGAACACTGTTCAAACCCCGTAAACAAACATCTCTTCAGAGAATCTTCTTCTAAACGTTGAGATTGACCTTGTTCCAAGAAAAAATATTTGAACAATGCATAATGGTACCCTTGCGAAAATATATTGTGCAGCGAAAACAATAATTCAAAAAACTCTTTATATTTTTGCGAGCAACGCGAACGTTTTCAAACTTCTTCTGCCACGTCTTTTGACCCAAAATCTTGAAAGCATTGAACGAAAGCTGGGTCACTGTCGCCTTTCCATTGTCCTCGGCCTCCTCAAGAACCTCGCAGAAAAAAGAAAAAGGACACGCGAATAGGTCGATTTTCATTTCGAAATGACTGGAGGTCATAAATTATATTCTAACCTTCCGTGTTTATCGCGGCGTTTTTTTTCTCTACGAATTCGACCTTCGAGGACAATCAGTATCGTTCGGACCGCGGTTCCAAGCGCGTCTCTAGACGTTCACGGATTCATAGAATTTTCTATAAGCTCTGTTCTCGTATTTATTCTTTAATTCTGGCAAGCATCGGGAAACGAGGCTAACAATGGTTCCGTCGCCATTGCGATCGCGTGTGCTCGAACGCGTTATTTCTGAGCTAATTCGAGAGACGATATCACGGCCGTTCTTATTATTCGTATTATTAGCGCGTATCTGTGTCGTGTCTAGCGGTGTATTATCGTGTATTCTGAAATTAATGGAATAAAGAACGGACTGCGAAAGTGAGCGTTGATGATGGACACATTGGAACGGGACAATTTTGCGTGACGCGAACGGAAGCAGCAATGCGGCATGATTAACGAGCTGGAGAGAAAAGTATGCGAGTCACTCGGTGAGTAAATACTTCACTGTTTTCATTTGTGATGGTGCGCGGTAGTCGAATGTGGTCCGTTAATGAATTTTGGAAATACCGTGTATATAATTTGATATTGTTAGAGTCGATGTTGGTTCGCTTAATTATGAATATTGAGAAGTCGCGATATTTATCGCACTCCTAAGACGATCATGTATCTACGGAGTGTCTCAAAATTCCTTCAATATCCAGAAATGGGAGGTTCCTGAGATCATTGAAGCAACATTTTCCTTTGCGAAAATGTCGTTCACGGCCTTTTTAATAGTTATTACCGAAAACATGGACCAATCAGATCGCGGCTACAGCGGATTGATTATGGTTCAGCCAACGGCGACGCCACGCTAAGCGAGACCTGTCGCTGAGTCGGACTCCGTTCGCTGTAGCCGCGCTCTGATTGGTCCGTGTTTTTCGTTAACCAGTTAACTGCGTTCGACGTGTATACACGTCGATACAAATCTCTATTACGGTGCAATATCAATAACCTTTTCAAGAATGAATTGTTAATTTTTTATCAAATATAAATGTAATCCTTCCTCGTTTTTCGTAAAATTTATAATAGGACTATTTTCCCTGCGTTCGACGCGTATACTTGACATTGCTTGATTTTAATTCCACACTCTGTGGGGGATTATTAAAACTAAATTCCGCAGTTGAGAGCTTAATAACTCCTTAACAAAGCTGCGGACGCCATTTTTGCAATGAGAAATGTCGCTTTAAACGATCTCAGGAACCTCCCGTTTTCGGATGTCGAAGGAATTTTGAGACACCCTGCATACTATTATTGCCAGATTAACACTTGTGTAGTCAACCGGGTACCCATTTACTATAATTCTTTCAACAATTTCTTAATGTTCCTCTAAAAAATATCACAAAATTTCTCTTAATGTCCATTCTTTACTCGCTGATATATTAATTTATAGTCTTACAATGAGAATTTCTGCAAACATGTTAAATACAGAAATGTTTCAAGTAATCTATAGATTTTGGTCGACTACACAAGGGTTAAATAGGAAAGGTTCTATAACTTTGTCTAAAACGAATATTACTGGTTTTCGCTACTTAAAATGCGTATTCAAATGTTGAGAAAGCAATACAGTGGTCTTTGAACAAGAATCCTCTGCAATTGTAATCCTGGGACTCGGGAACAAACTTGTAGACAACATCGCGGAGCTATACTACTTAGATAGATCAAACAACATAATTTCCGTAAAATACTCTCTAGAGCAGCCTCCTGAAACGTATTACTGGCTTCCATTGGCGAAGTCGTACGTGTAGACAATGCGTAGAAAACAGTAGTTCAGCAGTCTCTCGAGACCTGTACTACTTAGAACGCATACATTCAAATTTTTTTAAATCCATCGCAATTGTTTCTAAACGAGAATTAGTTTCATTCTCGCCGAGTTACCCTATCCTCGGCCTCCCAACAGTAATTACGTACTCCGGGACAACCGTGTAGGCAATATAATCGAGCTCCACTACTTAAACAGATCAAAACCTGCAATTTCCCTAAATCACTTCCGAAAGCAGCTTAGCGGCACGCATTAGCACCTTCCGCAATCTACCGTAGGCCTCCAGAAAATAATATGCAACACGGTGTCCTGGCACGACAACATTCCGCCGATATTATCGAGCCGAACTACTAGAGGGGACCTGCCTCCGTTATTTCATCGCAATGCAGCAATTACCAATAATATCGATCCGTTCGATTGAGACCGGCATATCCGAAATCCGTCCTGCCAATCTCCGAGATCCCATCACCCGAGGAGATCATCCCGTCGAAGATCGATCGATCGGACCAATAGCATATTCGCCGCGCCATTTTCCCCGAGAGCCGAAAACTTTCTTGGAAACAATTCCCTGAGACAGAATGCGGTTTCGCGAGGCGGTCTCTCGGCGAATCGATAGCAGTCTGGCAGAAAGAGGGGTGGAGGGGAGGGCGCGTGGGTGTCAGGCCGCCAAAAAATTGCTCGCATAAATTGCAACTTCACCGCCAAGCGATTCGTAAGCTGTCCGGGCCACGTCCCGCCCGAGTCGAAATAATAATCGAGGCCGACGGTAAACGTCCCGGTATTTGTCGCGATGACAATAGGGCAGAACGGGTGTTTAACGTACAGGGGGGTCGGGTAGGGTACGAGTAGGGTACGAGTAGGGTAGAGGAAGAGTTAATAACGGCGTCGCGCTGGTGGAAACACATTAAAGCCGTGAAGGGAGCGAAAGGGTGGCGTCCTGTCGCGGCCTACCTTTATCGAGCCGGTAATATCGGCGCGAGATAAATTTCCCTACATTTGTGAGAAATTCTCCAGGTGGTACCCCATCGCACCCCTATCAACTCCCTTTCAGGGGGACAAGGGCACGGTTTAACGAGGATGAGCGCCAAGCGTCGGGAACCTTATAAATTCCCGGCAAAGAATGGGGCCGATGACGAGAAACTAGCGTTCTAACCAGGATCGAGTGCATCCACTGGGAAAATGGATGCTGCGACGGGACCCTACAAGCACGCCCAACCACCCATCCTGCCCCTAACGACGCTTTTCTTCCCCTGAAATTTGATTCCTACCCCGGAATCAGGTCGCGCCTCTCGATACAGTCACTCGAGGAACGAGAGCTTTGTTCGACGGCTACGATCGTCCCTATTCCAGACTGTTGCCTTGCTTGTTTTTTAACGGGACGACGATCATTTATGCTAGAACGAGTGCGAATTAAGGCTGACGCTATCTGCTCAGTGTGAATCGCGAATTGAGAATCGCTCGACTGTGAGCCTCGCGAATTTTCGAAGTTAGTTAGCTCATTTGTTACGACCGCAAGATGCTGGATTATTCTCGAGAGAGATATTTTTTATAGTTCTCGGTAGATTGAAATTTTTAATTTATAACTCGTGGACCGTTGCACGGTAACGGTGTCTTTGAAATTTTTATACTCGATTCAAATAAATAAAATAATAGCAACGTATAATAGTAGAATATGGAATAATTTTGATCGATGGCGCGCGAAAATACCACGAATAAAATAAATCACAGTCCGGTCATTTGAAACGATACATATGGATGATGAACTCTAGGTGAATAATAAATAAGCCTGTCAGCACTGTAGACAGATTTAGCTAGGAATATTCGTGCTATTGCCCCGTAGGATCCGGTATGAATTAAGGATTTCAATTCGAAGACTGAATTACCGTCTATGAAATCACGGCGATATTTCTGGGAGTTTGCGGGGGCCGAGCAAAAAGTGTCGGTGGAGATCGATCCTACTCGGTAAGAGAAAAGGAGAAAAGGAGGAAGAGAAATGGCCGAGGGAAGGTAACCGGATAGCCCGGCGATAGAAGGCGGAGATCGCGTTTTATAGTAATGAGTAAATGAATCTTCCCCGGCGGAATATTGACGCATAAAAGACTGGTGGTCGGCCAATGTACTAATTGCTGGTTGCCTCGACCGTTCCAATCGACCGCCGAAGTAATACCGGTATCCCGATCCAACTAATTACCCGGCCGGTCCATTAGTGCAATTGCTGGTCGGCACAATATCCAAACATTACTAGGATATCAGAGACTGTTTGCCGGGGAATTAGACGTCCATCCGTGACGTTTATCACCGATACGACGAATACGTGTCCTGCTGTTTATCTTAATCAAAATCTCCCTACGTGACCGCCAAAGAACCTATTGTCCTCAGAAAACCGTGCATCGTCCCACTACACCTTCTTCCAAACGGATTTTCTTCATTTTCTTATGTTTATCCGCATCGTTCTTATTGTTAGTACATCTTCACATTTTTCAAATTTTGATCACAATTATGTTGCAGTTTAAATGTTCGATGTAAAAATATTTTCAACGACATTGATCCGGTAATATTACGATATTCGATATGCCCTCGTTCCAAGTTTTTTAATAGAATAAGTCAAGTACTCGCCCGTGCGTGAACATTTCTTAATGGCATTGGCAAATTCGTTCGGAATGTTGATTTTAATATACCAGCGATGGATTCGTCACAGCATTAATTCTTTCTGTTAATAAATGACGACGAATATAGTCGACGCAATGTGCGCGATTAAACATTGCAACGAAACGGATAGACGGACGACCGGGTTGGGTTACGATTGAGATATACCGCGTAATATTTCTGGGTGGCGAGCCCTATCGGCGATTCCGTCGGAAAGTTTTGCCACGGCGGAAGAAATATTAAACGCGACGGGGACATCAGTATCAGATTTACATCGCATTACGTTGACGACGATGCGTCTCCCCGAAGTTGAGACCTATTTGTTCGCAGTCGGAAGACACATTGTTCGAGTTGGGGGATACATCTTCCGCGAGCCGGAAGTTTTCCCCTCAGGAGCGCAATCTCGCCATAAGTTACCGGTATAAATTTTGAATTGTTTTCAAAGTATCACGGCCCCCTGATAAATAATTCTGCGGGCGGAATGCTCACGGCGGACGTTGAACAATCGCAACGACGCGGAGAGAGAAAGAGAGAGAGAGAGAGAGAGAGAGAGAGAGAGAGAGAGAGCAAAAGAGAATGTGAGAAGATCGGAGCAGAATTCCAGCGTTAAAACCCTGTTCGCAAATGAACACGGGTCTGTTGTTGCCGCTTGTTTTGAATTAATTAGCGGAAGCCGGGGGCGGCGGCGTGTTGTCGCGATCATCGACACCCGATCCCAATTAAATATCGGGGTCGTCGATGGGAGAATGCTATTATTAAAAATAATGATAAACAGACCCGTGTCGGATAAAAGAAACACGGTTCTAACGAGTAGATGCGAAGTTCGTGTTTCGAATTTTCGACGCTGCCGATTTATGTATGTTCAACAAAAATTTCCTTCGCGCGTGTTACTACATCTCGCGAATGCTCCCCCGGTTTTTATCGCCGTTCTCGACTCGCGAGGAACGAGATCGAAAAGAACTGATTCATCGAAAAACAAGAATGACTGGTATTTTTTCGCGAGAAAAACTTTAAATTCAATCGATAATTCCGGTGCGATGCTTTTTGGTAATCACCGGGAAAACATCTTTAAACAAATCTATGTAGACCGGCCGGATTTCAGCGGACCGGATGCTGGTTGCGAATATAACCGGCGCAGGGAAACTTTACAACATCAGCGAGAGAGAGAGAGAGAGGAAGAGCGAGCGCGAAAGTTTTATCGGGCCGCCAACAGAGGGATGAAGAGAAAATTAGAAAATATTAAGCTTCATTTCATAACTGCGAGAAGTTCACCGAAGCGGCCTCTCATTTATATGCGTTTTAATTATCCGCGTTTCCCGGCGAATGCGAGATACCGTCTTTAAAACGATTTGTCTTGATGATGGATCGACGGTATTTATTTCCACCGATGTAATCGCGTTTGAACGCTACGCTACTTGAACCCGGAACTCTCTGACGTTGCATCACTTATGTTCATCGAGCGGTTCGATGTTTCTCGGTGGAGCCGTGTAATATTACATTAGGGCCAAAATTATTGACGTGTACTACTGAAATTCGTGTCGGAACGATATTAACTAATATACATTGTGGACATGATTATAATTGATATTATTGACCTATACTATTACAGTAAGGTCGCGTTTACCGTTAACAGCCTGTGTTCTGTACGGACAGCGATCGCATACAGACATTATTTTATTTATTACTGCGTATACCGCGCCGACCGTGCCAGGAGTTCAAAAGAAAGCCGAACGTAGAGAAGAACAGCGTGACGGTGGAGTGGGTAGGCAGTACCCGTCGCGTACCCGATCGCGGTCAGCAAACGCGACTTTACTGTATCAGTGTAGTCCAATTAAATATTGACCTGCGCTACTTAAAAACAGCTAAACCGCATATTGCCAGGCATTCGATCGATCGAAACCGAGCGTAATGCATCAGCCTCGGCCAGTATAATATGAGTTTGCTATCGCTGATAGTCGGACAATGAATCTATCACATTTTAAATAATATTTCATCCGTGAAAACAGTGGATTTGTTCGCTCGGAGACGAAAGAATCCCTTGCGACAATCCGATTTAAATTTATGAGCTGTTCATCAGGCGCGAACCGTTCGTTTGCGTTTTGTTAACCGAACGGAGGGAGGAGAGTACTCGCCTCCCCCGGATTTTCATCCGGGGTAGGAACACCTTCGCGTCGTCCCGGAATAATCGATGAGTCGATCGGTGTGGAAGGGATGGAAAGAGACGGGCAAATAGCTACGTCCTCGGGTTATGACATCGTTCCGGCCTTACGACCTTCCGCCACTTCCGTCGTAATACCTTCAACTCATCTTAGCGAGTCCCCGGCTACGTTCCTTACAACTGCGAGACCCGTAATCGTGAAAACTGTTGAAGCGAAGGGCGAGGTGGGACGAGAGACGAGGGCGAGGGAATTGTGCTAAAAGAACGGGCCCAGCCGCGGGATTAACAGTTCCAAAAGGCTGATAGATTTTTCTCATTGGCGTCGGAGTGGTTGTTCCTTTTTTTTTTATAGTGATTGAAAGTCTGTCGTGGAACTGCGTGTTAAGGAGTGTCGTGCCAGAAGACTGCGCGGGGGGGGGGGGGGTGAGAAAGCGAGAAGGTGTCTGAAAAGCCCTGATTGCCTTATTGATTCGTTGAATCGACTGGAAGGTTCTTATGGGAATAGTCGGGAGCAGTTCGAGACGCTGCGCCGGTGGAACGAGGTCAATTCAATGTGGCCTCTGACGACGTCGCGAATATTGTTGACCCGAACTACCGAGAACTACCCCCGGGAAACTGTGCGATCACGCCAGACCACGAGGTGTATCCGCTGGCTTCCCTGTATCAATCGAAATTGATGAGTACAAGCTACGGGTCCCTCTTTTTTGTCTGCGACCGTCACCTTTGACCCGGCTTTTTGCGTAAATCAAGTCCAGTCCCGATGTCCTTTCTCGGCCAGGGAATTACATTTTGTCCCTCTGGGATATCGTGGCTTCTACACGCGGCGGCGAAGAGCTTTCCCGGTATCGTAAAAGGGGGAACGTTACGACATTTTTATACGACGTGGTCAAGCCCATATCTTATCCGGCGCGCGAGGGTGGGCCGGTTTCAAAAAGGAAACGTCGATACAGAAACCAGTAACGTCGGCGAAGGGTCGAACGGGGAAAAGTAACGGCCGACCGTTGGATTCTCCGTTAAGCGAAAAACGAGGCCGTAGAATCCTGTTATTGCTTTCGTGCGATATCAAGGATTCAGATTGATTCGAAGTTACAACCCCCGCTGGACCTACCAGTCCCCTTCCTTTTTCCTCTCTCTATATCTGTCTGTCCTCTCTCGCTCTCTCCGTGTCGTTATTGCTTCTTACTCCGGCCTTCGCGCCACGTCGGCCCTCGCGCACGGTATGTAACGCTTTCTCCCCCATTTCTCCGAGGATTTATCGCCGCCAATTTGTTTCCTTTCCAACAGGCGCCGCGTCCGTGGGGGGTGATTTTGTCAATGCTAACGTCTGATCACCAAGAACTACAGTGTTTTCGAATAAATTACCCCGGGATCACGCCGCCCGAAAATCTGCAAGAACCCTCTCTCACTCTCCCCCCGGAAAGAAAATGTAAGGGATACTCGGTGTGTTTCATTACTCTTTCAAAATCGTGGCAAATAAAACAGCCAGGTTAACCCCCGTCTTATCGGTCGCAATAACTCTGCCGTTTGATAGACCGGAGGTCGAAAGATTCTACCCCCGGCCAGGAATTATTTGATTCTACTTGGCTGACCTCCCGCAGGCTTGCTCTACTTGCAGAGAATCCTCTGATCAGCTTCTTCTACTTGGCTGGCTTGTGATTGATTTATATTACTTGGCCGGTCAATCGTGGATCTGTTATATCTCTGGATTCATAGCACAGTCGCTCTGCTTGTACGCTGAATTATTGATTTGCACTACTTGTTGGACCAATGGTTAACTGTTTACCACTCGTCGGCTGAATGAATGACTTTCACTGTTTGTTAACCCAATGACCGACTCTCTGCCTGTAGATGACTATCTCCGCATATAGCCCCAATCATTGATTCACACTACCGTGTCCGTCAAATTACGACCTATTTCACTTGAAGAATGCGGAATGGCAGGAAATAGCTTTCACAGGGAGTCGAAATAGCACTCAAACAGTGTGCGAACCGTCATAAAACTACCCTCAGTGTATCTCCCCTATACAAACGACGAGGACTACGTAAGATAGCGCCTTTATTTCTCGTCTCGCTTAAAGTGCTGCCTATGCAACGACGAAAGCAGAGACTAATGCGATTATATACGTATATATATATATATATATATATACGTATATATATATATATAAATATATTTGAGTCTCGTGGAAGCCTGATGGACGTAGAACAGTGCCAGGGGCACGCGGGCTGTTTATTTATGTAACAAACCCATTTATTTCTTTGGAGCTCGGAGGGCGCTCCCCGAGGGAGAGTAAATTTCTGGCTAGCTACCTATTTCTCACAAAAAAAGGGTACTCTCAACCGTCGCAGCATCTGTGTCGCACCCCTCCTCTCCCTTTGCACCGTTTTTCCCGTCGTGTTCGGACGTCGCTCGGGGACATTATGAATATCATTATCATTCCTTTCCGGACTTTGAAACAGGAGGAAGTTGCTCGATGACGATTCCTAATTCTACTGCAAAGACCGAGAGCACCAACCGACCCTTGTTCCGCGTGTCTCGGATGTCGTCGTGCTCGGAATGGTAGCCGGGGGGACATCGTCGTCCGACGTCACCGGAACATCCCACGAAACCGGTTCGTGGATGCACTTTCTGATTCGCCGGCCGAATAGTTGCGAGCGAGCGCGTTCCGTGACTTATTAGTATGCTATCCTGGAAACGCAGCAGCCCCCGTAGGAAGGAAAATGAACAAGGAAATGACGAAAATAAATTTTAACCCCTGCCGGAGGGTGGAGGGTGACGTGGCCGGAGACCAGGGCGGTTCCCTCGTCCCGTTTGAAAGCGTAGCTCTCTTAAGGGACAACGATTTTCTCGAAATTAACAGAGGGGAGGAAGTCGGCGCGCCTTTGTTTCCGAGGGTTGGCGTTCTCAGCTGGCGACGTAATGCTCGAAAGTTGTGACTGCCACCTTTTGTAAACGTCGGACTCCCTCCCTCTCTCACACTGTCGAGGAATATTGCTTTACGAACGACAACGAGCATCCTGCCGACGTGGACGAGAATTGAGTGGAAAACGCAAAATATAACGACCTCTCAACGGTAAAATTGAATAAAAGTCATTCATAGCTTCCCTTGAGGGTGAGATGGAGCACCGATGAGTACTCTAAAATGAAAGACATTCGTTAAAATTTGGTACAGAGTGTAGGACACGTTGAATACTCTGAGGTCGAGATAGAGCGCCAGCAAAGCTTTCTAAGATGGAATATGCTGATCAAAATAAAATTGAAATTTCAGAGCACCCTGAATATTTGATTTGTCCAGTTAAAATCAAAGCCGTAGTCTTCTTTCTTCTATGGGAGTGAAATAGAGCTCCGATAATAGCTCAAAGCCGAAATATATATTTTTCAGATAAAGCCTTGACAGTGCCCTCTAAGATGGAAAACGCTCGCCAAAATAGACTGAACATTGCCGAGCACCCTGAATCTCTTAGTTGGCCCAGTTGAAATCGAACGCCAGTGTCTTCCCCTTCTTCGTGGGATGAAATAGAGCTCCGACCAGAACCGTAAGCCGAAGCATATATTTTTGCGGTCGAGAAAGAACCCTGATAGAGCCTCCCAAAATAGACTGAAAATTGCAGAGCCCACCGAATCCCTAGTTTGTTCCGTTACAATCGAACACCAGTGTCTTCTCCCCTCTTCTCAGAGTGAAATCGAGCCCCTAACTCTGAGAACATCACGCGATGCGATATACCAAACGGTTACTCCTCGAGATGAATCTCTGTAAAAGCTACGGGGGGCCCGAACTTCGCAAAGAATCCGGTCGAGCAGGTTATAGAACAGTCGGTTCATTTATTGACCTTTACCACTTAAAGGCGAAACTTTATCGCGTTTCAGCGAGTTCCCGTGAATAACTCGTTTGTAAAACTTTCAGTTATTCAATTCTACATTCGAACAGTCCAACTGGTGCACGGCTAGGCGTGCCGGTCTTCGGCGCTGGTTATAGTTGCCGAAGTCGTCGACCGATACTACTTGGAAACTTAGTTGCCGGTAATAATCAGCGAGATCATTTCGACATAAATCCAGCGCGCCGTCGCGCCCCGGGTTCAAGCATCAATTTCGCTGCAGAAAATTCTGAATTTTCTCGCAGGTCGAGATCGTTGACTGTTGTCAAGTGAAACGTGGCGGTAACTTCGCTCGTCCAATTACAGAACTGTTGGACAACGACTATTAGCTTGCAGGTTCTGCGCGAGAATTTTCGCGATTCTTACTTTTCTCGCTTGTAAACATTTCGCTCGGTTTGTAAAGCTTCTAGCGAACTTCAGGCCGGTTCGGCTGGCCGTCATCGGCTGGTAATGAAATATCGTAAGTAGTCTTCGAATTAATCTATCGGGCGAAACGCGGCCAGGACATTGATGAATAGTCGGCGCATATTCGACGACACACGCGCACAGGCGCGGCCGACCCGTCACGAACGTGTTAATTGCCTTAATCCAGTATTCGCTTGTATCTATATCACTGACGGCCGGAAGATAAATTACAGCCACGTCATTTCGCCGGCAATCACGCGAATACTATTTCCGTGATCGAACAGGCCCCCGGTGCGTGTTTCCGGCGGTGGCGCGAGCGCGCGGCACGCGAAAAATAATACTGACCGATAGGCGTGCTATGCTGTCTCGTTTGCATGCGATTTATTCCTCAATTTTTGACCGATGAACGCCGACGCGCATCTCTCACCTGTTTTGAATATGCAACGGAAGGACTCTGCAATTGCACCGACGAAAAAAGGATTAAAAATCCTATCTGTTGCCTCTTTAAATTTCAATGGAACGAAATTGCCACGAGCAACCCGTAGGAAAAACGAGGGAAAGAGAGAGAGATATAGAGCACTCTCTCTCTCTCTCTCTCTCTCTCTCTCGCGTTCAAGTAACCCAGCGAATAAAAACTCGCGTTCCGAAACGCGACGCGCGGAGCTTTTTCACGGGGACACGCTTAATCTCAGATCCACCGGGAAGAAAAGTGAATCCTTTGCTTCGCTACGAGCGTCCTCTCCTGTCTCCTACATCCTGTCCCTTTTTAGCCACCTGTAGCGACGGGTTTAAGTTGCGGATTAGACCGAACAACTCGATTCTCGCTCGATCTCCTCTCGCATTCCGCGACGAAACGCTACTGTTGCGAACTCGGAAAATTCGGAACAGCTCCGAGAAGCTGAAAAGTTCCGTTCTAACTTTCGAAAAAGTTCCGCTCAATCGACGATCACAATCGTGAAACTGCGTTACCACGTTTTCGAAGGGAAGTAACGCCGAAGACGGTCTCGAACCATTGATACGAGCGAAACAGAGGCAAGAACTCGTAACGGACACGGAGAATCTTCGCCCCTTCCGTTCTACCGCGACTGCCACCGCTTTTTCCCATCCGTTTTGCAACCTTCCCTTCTTACTGTCCTCGCCGTTCCTCCCGGCGCTCCACCGTAGAGAAAAATCCCTTTTGCGGGGGTGGCCGCACCGGAAAACCCTGTCCCGAGGTTTGTCACGGCCCCGGGAAGGAAAAACGCCAGCCGGCTTTATGACTGCTATCCATCCTACCCGCCAGATAACGAGTAAATTAAAACGCACCCCCTTTCGTCGGCCCCTCGCAGCTCGTAATTTCCACTCGCGGAACTCTCCTTTGACGTGCAGCTGCCTGTCGACGCTGTTCGAACGATTTATCTCTGGCCAAAAACTATAGTTTTGTGGGGATTAATTGAAGTTCGAGATAGGGAATAAACAGTTTAATAGGATTGATAAATACACGTGGTAAATGTGTGAGCACAGCTCCAACTCGTTACAACTAGTACCGCTCGGCTCGACGCGGAAAACAACTCTGTCTTCTCGCCCATCGGTATTTTCCGATGAGCCCGTCCGTCCCCTTCAGCTTTCCCCGGGACCTTCGGACTTCCCCGACGGTCCAAACTCTTTGTGGCCCACGCAGGCCTCACGTTCGGTCCCTAAAAATACGTTTCCTGCGGATGATCGTAAATCCCAAAACATGGGTCCAGGCTCGGCGACGGTTGCGATGAATTTACGATGCTACAGTTTTGAAACCCTTTTACATATTCTTCACCCTCTGTTTTTACTAAAAATATTCCGGCGTGGTTGTACGTTAAATTTAAAAATTAAATTGCACAAAATTGCCCGTAGAACTATCAACATTTCCTAAACCTGTGATAAAACGAACGAAAGTGACGAGCTGCAATTCGTTTCGAAAAGGGAAATCAGGGGATTGTATGAATTTTTCGGACGGCTAATCCATATTCATGGCTGGTGGCCACGGCTCATGGAAGTTGGTGGTACCGACACGACACGTAACATCAAAGGGCAAACTTGATCCGAGGGTGTGCGCACCCCCGGCGAAGGAGCCCCAAGCCATCACGGGTAATGCGACATCTCGGACAATCGAGAACCGGAGATATAAGGCGCGGCCCGACACCCCCGGATTCATCGGGCCGATATTTCCTGTAGACGACGTCCGGGGGAGGAATATGATCGTCGTGAACACACCGAGCCTGCCCCACCCTTCCATTTTCCCTGACTGTATCAGCGACCGATTCCTTTCATTCTGTTATATCCGGCAGCCCGCGCGCGCAATTCCGAGGAAATAGAAATTGGAAACAGAGACTTCGAGCGTAATGCGACCGGAATCGTTGACCTATACCACTGCCGGGGCAACGTTATCGGGACGAAGATGCTTCTTCAGATGATTGGAAATTATATTCTCGGGGCTCTGGCTCTCCAACCGGCGAGAAAAGATTCTCGGATGAATATCGGACTGGTGGAATATTGTCGCAGGAGAATTGGTCGATTGTTGTCAGACCATGGAATGTTGAGATAATTCAGGACGACTACTCTTCTGGATTTTGATGACCAGCGTAGACAGTAGGATCGATGTTTTGATAATAAAAATTAGAATACTGATACAGTGGAATAGGTAGACAATAGTCAGACCACGCTGTTGAAATAATTTCGTTTGTCAGATTTTGGTAAACTTGACTACAGGGTTGAAGTGAAGTCGATGATTTATAGTCAGACAGGGTGAATGCACTTTCTAGAATACTTTGTAGCAAGTCAGGCTTAACGGGAAACCTCCAGGGCATCTCATGAAAGTAACTGCGAACACGTTAGATAGTAATCGGCCAGCACGAATAAATCCGTCGCGATCGATGAATGGATTCAGTGGACCAGACGGAACAGCGAACTCCACTCTTTCCGTGTCGTGTCAAGGAGCACTTAAGAACCGGCCCTGATGCTCACAATCGATGGCTTACACGAAGCCGGGAGCATTGTACACGGCTCGGCCAATTCGTTGTTCCAACCTGCCTTTCTGAAGTATTGCTGTCATCTGTGACACGCCTTGGACTGTCAGGAAGTACTAACACTCTGTAATATACAAAACCTCTTGCAGTCTGTCTGAAATTGAAAAAAAGTGTTCTTATTAACACTAGATTTAGTGGACCCGTCAAGATGACGGGTTCTAATATTCTTGATTTGCGATTATTAACACTAGATTGCCTAAGGAAGTCATTTTGACTGCTTTTCAATTTCAATTAGAAAAACAATTATGTA
>CM052189.1:5434579-5447590 GCA_028455805.1 Lasioglossum figueresi | reverse complement strand
GTTTATTAATCATTGTAGTTGCCTCCCCCTCCTTCATTTCCGGTATATACAGGGTGCGGCACCTAAAACAGGTCACCTGAATAAATCGCTTGCTTTTGAAGATAGAGAAAAAAGGATTAGACCAAACTTACTTGATATCGAGGGGCTCGTAATCTGATGTCATTAATTTTTTTATAGGTGGAGACGTCAAAGAGATACGAAGGTCAACTCTGTTTTTTTTAATGGAACGGTATGATTTTTTATTTACATTCTGATAGTGTATTTGAAGATGAATACAATGCCCTATTACGAAGGTCATTCAAGGTCACGCAAGGTCAACTGCGATTGAAAATAAAATGTCTTATATTTTGACGGTTTTGGGGCAATATAGGTATATACTAAGTTTCGGTCTTTCTAGTGTTAAGATTGTAAAAGTGCTTTCCTGAGGAATAATTTACCAAATTTATTTCTTTGGGTATATATTATTGGAAAAATAGCCAAACATTGGGATAGACACATCCTTGTTATGTTTATAAAGTAATGTGAAATAGTTATTTCTACAGCTCCGTAAACCTAGTGTTAATTAGCACACTAAATTCCCAGTAGTACGAGTCAATGATAAAAGCTCCACTGGCCCTATCTCCATCGAATCGGCGTGTATTCGAGCAGACCCTTATCAAATCTCTTCGTGCACGTTCCGTCGCGTTCTGTACGGTTGAAATTCTGCAGGGCAGGTGTCGCGAGAAGCACAGAAGTATCCAAGAGTCTTTGAATCAGCTAATGGCTCTCGCAATCGCGCTTGAAGAAAAAATGGGGGCGAGCTTGCGAAGTCTAGCGAGTAAGGGTGGCTGTTGGAGGAGGGCGTGGGCGGTGATCCTCGTCGAATCCTCTGGCTCTACAGGCTGCGAGCGTGTACGAATTATAATTTCCGGGCACGGGACAGCAAGCCGATCCTACGGATTACTAGCAGCGACAGTGTGGTCAGCCGAGCATGCACACCGAGCGGTTGTCGGGTGCGGGGGTGGGTCCCGGGGACGAAGAGAGGGTTGGTCGGTTCGTACCGTGAATTTTAACCAAGAGGGGGATTTACCTCTCGGCAGTCTCGCGTCGCACCCCTTGTCTTCACCTTTCCGCGCCGTGAAATTTCCGCTCGATAGCCAAGCTTTGATTCGTCCCTCTGAAACTACCCCCACCCATCTTATCGTCCCCTCGACTCCTTTGGCATCGGTTCCGGTAATTATCAATAGTCGCCTCATCCCTTTGTGACCGCGCTGCTTATTTATTTGAAATGCGTTTAAAGTACATGAAATCCGGAATTTTATTTAAAAAAAATAGTAGTGCAGCATATATCATTTTAATCCCCATCTTCCTGCATCATGTCGTAAAAATAAGTTTCCTTCGCCAGTTATTTTGACTCTGTACTTCCGGATCGTGGAGCTAAAATAAAAATGCTGTTGGTTCCTGTTAGCATACACGTTTGTTTGCACTTTACGGATCCGCACAGGCCATAAACGCACGAAGATCCGCAGTCTATTGATCAGTCGGCTCGATAGACTGCGTCGTCGTTGAAGCGAGGCGACGAAAGTGCAGTTAAACGAATAACGTGTTCGGGAAATATCGCATATTCGTCAGAGAGAAAGAGAGAAGAACAGAAATAGAGAACATCGGCATCAGGCGAGTGTGCCGACACTTATTCAACGAGTGTGTACACTTTATTGCCGCCACGCGAGTCAACATCGATTCTATCGTCGCTCCGGGCCCCGGCTGCATAATTCCCACAGCGGCGCTCGGTTTATTAAGCGCAACGTTTCGACGGCAATAATTTTTATTAACTTCGACGGGAGCCGAACCGACGCGCCAGCAGGAAGATAGTTGACGATTCAAGGCGTCGCGCGATGGTGGCACATGGTGCACCGTGGGGGGCGTATCCGAAACACCGTGGACCGGGGATTACCGGACGGTTTAATCCTCGTGGAAAATTACGACGCATTTAAACCGTCATGAATGGAAATTACGAGACACTGAATTCACGCTAGTTACTGAAATATTCTAAAGTATCCCGGACTGTTATGAGGCATTCAGGACGCCATAAATATGAATCATGAGACGTTCGTGGCACGCGTCCTCTCATTTCGCTCAACGTTCTCCAGAATTTATAGCTAAAAAATAGCACGACAATAAGCCTGGACTGGTTTGAAGCTCGAAGTCTTTATTTTCTATCGTACATTCTTATCTACTATATGATTTTTTTTTACCGAAACAATATTTCGGCATTTTCTGTGCAGATTCATCTCCAGGCACCACCAGATTGGTAACAGCCTGTAGGACACTCGGAAATATCTTTTTTCCTCCGATTTTTTCGATATTCTTACGGAGGAATATCTTCGCTTCTATTTCTTATGTTCGCCCCGTCCCTTTTTCCCGGTGCTGATTAATTCCAGCGTGGAATGGTTTCTGTCACTCCGCGAGCACGCTTTTTCCCGGCCATTGTTCCACAGACGTCCGGAATTATTCGGATTACATCAATCCGCGCTCCTCTCGATTATCACGGCCGAGGCCCGAAGTCGATGATTGAACGCTGACTATTTTTCCCCTCTACCCCCACCCTCTCAACCTCGCCCTTCCTCTCTTTCTACCCCTCCTCTCGCGACAGACACATCGATAATCAGCGCGACGGTCCTCGCACACCTCTTCGATTTCAAGTACAATTAGTTGCCAATCACTTCGCCTCGGTGGAATCCTTTTCACAATCGACAACGTTCATATTAAAGGGTAATCATTGTAAATTAATTCCTCTCCTGCCGGGACAAAGTGAAACGACGATTGATTATTTACTTTATGTTCCGGCGTCTACCAAAGTCAACAGTTTCGCCTCGAACGCCACTCTTTCGACGATATTCGAATCCTTTCCACGTTTATGTAGAATAGAAATCTTATTATGTGCTCGTTACGCGACGTTAATCACCATTGCTGCGCACGAAATAGACGATCCGAAGAAGAAATTGTTGGGGACACAGTACTTTATCCATGAAGCATTTTGTTTTAGGACATTCGTTGTTCTCTATTTTTCTGTTAAATATTTGTGAAGTTCATTTAATCGTTTAGACAATTTTGGATCAGCTACTGGGTCCATTTCCCACTTGGATTCTAGTGATTTTAACCAGTTAACTGCGTTCAACGTGTACACGCGTCAATCCAAATCCCTGTTGCGGTGCAATATCAATAACCTTTTCAAGAATGAATTGTTAATTTTTTTATCAAATAAAAATGTAATCCATCCTCGTTTTTCGTAAAATTTATAATAGAACCATTTCCCCTGCGTTCGACGCGTGGACACGCCATTGGTTGATTTTAATTCCGCACTCTGCGAGGGATTTTTAAAACTAAATTCCGCAGTTAAGAGATTAATGCTCGTTGAGATTCAATTTTTCTCAAATTTATTGTTAGACTTCTTTGAATTTTTTAGATGCTTCTTGATCGGGTACTGGGTTCAATTTCCCACTTATATTCCAGTGATTTTAATGCTGATGAAGACTCAATTTGTCTTCGTGGATTTATTGTTAGACACCCCTAATTTTTTCAGAGAATTTCTGAGGGCGATCAGAATTTTTTAATTATATTTTCAGTGGTATTGCTAGCGAAAAATGGTGGAGTTGACGGACTTATATTCGCTGTCGGCGCAGCCAGCAAGTTATGGAATTGTGATTGACGCGCAGACAGGTGGAAAATCCTCCTCGGGGAAGCAGCCGGAATCGACGCGAGAGGTGCCCCCTGTTCCTCGCAACACGATCCTCTCGTCGAGCATGCAAACACGACCGTCATCTTGGTCGGCTGTTTGCGTTCTCGAGTGCAACTTGTTGCGGTTTCCCAATTTCTTTCGCGAGTTCTTCAACCATGTCGCGAGTTATATTCTTCAACGTTAATGCGACTTTAAATGCGACGGGCGTGACAAGTATCAGAATTGTGAGAGGGCTCTTTGCTGCGCGCGCGCGCTCGCACGTGCAAGCTGCCCGGTTGCACCGTCATTTACTCCATTCAGTTCCCATCCGTGATTACGGGAACATTAGATGATTATGACGGAGCGATAACTCGCTGTAAAAGCTTCGCTATACTGCCTCCGCAAGCTCTATCCTACTCCAGCATCTCTTTCGAAACTGAAAGCGTTTACCCAGCGAAGACACGCGAGATTTATTATTTCTCGAAGCACAAAGACAATCTGTAAGTTCATCTGTCGTTCAATATAATGACTAATTCTATCATACGCAATTGTAAAAAAATATCGAATTTATTTCATTGATAAAGTTGATGTTTTTCAACTTCATTTTTAACTTCATTCTCCCTTTGAAGATTTTAATTAAAAAATGACTTCTCTGAGCATTCTCGTTCTCGAAACGGATTCGGTCTGCTAGATTTAATTTCCTCGGGTCCGAAACATAATCAGCGAAGTCCACTAAATTATTCATTTACACACACGCTCTAAGGTACTCGCTTTAAGAGACCCGCTTTAAGAGACCCGCTTTAATCCTCGCCAGCAACGGAAGAGTAAAGGCAGAGAAGAAATAAAATGCAGGCGAAATTTCCATAAATAGAACGTCGTTCCTTGAAAATCGTCGAGTCCGAACGAAGTTTCGAAAGCGTTAAAAATTTGTTCCTCGTAGCGGTGGTGCTGTGGCAAAAGTATTCTTGAATGGTACGTCGTCTGAAATTCCTAGTGGGGTAGCAACGGAACATTATACAGGAGAGGGGGGAGGGGCCGTGTGCTCGAAGCCAGACTCTGTCGGGACAGAGCAGTCTGCAGCTTCATTGAATCCGGAACTCGATCTTCGCGGTGGTTTCGCTCGACAGCGCAGTCAGAAAAGTTTGCGCGGCTCATCGTCACCAGGACACGAGGGTGGGGGAAAACGAGGTTGAGAAAAGAGGGATGGAGGAATGGGGGTTGGGAGTAAAGGTGGGTTTATAGTGGAGGTTGGTAGCAGCGGGGGTAGATATTAATGGTGGTTGATAGCAAAGGGGGTTGATAGCAAAGAGGATTGATAACAAAGGGGGTTGATAGCCAAGTGGGTTAATAGCAAAAGGGTTGATAGCAAAGGAGATTGATAGCACAGTGCGTTGATAGCACAGTGCGTTGATAGCATAGTGCGTTGATAGCACAGTGCGTTCATAGCATAGTGCGTTGATAGCACAGTGCGTTGATACCACAGTGCGTCGATAGCACAGTGCGTCGATAGCATAATGCATTGATAGCATAATGCGTTGATAGCACAGTGCGTTGATAGCATAGTGCGTTGATAGCATAATGCGTTGATAGCACAGTGCGTTGATAGCATAGTGAGTTGATAGCACAGTGCGTTGATAGCATAGTGCGTTGATAGCATAGTGCGTTGATTGCACAGTGCGTTGATAGCACAGTGCGTTGATAGCACAGTGCGTTGATAGAACAGTGCGTTGATAGCACAGTGCGTTGATAGCACAGTGCGTTGATAGCACAGTGCGTTGATAGCACAGTGCGTTGATACCACAGTGCGTCGATAGCATAATGCATTGATAGCACAGTGCGTTGATAGCACAGTGCGTTGACAGCATAGTGAGTTGATAGCACAGTGCGTTGATAGCATAGTGCGTTGATACTAGAGGGGGTTGATATCAAAGGTGATTTGTAGCAAAGGGGATTGATATTAAAGGGGTTGATTCCAAAAGGGTTGATAGCAAAGAGGTTAATAGGAAAGGAGGTTGATAGCAAAGGAGGTTAATAGGACAGTGCGTTGATAGCACAGTGCGTTGATAGCATAGTGCGTTGATACTAGAGGGGGTTGATATCAAAGGTGATTTGTAGCAAAGGGGATTGATATTACAGTGGTTGATTCCAAAGGGGTTGATAACAAAGGGGACAATAGGAAAGGAGGTTGGTAGCACAGTGCGTTGATAGCATAGTGCGTTGATAGCATAATGCGTTGATACCAGCGGTAATCATAGTAAATAGCAAAGGGGGTTGATATCAAAGGTGATTTATAGCGAAGGCTGATATTAAAGGGATTGATATTATAGGTGGTATATAGCATAGGGAGTTGAAGACACAGGTGGATTAAAACACAGACGTTGGAGGGCACAAGGGGTTGGGGAAGAATGGTTTGGTATAAAAAGGGGGGTGATCTTCGGCCCCCTTTCCGTAGAACAGAACACTCCATTTGCGGGCCGCGATTGACCCGGATAATTGTGCCGGCGAAGCACGTCGTAACCTTATGAATAGATTTCATAGAGCCCCGACCGTACTTGAACCGGGTACGGCCGATATCGTGTAACCGGGAAAGAGCCGGGAACAGGTGGCGGGGAGTGTAAGAGGGTGTAGAAGTGAGGGGCAGGCTCTAGAACGGGAAAGCAGAGACGGAGAAGAGGGTTAAGATAGCGAAAGGGTCGGGAAACAGCAGACGTCGGACGCGGCGGTGAGAAGGGGGTGTTCTAAGGCTGCGAGAGAGCTTCCGGGGATAAAGGATCGAAGATCGGAGAATGGAGGGTGGTCGAAGGACTTGGGTGCGCGATGAGGGGTGAGAAAAAATCTAATAAGGTCAAGAAATGATAGATGAAGGGTTCGGGTGCCACGCGATTATTTGTCGACCACTAGGTGCGAGGGTTGTAGATTCAAGATCCTGGATATCTTGGAGAAATAGAAACTCTAGAAAATCCCAGAGCGACGTGGTTGTTGGGCTGTATTCGAGCGTTTATTGAAACGAAAACAAACAAATATATAAATCAAATACTTGATTTCAGGGGTGTAGTAGAGTTTGAAAAAGGGGTAGGAGCTTGTGGGCTCAAAAATCTGAGAGATAACAAAGACTGATACGAGGAAAGATGGGACGAAATATGAGAGCTTTCAAAAGGGGTGGGACCTGAAGAATTAATCGCGGTTCAAGGGGTGGGAAGTTCGAACGGATTTAAGAGCACCCAAATCCCAGTAAAAATCAAAACTGATGGCTGAGGGTGGACAAAGTCAATGGCAGCTTTCGAGGGAGGAAGAAATTGCCAAAATTAATAAGGCAGAGAAAAGTTCGTGTATCTAGGAAAAAACGCGATATTGTGACGGATAATAATCGCCGTCATTAAAATGCGAGAGGGTGCGTAAATTGAAAAGGTCTCCCGAGGATCCTGGGTACCGAGCAAAGGGTTGGGGGATGAAAAAAAATGAAGGCCGGGATGACAGAAGGACTCTAAGTAGTCGAGGATGTGAAAAGAAGGAGTTTCAAGGCATTCGTCGGCGCCAGGACTATTTCCGGGCGAATCTTCCGTGTCTCATCTCTCTCTCTTCACCCTTTCGCACCCCTTGCGTCCTTGCAGGGTATAAATATTCATGGGCGTTCGTCGGCGAACACGCGTGAGCGCGCATTCGCTCGACGGAGAGGATGTTCTTGGCTTAAAAAATTCTTTCGTCCCTCTGGTCGAGCTTTTTCTCACCCCGTTTTGATTTACACCCTCTCCACTGGGTTAATTCGTGACTGTTAATCCTCGGACTGAAATTCACTGGCATTGCGGAAACCTGTTCGAATCTGAAAAAATTCTGAAATGTGAAAATCGCGAGGTGGTTGCAAAGGGCTCGCCGGGAAGGGCCGATAAAAGTCTTTTATTTTTCTTTACGGTAACCGGAGAACGTTGCACCTCGACGTTCAGATAATAACGCTATTACGCGTGCGCCGTTACCGTTACCTTCGCCTATACTCCGTATTTCCGTGTCCCCGCGTCTCCGCGTCTCCGCGAAACTGCGGAATTTAACTGTGAATGCAAAAATGAAATTTTACTGTCGTTTAAGGGATGGGGGGAGAGGCGCGAAACAAAGCGCGAGAGCATGGGAGCCCTGGCGCGGTCCCCTTGGAAACACCTGAACAACTCCCATGAAACCGGAAACATTTTCATGCCCGCGTAAAATGTAAGCCGGCGCGGTCTTAAATTGCGTTTCTATGCACTGGATGTTCCGGTAACTTCGTTACAAAGGAATTCCCCGGAACCGAGAGGAGAGTATGGCTCCTCGAGAGTCTTGAACGAAATTGCGTGGAAACGTTTCGCCGGAGACCGGAATGAAAATGATATGTTGATTAAGAATGGTAGAACGACGCCGCGTACGACAGTAGAATCCGCGGATAAAGGACGCCGAAAGTAGCTGAATAATAGGTAATGGATGCTGGGAACGGTGGGGAACAAGAGAACTGTGGAACTGTGGTAAAATGATTCACACGTGTAGAAAATTACATAACCAAAGGACGTAGATGACGATAGAATAGTGAAAAAGCAAATTAATGAAACTATATAGTTAAAATGTGGAACAGTTGATGGAGCACAGTTAGAACAATAGATTAGCAAAATTACTGGATGTACAAGATGGGAACTAGAATAATAGATAATAGATGCATGAAATGCTAGAATAATATTCAAGGGCATAGAGTGGAGGAAAATTAGATTATGGTCGCAGAGAAAGATACATTGCATATATTTTCAGCTAAAGGAGCTAATGCAATGTAGAATAATAGGTTATAGACGTAGTAAAAGGCAGAGTAACAGGCAGAGGAGATAACAGAAAATCGGACAGTAGAATAATATATTTCCAATGCAGAAGACGATAGAAGGATAGCTTCCGAGCGCAGTAAATCGTAGAATAACGAACAAAGGGAACCAGGAACGATAGAATACCGAATAAAGGATCCGGCAAATAGTAGAATAGTGGATGAAGAACACTTTGCGCCGTAGAAACTCGACATCTCTCAAAATGGACGGTCTCGCGTCCCGGTAAGTCAGACTTCAGTGGTACAAGTGAATCATATCTGCGGCCCATTGCGATTCTCCGTTGCAGCCGATGTTCCGCTGCGCTCTTTTCCAGCCGACGAAGAATGGAGGTCGACGATAGCATCGCCAGTGGTCTGTCTGTCCAGGCTGACGATTGCATCTCCGCCGATATCGTCCAGACGCAGTGGAACAAGTCAATCATATCTCCCTTTCATTCTCTCGTTACCGATACGGTTTGCTTTAATCTGTTTGGCCTTCAATCGGGCCCCACCCTCCTCGGTTCTTCACGGTTTTCATTTCACTCTCTATGTCTCTCGTTTCCACGGTTCCATTTCCATTTCCGCTTACGGAACAACCCTTAAGCGAGCCGTCCGATATTTGATACACAGAGAGACAGAGACGAGGAGAGTCTCGAGTGTCCGGCGGGCAGGTTGAAATATTTGCAATTAGGTTCAACGTAGACGGCTCGCGGAGAGGTTCGCGGGGGTGTAGACAGGAGGAGGGATCGAGGGGCTGAGTAAATCCGTCGGGGAAAAAAAGTGGGTAAACGAGCGGGGTCAGCGCGGGGAGGACGGGGTCGGCGGGTACACCGTGCTACGGTATGACGAACTTTTCGTTTAACTCGAGTAAATTAAGCTCGTTGCAGTGGCTAGAAACCACGGATTCCGTGCTTTGAGCTGTAATTAACCTTTCGAACAGCGGACCCGGACGACGGAGGAATGAAAATAAGGCGCGTTCCCTGCGATACACACGCTCGGCAGGAGACAAAAACCAGTCGACGGTTCGTTATCGGCAACCCCAGGGCTCTCGCGATTCCACACGAATATCTTTCTGATACGTCCGCGGGCCGTCAACAGGAGATCGTCGACGGGCTTGAATAGCGGGCCGAGGGGTGCGACGGTGTATACGGGGTGACCTGAATTAATTCACGACGGCCGTTCAGTCGGGCTTTATCCACGCAGACGTCTTTCACCGTCGGGAAACGGGCTGCAATAAAATATGTCCAACTCTCGGGCAACAAGCGACACGCTTCTTGGACTGTTAGCAGAATGAGCCAATGTAAAACGGGGAAGAAAATTGACATATTATGCATCGCAGGGGATCTCCTGATAACCCTTGTGTCAATCACCGTACAATTTCTTTCTAAAACTCGGTGGTTCCAGTCTAAGAATGATTCTCCTCCTCCTCCTCCAGTTTTATGTGTCGAAACATGTATTCGATCTAAGATTTATTTTCCTGCGGTGAAGGTAAAACGCGTCCGAGTAGTGGCAAAGCTACACTACTTTATAGCTCAGTGGTAAAAGCAGGCGACTGTCTGAAGCAATTAAATTTTACGCGTCCGTTAAAACGTGCATTAAATCCGATCTCCCGTAGACAAACCAACAGTTGTCTGATCAAAGATACATTTATTCTACTGAATTTCTCAGTGGTAATAATCAAAGATTTCTTCTAAATTAATAGTAATTTGTCTCTCTGTTGCAACATAAAGTAAGCATGCCGGGTGTCCTGAATTAATCAACGATCGCTAGTCAGCGTCTTTTATGAAAATGAATAAAATATTAAAAATATAACGCAGCCCTTCCGTCACGGGGAAGATTAGATTTCCGGCAGCACAGATTTTCCAGAAAAGCGTGAAATTTAAAAATTTAATTTAAATCCCCGAAGAGGAAGTCGAGCGGAGTGCAGCCGTTATCGAGGGGAGAGGGGGTGGCTGGAGCGTTCTGCATTTTATCTCGCCTCGGATACAATGCGGTCCGGGTCTGCACCGGGGCGGAATCGTCGGCGGCTATCGGAGCTGAATAAATTCGGGCCGCGCGTCGTTGCCGAAGAAGAAGAAGAAGCGCGAGGTCTCAAACTCGCGCGCAACAAAGGGACGAAAAAGAGCGTCTGTTTCGGAGACACGTGGTAAGAGAGAGAGAGAGAGAGAGAGAGAGAGAGAGAGAGTCCCTTAAAGTCTCGAGGAAAAAAAAGTTCGCTCGCGAGTCAGTTTCAGACAACGTGTAAGATAATCGCGCCGGCATTGCGGTTTCCGCTGGGACACCGAGACTGGAAATATTTCGCGGAGGGAAGATCGAGGAGCAAAAAATTGGAGGGTGGATGTGCAGCGGAGACGAGAGCTTGGACTGCATCCTCCAGAGAGAGAAAGAGGGAGAGAAGCGGTGGTGTTTGAACGCGTGAACCTATTTATACAGCGCCCGCATCCAAAGGTAGCCGGGTATCACGTGCCTGGCACAGCCTGAAGCGAGACGCGGACGGATTGGGGTCGAAAGTCGTGTACTTAGCTTAATTAATAAAGCTCGCGGCCTGCACCGCGAGTACACCCCGTTCCTTTTTTTCACCCACCCGTACACCCACCCGCCCGAGCTGGAAACTGTCGCCACCATTGTTTTCCGCCGGTTCTTTAGCGTTCCTCCGCGTTACTCCGCGACCCCGTTACCCGTTCTTTTGTTTGTCCATTTATCTTGCAGCTTTTAACGGCGCGCGTTCGCTACCGTGACCGTTGCCTCGTACCGTCGGCGTTCAAAGCCAGCCGATCATGCTCTTCCGATTGTCTTCGGATCGACGCTCGATTGCTAGACGCTTATTCCGAGCGATTTGAGCTCGATCTTCCAGGCGTTGCTCGATACCTCGAACACTCGATGAAGCTTCCCCAGGTGTCAGGAAACCATTCATAAAAGAAATATGCTGGGAATTGTATTCATTTTCTTGGGGATGAAAGATCGAACGCATCTGTGCTTGCTGTAAGTAGTAACAGATAGCTTTGGTCGGACCCTTGAGATTTTCGATTGCTCGACGACTGCTGAAATTGTTTCGAATTCTCTGTGAAATGCGAAATAAAAATTGTTCCGTCAAATGTATTTCAACAATGTTACCGTTAAATCCTCTTTTTAATCGTGACGTTTGTATTTGCGTAGTTTTTATTTCTGTACATTTATTGACGCAGCAAACATTTATTTAGCGAGGGGATGGCATTGCAGAATTGACATGTTCCACCGACAAACTCTTCCATCAAAACATCCAAACACTTCGCGTTTCGCATCGAGATCCGTCCCAGTATTTGTGGACAGCCTGTAATCTGTAACGAGAAGTTTCAACCAGATTTAAAAGTTAATATCAACGACGATATATTAGTTAAGCGAACCGAATTTCGGCATGACTTCGGCTCCGCCTCCTTTAAACAAATTGCCCCGATACCGTTGGATTTCTATTGTCGGTTGTTCGCCAGTCACGGCATTAAATTATTCATTCGGATACTCTTCGACTAATTTATTGACCCGAACCGATCAAAATTATTCAAATTACCACTATTTGTCGCGCGAACGTGAATATTTCTCTTGGTGACCCGGGTCTCCTTAAGTGCGGAAAATTCGTGCGGTTCCGCGAAAGCGATGTATCAACCGCGGCCGATAAATCGCCGATCGATGTGACAAATCGCCGGCCCCGTCGAATGAACTATTATTTAAATTATCCAGCACCGCTGTAAATATAATCTTTCCGCCAGGAGAATTATTATGATCAATTAATTTCCCTAGGGAGCTGCGCGATAAATAAACGCTGCGGATAAAAAGCTCGAACCGTGCGAGCTTTCCGGTGTCGAATAGAATCGCACGATTGGCCGATCGTGTAGCGCTCGTGAAAACCTCGTAAAAACCGGGTCGGAGTAGCGTGAATCGCGGAATGTTTGTCTACCGGGTCCCGTGTCGATTTTTCGAGTGTACCGTAAACTCGATCGGCCGGTTAAACGCGCGAAAGCGCGCGTAAATCGTGATCGTGCTCTCGGGCCTCTCGTCGACGAATCGGGAAAAAAAGAGGAGCGAAACAACAACTGTGTGTCATCGGATTCAATGAGGCCACCGTGTTTCCATTCGCCGAAAATTCTGCTCGCCAACAGCGTCCCGTTCCCGTGAGTCCTACACAAGATATCCAAAAGACAATCGACAGAGAATTGCGGATTGAAAAGTAGCCATAGTGACGGCGGAGACAATGGCTGGCGATTTTGATAGGTAGATTCGAATCGTGATCGCGGAGCTGATGGGATAGCCTGACAGTTCGTGGATCAGCGCTTTCAGCTGGCGATTCAAGCGTTCGCTTGACAGCTCGGCGATTCAGGACTCGAATATAACGTTCTATTAAATGTCCCTGGACGCATCGCCAGATCACATTTTGTTCCGTCCATCTCGCCAGAAACCGCTTAATTTTTGTTAATTCGATGGAAATCGGTTTTTCAAGAAATAATCGAGAAAGTACGCGTGAAGATCTACAGTC
>CM052189.1:5416606-5434479 GCA_028455805.1 Lasioglossum figueresi | reverse complement strand
AACGGAGATTTTTAGGTGTCCTGCTTTATCGAATTCACCCTGTATATTCGTCCGACGTCTGGAAGTAGAAATGGTCGTACATGGTCAGACATGACTTATCCTCGTTCAAGCTCCGCTGATTTTATAAATTTTTTTAGAGGAAACAGAGGCTTCCCGTTTTCGGAGACACCCGATACAGTTGGTCCGCAATCGTTCGTGCTCCGTAGAGATAAAGAATTTTCCCGTGCGAGTTTCTCGGCGGGTAGACGTCTTAAAACGTGGATCAGAAGACTCGCAGGGATTCAGGCAATGTTCTGGATCAGTCAGATTGAACGAGAACGGGGCGCAGTCATGCCGTCGAGAGAGAGAGAGAGAGCGAGAAGTATCGATTGACGGAGGTAACATGGTTTTACGCTGGCCGATCGTTCGGCTGGCTCCGCGTACGTGCTATCTACTGAACAGATTCAAATGAAGTTTGCTTTTCAAATGGATTCCCCTCGCCTGTATGGGGCACGCATAAAATACATTTTCCCCCGAATGCATCTTGCGCTCGCGCGCGCGCGTGAGAAAGAGCGAGAGAGAGAGGTATTCTCGCGAACCCGGCGAGATGGAATTCCAAGTATGCGGCGCGCGAGAATAAAAGCTTTGCCCCGTTTATGGCTTTTCTCCTGGATCGATTGACCCGTTCCTGGCGTCCTGATACACCGAGGGATAATACGTCGTGATCCTGGTGGTCCTATGATCGAAAAAAGTTTTGAACCCTATAAGCGATGACCATCCTAGTTTCGGACGATGCGATCGGTCGAATAAAAATCGGTCCATCTCGGCGTATAAGGCTGTCCAACAACTATCCGATTTTTCAGGGCTCCGTGCCACGACTGCACGCGGAAGTCGCTTCGCAATCGAAAAGTCACGCGACCGCTATTGAACCATCCGTTGGCGAGGCAGTTGCGTGACTCTTCGACCCGCCTGTTAGTGCATCAAGCCGCGGCCGTCTCGATCAGAAGTTCCCCGACGCGTTCGAATTCGATTGGCCTGAGTCCCTTTTGCCCCAACTTTCTCGAGGGATCCTGATCGCGTGTCCGATACCCAGGAAATCGCCGATCCAATCGATCGAGAGCCTGAAATCGCCGACCCTCCGAAGATACCGGACCCAGAAAGAAGGTCGTTACTCCACCAAGCCCAGATTTCCTCGGGGACCTCGTTAAGATCCGTTTCCCCCCCTCGCAATCGCCTTTTGAGAGATCCCGAGGACTTAGCGGCATTTTGCCAGTGGCACGGATCGATGACCGATCAGTCGTGCTTCGAAATCGGCGAAACAAACCGCTTAGAGGCTGTCCGATTCCAATTAGAAGGTTTCCGGTCCGATCCACGCGTCATTAAAGTCTTCGTCGAGTCTTCGGATAAGTAGTACGAGTCAACCATTAGTCGGTACGACGGTCGCAAAGACTCCGGAGCTTTTTGCCAGTGACACGGATCGATGATCACTCAGCCTCGCTCCAGAAATCTGAGGGGCGTTCGAGGGCTTCAGGACTCTAGTTGGTCGGCTGAGGGAAGATTTTCGTGGGTCTTCGCGTCATTGAAGTTTCTATTCAATTGTTGTCGAAGTAGTTAGGGTCAGTCATTAGTCGGACGCGACAGAAAATTAATGAAGCGGTTGAGTGGATGCCGAGGATCTAGAAGTCTCCTCTCGTGTTGTTACCACTAGGGAAAGTCACAGTTTTCTGCTTCCTCGAGTGGTATCGATCAACGACTAATCAGATGGGACTGAAAATCGGTGAAGTGGCTCGTCGAAAGATCTTGTTCTGGTATTTTGCGGGCAGAGGACTCTCCTGGAGGAGCGTTTTCTCGCAGAGAGTAAGCAGCCTTCGCATTTTATGGTCGCGTAAATAGGATCGATCGGCGATTAGTCAGACGCATAGGGAGGATCGTGCGAAATTTCTATCCCGCCCGGCGGCAGGACCTGTTTTATTTCATTGTTCCGAGGAAATTCCCGGGGGTCTGTTCGCCGTTAGCATATCCGGGCAACGTGACGAAGTGCCGATGAGCATTTTTCTCGGCGCGCCGGCCATTAAATTCTAGTTAGCCGGGTCGCGTGTGCCGCGAGCAGACAAATGACAGGACGCGTCGGGGGAGCGATAATGAAATAGCTATCTTCGCGTTTCGATCCACCATCTTGCCAGCGTAGTGACCACTAATTTGCTGCATAACGAGGTCGTGACTGGCCCAATTAGCGGGGCTGATTGATAGAATCCGAAACTGAAGCAATTAAGCCGTCTACGGAATTTCATGATTCGCCCACCACTCCTGACGACCCACGCCACCCACTACTCGCCCCCAGTCGTCGCCTCTTATCCTTGTCCCTAAATCGATTTCGTTCGGGAGCCCACGGCCTCGAAGGAAATTGATACCTCCGTTAAATCAACCCCCAGAGGGAAGGGGGTTGAAGCCGGTTTTCTATCACGCGATACGCCCTCTCACGTGCGTCGAGATTGTAATGAGCCGGTTGCCTGAACTCGTTCGAACTTCGCATCCCGCGAAACGCGATTTAACCGACGATCCTCCCCCGTGCAACCCCCTGGCATCACTCCCGGTCGCGTCCACGATTTACTGCGCCTCGAATTAAACGCCACGGAGAATACAGATGATCGGAATCAAAGACCCTGTGTATTTAAATTTTCCTTTTTATACCCCGGCGATGCGACGGAATCGGGAAAGGAGGAAACGGTTCCCGACACGAGAATCGCGTTCCCCGCCGGGAGTCACGCCAACATCGTGGAAAAGCGTATAAAGCGTTTCCCAGTCAAAGACGCTCTCGTCCGGACTGCGAAATCTCCAGATGTACCGTGAGCACACTGGCTCGAGAGGCGAGGTATAAAATTGCAGCCAAAGACGTTCGCGAGAGCGACGGTCAACCCGTCTCGCACAAAAGGGTAGCGTCGCAGGAAGGGAGAGCTATAATTACGTTATTAAAATTCACCGTTTAATATTTAATTTAATATCCGCCGGGAAAGTCGGCGCGTCGTCCCGGCAACGTTAATGCTATCCGATGTTCCAAGGGTCGTAAGAGGTATTAAACGGAGTAGCGGTCTCGACGATTGGTCCGACAACGTGAATGGCGCTTAATAATTGGTATTACTCGAGTGCGTTTCATGCTTTATGTTATTAACTTCCCGTGTAATACGACCAAATTGTACGAAGCGAGTTGCGGGACAAAGAAACTCGAGTAATTTGTAGGAAAGTGCAGCCAGTAGTATAGGTCGACGTTTCGTCGGACGCGGCTCGTTCGGACGGTATTTCGCGGGATTCGTAGCGGTTCGTTCGACGGGTGTTATCGAGGAATTATGACAAGCGAGTGTCGGGACCACGAAAACTGTTGTCGAAGAGTGACACGCCGCGGCGCCGTGGACGTGTCCGTGATACAGCAGACGGGGATCTCGATGAAGGGGACGCATCAATCACCGGCGTTGATTGTGAGGTTTTACCACTTAAACCGGCGCCGAATAACGGACGTTCACGGCATCAGCATTAATTTTCGTAACCACCGATCCTGCCGGAATACTGAGCGGAACGGGAACCAGACTGGGAGGGCTGCACGCGCGCCGCAAAATCCCCTCTGCTACCCCCGTCCCCCGTCTAGTCCCCAGCAAGCTGACAGAAAATAAATATCCCATCGATGGAAGAAGTCTCCGGGATAACGAGGAAAGGATGACGATCCATGGGGTGGGACGGGAGAACCGATCGGGCTGCTCTTGTATAATTTCGCGCTTAGCGGCCGAGCTACATCATTTGTTTAGATAACAGTCTTCCCCGGTTACGCGGGACATTATTCAGGAATATTCCGGAAAATTGAAGCAACTTGTTCGATCCTCGGAAATACTTCCATGCAAGATCCTAGGGTAGATCCTTCGAGGAATCACCCGTTTTTACTGTACCCTTAAAACCGACAGATTTGATATTATTTGTGATCTCGCATTGTTTGATCTTGGGGAAAAATAGTATCGGAATTGACTTTCTATCGAATCGTGTGACAGGTTGTTCTATCGACAGTCTAAATAAATACGAAAAAGTTAGCGTAGCCAGTCGGGGTGGCTCTTCGAGCAATGCTAAAGCAAATTTCTGGGGAGGCTCGTTTTCTCCACGACCTGCGAGAGGAAAAAGAGGAACTCGGAAAGTAATTGGAACGGAAAAAGACTACCCTTGCAGCCCTCGTTCTCCTAGGTTTCATTCGCTCCGATATTTTAGCGTTTCATTGTGAAAGTAACGTCTCGATCCGTATATGACAAGAGTTAAATGGAACGTGCGTATCCTCTTCGCAAAATATTCGAGAAAAATTGATTACGGTGGAGGCGGGGAAAGGGTCTAGCCGGATAAGCATGGGCCAACGGCCCCCGCTCCGATTTTCCTGATTCCTGTTTTGAAACATCGTTTTATGTCTAAAAAAAACATTGTGTAAAAGTTCAAATGTCTACCCCCACCGATAAGGGTGATATTGGGATTATTTCCCCCGCACTTAAATGCAATTTGCTCTAAAACGAGAAGAGATATCGACATAGGATGAACGGCAAACAAAAGACATGAATACACTCTATATTTCAAATTTTTTCAGAATTTTTTGCTAATTATTTATAGTTGAAAACAATTAATTAATTTTTGGGGAATTTTTTTAACCATCTTCCCCTGGGTTGACACCCACCAAAAAATTCTAAAATATTGCTACGATGCTAAACTATTTTTCATAAAAATCTCAGAAGTGTCCGTTTGGTGGAACAGTGTCAAAAAAAATAAAGTATGCCGGTGAACGCTCGTAACGGCGCAGCGACCGAGTCCACTTGCGGTGGCTAGCGATGGGAGCGATCTTCTAATATATGATTACAGTCGGACGTCTAAACAATTATATTTTAGGAAATAGCTTATCCTATGTCGATATCTCTTCTCGTTTTAGAGCAAATTGCATTTAAGTGCGGGGGAAATAATCCCAATATCACCCTTATCGGTGGGGGTAGACATTTGAACTTTTACACAATGTTTTTTTAGACATAAAACGATGTTTCAAAACGGGAATCAGGAAAATCGGAGCGGGGGCCGCTGGCCCATGCTTATCCGGCTAGACCCTTGGCCGAATATCGCACAGTGTGTTACGGCTCTAATTGCTCAGCGAATGTAATTAGTTTGACTTTCTTCGGACACGGATAGAAATCGCGATCGTTGCGCGCAGCTGTCCGTTGTTAATTAAAACAAGAGTCGATCGGATCCGCGGCGTTGATCTGGCTTGTAGAACATTTCGCGCGATCGACGAATGATTCGGTGAACGGAAACGCGACCATGGGTGTAATATTAAAACGATGAGGGGCGAGAGAGGGTGAAAATGACGATAAATTTTCGACCGCCGTATCCAGCGAATGAATCGTCGAAGATATTCGACGCACGTTCCGTCGGATAGGGAAATGTGAGAAGTGAGAAAATGTAAAGGACGAAAGAGGGGTTGAAAGGGGGAGAATAGAGAGGCGATGCTAGAGGGAGATAGCATTTAGAGTAAAGTTCGAAGCGACACAAATTAGCCCCCCATCGGCGCGGTATTATTATCGGGTAATTAGCAACATTCTGCGGCGATTTATCGAATCGGGTTAAATAGCGACGTGCGCTGGGAATTAATGACGTCGATTTGAAAATCGAACGCTCGACCGGCCAGTAAGCACTTCGTTATCTAACCGGCCACGTGACGGGTGTACGTGATTCATTCCATTCCCTCTTTTATTTATCCAACCCACCTCACCCCACCCTCCGGTTCACCCCTTTCATTTTCCGGTTCCGATCGGTAATCCTGAACACCGCGAATACAGAAACTGACAGCGTCTTGTCCGGCGCGGTCAAAATCGATCAATTTAGCTGTGGACGAGCTATAGAAATTGTTCGAAGGCTTCGCAATTAATTACGGAAATTTCGACACATTACGTCCCGTTGTTCGTGCTGAAAACAAATAAATGGGGACGAAAAACAATATTGACGATTATTAATTAATATGTAAAATAATGAGACTAATGACGTTGTTAATGGCGGAGCGTAATTAATTCGATGCTCGTTACAATAAGCAATTGTTAATGACCGTTACGGTAACAAGGAACGTAGCGAATAATACCGGAATCCCGGAATGCACTGAGTGTTACATAACTTGTAATCGCTAGCGGGCAAGTTACACTCTTCTCCCTTAACAAAAAATTTATTTGAAAATTAAAATGATGGACCTTTCCTGTAAGTCATAAATCGCAAGTGAAAGTTCTCCAGTTAACGAACATTTTCTCGGCAATTGGACCTTGCAAATGGCAATGCCACTACATTTGTTTTAAATTGTTCTTGCTGTACACTTGACCGGGAACACCTGGTATGCACCGAACGGTGAACACGTGACACCGGGCGAGGTATGCGGGATAAATTGAACGGGACGAGGAATTTAATTCTCGACAACATGCCGTCGTCGCGGGATGGTAGACGGGCCCGAGTGTCGAGTATCCGCGTTTGCACTTCGGTGAATGGGCTGGAACGTCGGCGGTGACGGGGTTGCTCGCGACATGGGTTGAGCCTTTCGACGGGTTTCTGAAATCTGGATTCGCGGGGAAGGAGAGTAGCTTTCACGCGGATAAACAGCGGGGCTTGCGTGCGGAAAGGAAGGAGGCCTCGTCGTACGTGTCTCTCCGTCTGCGAGGAAGATTGATAAAGACGTGAAAGCAAAAGGATTGGAAGAGCAAAAGAAACAGAAATAGAAAAAAGGAGAGAGAGAGAGAGAGAGAGGGTGGAGAATCGGCGAAGAAAAAGGGGTAGCGAAGCGCGCGAAAGCGTGCGACGCTCAAGAGAAATAGGAATGGAAGGGTCCCGGGGAAACAGGTTGAAAAGGAATCGTGAAAAGAGCGAGCCGACTGAAACGTATCCAGTGTCGGGGCGCTCTGTCACTTTGCAAGCCAGATCCACTTTTTCGAGGGTAGATATATAGACTTTGAGTGGGTGGGATACGGTCTGCATTAAGGTTTGAATAATTGGGAGACGCCGGGCGCCGCGCCGCACCGCGGCCCCGTCGGTCGAGGACTCTAATGCGGCCCCCGACGAAATTGAGCTTATATACGCAGACGGTCGGCCGAAATTGCATTTAAAGTTCCGTACGTTGTTTGAGGTCCACTTGAGGCTCCTAATATTTCTCGGGGGTAATTCCGTTAATTGCTTTATAAATTCGGAGATAGAGGGCACTCGTTCCGCGGCGGTGTTTTCGGAAGAAGTGGCCCCGCGAGAGATCTGGTCCCAGCTCGACGTTATTCGACCCAGACCATAGCTCGATTCGATTCCGGTATCAAACAGACCTCTTTTTTACCGTCTACGCCACTGGATTCAAACTTTCGCGAAAAAAAACTGATCGACGCTTCATTCTAGTCTAACCTATGTAGAAGAAATGCTCCTCTATTTTCGGTCGTCTGATTTATGATCGACTCCGTTTGCTTGCTTGATTCATGATTTACTCCACTGCGTGTCTGATTTATGATTGACTGCACAGGTTGCCTGATTTGTAGCTGACTGTACCACTCGTCTGATTTATGCCCGACTCTATCGCTTGTCTGATTTGTGGCTGAGCCTATCACTGGTCCGGGCAGTAATCGGTAATCTTGGTCAACGCACACTCGGACGAAATTAATGTAAAAGCTTTCGGTCAGAAGAAACGAACTTGAAACGCTCTAGAAAATTTAATTATTTAGCACAACGTCTCCGGCCAATGCAGTACTTTCCGTTGGATATCCGCGAGGGAAAGACGCCAGAAAACTATCCAGCGCAGCGAAACTCTAAACAGCGCTGGCTGGGAACGGGAAAGCTGACGGAGGTATCTCCGGTGTCGTCGAATTAAATGCAAACTGTTCCCCGTCAGTCCCCGTGAACGCTGTAAACGCGCACAGCACCCTCGAAAAGGAGGGCACAGCGAGAGAGAGAGAGAGAGAGAGAGAGAGAGAGAGAGAGAGAGAGAGAGAAAGAGCCCCGACGAATTTTTCGGAAATCTCTTCGAGGTTGCGTCCCGCGCATAAACTCCGGAAGGGATCGACGTCGTCGACGATGCGGCCCGGTGAACGTGTATCGGAGCCCCGGTGTCACAGCTCGCCTTCGAATCCCCGTCGTCTTGCGGTACCCGAAAATGGATAAACCCGGAGCGATGGGTTCGATCAGCACCGAGTGATTTACCACGAAGGACCTCGACCGGGTGCCGAAGCCTTTCGCAACGATGCACAGCGCGGCCCCCGTTCTCCTTGCTCGCGTATCCAACGCTTTACAGTCGACGAGGCTGGGAATAGGAGAGCCCGGGAGAAATTTTATTTTCCTACAGGGATAATCCGTTACCGAGGGAAAGAGAGTATCGCGTGCGGCCCCTCTCGCGGGAGTTGACGATGCAAAGCCAGGGGGAATAAAAGATTCAGAGCCATTGTGGCCTACGAAAGTAGGCGACCTCTTCCCCCCCTCTCCGAATAAAAATTCTATCGCGTTGGAATGAGAACGCTGCGCGGAAGAAGGCGTCGGATCGGGTGTAATCAGATAAGTAAAATGGAATCGATGGAACCGAATAAGATCGTTCTAAGTCGGACGCATGAACCGGTAATATCTTGGGTGAAATAGGTATTAGGATGCTCGAGCTCGTCCTTGGAATAATGGGGAAGCTTCCCTGGGGAAGGCGAAAGGTATTGTTCTCGCGCCGGAAGACTCGGGGTAACAAATAACTCCGGGTCTCGGAAATGTCAGTCGAAAAACAATCAACGTACCCCGCGAATTGTAGGAAAATGTTATAAGTAGACTAGATTTTTTTTCTTCAAATTAATTTCACTTTTAAAATGAACGAACGAGATGGTAAGTACAGTATTTTATCGATAATTGTCCCCAACACGGGTCTGCGCAGGGACAATTATCCGCCAGGGATACTATTCTTTGACTTTTGACGAACGTAGAGTTCGTAAACGTAACTAAACCAAAACAAAACTTCTTTATTATTAATTATTTGGACCGTTTATTTTGAAAGTGGCGCAAGTCCATTTTTTTTTTAAATGAGACCTCGCATAATTTGTGATTAATTTAGTGTAAATAGAAAGTCATTTTTTTTTTAGATGGACTTGCACCACTTTCAAAATAAACGGTGCATTTATTAATGGGACTTTGACCAGCATATTCGTGGCATTTTTCTAATGCAAAGTGATGCGAAATATGATATAATTCCGATGATATCTACTTGTCTAATGAACGATGAAAGTTTTCGACGCAAAGAAAGATAGCGTATAGGGAAGAAAGAGACGCGGAGAGTAGCATCGCGCCGGCACAGTTCAAAGAACTTCTCATACGCTGTTCCCCCTTGCGTTCGAAACTTTCATCGTCCATTACACGAGTAAATATCATCGGAATTATATCATATTTGGTATCATCGTGCATTAGAAAAACGCCACGAATATGTTGGCGGAAGTACCATACAAAAATAAACTATGTAAATAAAAATGTAAATGTTCGTTTGTTTAAAAAATCTTAAATCTCCGAAAGTTCTTCACCGATTGCTTTGAAATTTTGACACAACGTTGCATTCGAATACGCGCGTGTTCTTATATACCAGACTGAGCCACAGCAACGCGTGGACGGGTACAGCTGGTGAAAAATAAAGAAGTTTTGTCATTGGGTTAGTGGAGTCTCTCGAGCTTCATGGCCCCTCGATTGGATACACCCCGCAGGAGTGGGGATAGTTCTGGGACACTTACCGGCCAGACATTTGGGACATTTATCGATAAAATACTGCACTTCCTGCCGGAACCGTACAAGTAGCACGGCTTGTCACTGATGAGACAGTTGTTAAAAGAGAGAGAATCGTGAAGCAGGCAAGCAGAAAAGTCAACGATAGATCTGACAAATGGAAGACCTTATTAATGAGACAAATCTCTGACAAGTAGAAGAAGCGATTATTGGCCAGACCAGTGAAGGCGTCGATCGCAAGAAGCGTACAAGCGAAGTAGTCTGTCATACGTCAAAGAAGTGGTAGGTGTCAGTTATCGAGCAGACACGTGAAAGCGTCTACAGTAAATCCGAGAAGTGGAAGAATCAATTATGGAGCAGCCAAGTGGAAAAGTCAGCGATAGATCAGGAAAATGAAAGTTGGTTGTAAGGCAGACAACTGGGAGAGTCGGTTACAGATAAGGGAACAGAAAATATGAGTAAACCGGATCGCATCGTCTGACGGGAGATCCAGTGGCAACATCGCACTTTGCTGGCTCCTGATACATTGTCAATAGACCTGTCGACACGTAATGAGTTGCCGCGGAAGAATTTGACGGGATGTCGATAGATACGCGTTACAAGAAGTATCAACGTCTTGACGGCTAACCGAGTGGTACCTCGGGGCGGCTCTTCCGATATTCAGTTACCGTAGAGAAGAACGGTCACGTTTATTTGGTCAGAGAGGGCTGCAGTTTGTTCGGCTAATTGTAGCTCAACCGGGGGAATCGTCCTAGGAAGACCCGTTGCTCACCGGGTTTCCGGTGTTTTAAATGCAAAATTGAGCCACCACCGGCCACCCCCGTCTCCCGATGGAATTTAATTACAACGATCCGTCGTTATAGGGAGATGGATGGGAGAGAGACAGAGAGAGAGGGGGGGCACGGTTCGAAAGGCCTCTCGTATTTCGACAGGCTCGAGTGACCAGCGCGCCGCGTCGATAGAAAGTCGATAACGGCATGCAGACGATTCTGACTGGCGTCGCGCGAACGACGCGCCCTCCAATCATTTCTCGTCGCTTACAGAATCATCCCCCCTCTCTCTCTCTCTCTCTCTCTCTTTACTGACACTCTCTCGGCCCCTCCGGCACAATTCCGCAAGTGCGGGACCAGCGACAGATAAACTGTCCACGGTGAGCGATTTATGAGCCGGCTCGCGACTGCAAATTGCTTCAAATCGCGCGAATATTTGAGCCACCCCGCCCTTATCAACGGTCGAGCGAAAGACTGGACGTGCACGGTGTAAACAGTGCCTCGACGTTGTCCAGAAATGTTCCACGTAGATAAAACACCGCGCACGCTTCGCACCCGCTTCGCACCCGCGAGGAAAGTTTTCCTATATGACCAGGACACGACTGAAATGGTTCGTAAGTCAACCACCTAATTAATAATTAAAAGCCCCGGTTGTTTGGCCTGTGACGGAGTTTTCTACTTGATTGGTATGATTATTTGGTCCCCTCAGGGTTTCAAATCCATTTACCAATCTCTCCCTTCTTTCCACTCTCCCTGTCGCCTTTTCAGCGGAACCTACTGTTTAATTATGGTGGGATCCGAACCACCTTTTACCAACAACACGTGAAAAGCACCCAGGGGTCACACTTCCCGGGTTTTTACCAGGCGGTCACCCATCCAAGCCCATTCCACGTTCCACGTTGTTTAACTTCAGTGATCGAATGAGAACCGGTGCTTTCAACGGGACCACGGTCGTTGATGAGTTTTCTACTTAACTACTCTGTATTTGAACCTCCCGCTTGTCCAATCCATAACTGGTTTTTCTACTTAACTGATGGACAATTGAGCATGTTGCTTGTCCAATTTATAATTGATCCTCTCCAATCTATGATCGACTCTTTCGCTCGGCTGATTTGCGATACACTGCCTCACTCGTCTGATCTATGCCAGACTCTATCACTGATCCACGACCGCAGTCCCATCAGATGTCGGTTCTTTGATGTTCTTCTGGCAATCCTCCCGGACAAAGGCGATTAGTCTGGTTGCCACGGGGGGTGAAAAAGGTGGACGACCCCTCGTTTGCTAATCAAACAAAGCTTCCGGTCGATGTCTGACGTGGGATTTTGAAGGACTCCGCTCGCCGATGACCGCGGCAATTTTCTGTTTCGCCGGGTCAAAGAAAACGAGCCGACGACGAGGGGACTCGGTTGAACACGTCTGCGAATTAGCCGAGGACCGTCGCCGGACACTTTGTGCACCGGTTACTTTCCCATTCCCTTTTCCCACGGGCTTCTTCCCGCCTTTTGCACGCTCGTTGGACCCGCTCGTTGAATGCGTCTCTCGCGCCGCCCGAGCTACATATCGCGTGCTCCCATTCCTCCATTATTCATGACATTATTTTCCAGCTCGATAACGAACGCGATCGACTCCGCAGGAATCCCGCGGACCGATAAGCCTGAAAAATTTACTCCTCGCCCCGAACACAACCGCTATTTCCACGCACCGCGCCACCGGCTATCACCTTCTGGCGCCGTTGAAAAATTGCTCCTCTATTTTTTTTTTTTTTTTTCGGCCACGGCGAGTTTCTGCCTCGCGGATGACGCTTCAAATTTTACTGACCAATTGCTCCAACGCAGCGAAACGTTTGTTCACTTGCATCGACGCTGCAACCACTGCGTGAGCTAGGAACATTCTTGTCGAGGAGTTCAGCCACTTAACAGCACGAAAAACAATTTCGAGCATTCTTCACGGGAATGTAACGAAACAAATGAAAATTTGATTTATTTTATTACACACACACACACACACACTGTGAAGAGTGAAGGAAAAGTTTTTATAATCATTTTTTTATGAAATTACAGCGGTGCCAGCTCTGCCACGATAATCTATTTAAGCAACCTTCCATAGATTCCTGTCGAATATAAAAATAAAGGAAAAATTTATTCCACGGTCGAAAAACTTCCTCGTGGTAAAATAAAGTGGAATTGTCTTTTTTTTATTGCATATCACGTATCGAGAAATTTCACAAATGCACCCGGATCTGTACTCCGGTCATGTAGCGTGCGTTACAAACCAAAAACCGTCGGTAGTACGTGATTCGACGCATCGGAAATTAATTATGAGACTTTTTCGTGTTACCGAACACACGCTTAACGTGTCCTCTCGTCGCCCGCCGTTTCCGCTCCGAGCTACAGCAGATACATTTTCGTTTCGCCCGGAAACATAGCCAGATATAGGCCAATTTCATCTGCGAATTTCCCACTAGTTTATACTGCTGTAACAGGTTATTTAAAAAAAAAAAAGAAATTTGTTTCATTTTTCTAGAACGCTATTGCAATGCCAAACACGGTAACAACATTTTGTTTCGTTTTTCAATGACTTCTCGGGCGCTGTGCCAACCGGGACTTCGGTTGAAAAATTCAAGAGAATTTCTATCTACTACGGTCTATATTGCTTTAGCAATTGTTGAATTTTTTTCCCTCCGCGGTGAATGAAAAAAACCATTATACATCCTAAATTCCTCGGATATGGTTGCAAGTGTAAAGCATAAATGTGATATCGAAATTAAATTATTTGTGGCGTAGCACGTGGACAACGAGGATATTTATTTCGTTCCGAATATCTCGAGAAAAATATGATTCAACGTTTGCGTCTTTGAAATCGATATCGCAGACATGATTTTACCTTATTGAGAATATTACGACGTTCAGTAAATATCATTCGCTTTATATTAATATAGATTTTCTCCCTCAAAATGCAAAATAAGAATGAACTTCGATTTGTGCGCCTATTCAGCCCCAGATATTGAATGAGTTTTCCAATAATCTCTATTGTCGTTTTCTTTGGTGGGATCATTACAAGCTGATATTTTGGTGCGCCGCGTGTTTAATAATATTGTACATTGGAGAGTCTGCTAATCAGTTTTAAATTTCCCAGTGAAAGTATTTAACCGGTCGTTAATTAGGTGGAGTCTCACAGACCTCAGAGATTTTAGATTGATTGTAACATTGTAACAACGCGTAATTTAATTTAAAAATTTAATTTCGTGGATCTGCGTTTTTACTCTGAAAAATGACAAGCCTCTTAAGCAACACCTAATCTTATATTCATGAAAAAGGTATTTATATTTCTATAATACAACTTATCACTTTCGATACATTTTCCCACCTTAACAACGCCGGGTTAATATTATTCGACTTATCAAATTCGTTAGTTTTAAATGAATTACCTTCGACATACTATGTGTTGATTCCTCCGGCGATTACAGGGTATTGAATGAGAACAATTGAACGCTGCTGATATTTCAAGAAAAATGACAATGTAAGCAGACGAGTCGCTTAATTCGAGTTTTCATAGGACGTCAACTGAACCGATTCGGATCGATTGTGCAGTTAAAGCGAGGCGGACACGAGCACAAATTCGAGTGAGTTGAGAGCACGTCGCTAGAGCGGGCAAGAGCGGAACGCATTGAAACACGGTGAACAATAGTGAAAACTTACGATACACACCGGCTTAGGGAGCCCCCGAGCGGAAACTGGTGAAAAGCGTGTATCACGATGTAACATAACCCGAGGAGAGAGAGAGAGAGAGAGAGAGAGAGAGAGAGAGAGAACGAGACGGAGGGAGAGAAAGAGGGAAAAAGATCGAAGAAAAGACAGACAGAGAACGCTCTGAATGAAACGCGAGGACTGTCTTTTCCGCGAAGCTCGTCCGCGCAAGCTATCTCCGATTGAGATTAAAATCTGGAAGCGGGTCACGGTGACGAATTGAATTCGTTAAACATTTCTGCGAGAGGTATTTAGCAAAGTCCCCGATTCATCGCGTTTAATTCCTCCCACGCGATCGTCGACGCTCCAATCCAGCCGACGAACAAATTGCAACATCGCCGCTCGTGCTGGCCCACAAACCCGAAAATACACCCGAAACTCCCGTTTCGAATCGTGCAGAGAATCAGTGACTTTGCTCCCCCCCCCCCCCCCGCGATCCAAGAATAAGCGACTCGCTTTCACGCAGATGGAATTCGGTAAACTTCTTTGTTCCAGAACTCGATGCAGCGACTCTTTCTTTATTATTGCTAGTCACCCGACACACTGACAGATTCCTGGCGTGAAACGAACGCAAATTGTCGCGGGAGGAAGTCGAAAATAAATGTACAGAGTGTCCGATTTAAATCGATTCCGTTGAATATCTCCGAAATTATTTGTGACACCGGAAAATAAGGAGGACATCATTTGATGTCGATGGTTTTCTTGTAGATCGATGCGTAGATGATATGTGAAGGTCAACTGTACTGGGTGTTCATTTTATAACTTTCCAGCCGAATATCTCGAAAAGTATGAAAGATATTAAAAAAGTGTAAAACAAGTGCATAAGGATTTCAAGGGCGAAAGAGGAGGGTAGTATCAGTTTTTTATTTGCATTGCGTTTTCAAGGTCAGTTGATGGTCAACTTTGTTTTTTTAAATGAAAACCTATATCTTATTGTACGTAAAAAGACCAACAATATTCGTAGGATACTTTTTTTTATCTGCGCACTAGTTTCGGAGATATTTAAAGGGAAGCAGAGCGAGTCATACTTGTACTGCGAGAAAGTTTGAAATTTCTTTATAACTACAACAAATTTTCAAAATGTTCTCCGTTGTTTTCTAAACAATAATACAGACGATTCTCAAATTCTGAACGAACATTTTTAAAGGTGTCCGAACATCCTGTATATTTTCCAATATTCATTTGTAATCACATAACACATCGTATATTCATCTTAAAACCACGTACAGTAGGACCTCGATTCACTGGCTTGATCGAGAGACAAACAGCCCGTATAAATTACAGCCCGATCGATAATCGAGATCCGAGGGACATAAATAAAATGTACATTATATTAAATAATAAATATTTTATTTTTGAAAATTTATTTCTCTTCATAATATAATCATATTTAATCGCATATTTGTTTATAATCGGTATCCGGTTAATCGAGGTCCTACTGTATAGAAATATGGGAAACCGTGTACAAGCACGGAGGAGAAATATCCAGACGAAGGTCGAAATTTAGCTGGGACCCGGAACACAACGTTTCGGGGCAAATGGGAAATTTGTAGAGCTTCAGTTTCGTTTATCTTGAAACCGGAAACGGACCGGTCTCTGGCGCAATATTTCGCCGGCGTTTAAAATTGTCTACTTGTTACCGTACGCGAGCCGTCCATTGGATCAGCGTGAAACGTCCGAAACAGTTCAACCGGGCTGGTTCGAGGCCGGGCGCGTCGATCAAATCGTTCTGGCCGAGACTCACACCGGTCAACTTTCCGGCGATTTTCCGCAGCGGCGCGTCTATTCGCGCGTATAATTGAATTTTTAATACGCGAACGCCGAACGCCGAACGCCTGTCAGATTACTAACAATTGATTAATTCGAGCGAGACCTGTCCCGCACCCCTAGTTATCCTCCTGTCACCCCTCGTCCCTCCTACCCCTTATTCGTTTCCTTCTCGTGTCTAACGAAAACGAGGTATCTCGGGGAACAATAGCTGCTCTCGAATGGTTTGTTACGGACCAATTAATGAACCCGCGTTGCGCGGCGCGCGCACGAGACTATGCCCCGATCTGTGTTAATTACTAGGAGCATTATTAACGCGGACTTCGAAATCGCTCGATGTCCGTGTGCGTGCGCGTGTGCGTGCGTGTACGAGGAGCGAGAACTTACATACATGCAGTGTGTCCGCTTACGCGCGTCGCTCTGTATTGTTTATTTGTCCTATTTCAGCGCGATTGTAATTCTAACGGCGTTTCAATGTTATTCGAGTCGAGATTGAAATGAATATCATTGCGATGTAATAACAATATCGCGCGTGTTGCGCTGAGCTTTAATTTCCTGCGCGCGGCCCGTGCAACGTTTTCGCCTACTGGCGAAGTGCGTGCGTAATCATCGCACGGTTAATACGCCAGGACAAGGGTATAAATTGAATTTTTCGAGGCAACAAATTCCCTCGGGATGGCGGACGATGCGCGGACGCGTTATCCTTTAAAAGAGCACGCTCACGTCCGACAGGAGTTTTAATTTGCTAACGCAATCGAGGCGATGTTCCTCCGTAATTCGCGCGATTGTCATGCGTTAATTGAACGCGTCGATATCTGAACTCTCTTCTCTCTCTCTTTCTCTCTCTCTCTCTCTCTCTCTCTCTCTGTGCAATCTCGCTCTCGCGCAGGTGATGACTACATCGACACGACGTCGGCTTGCAAATGCAGCCTCCGGGGTCGACGCGGTATTATTGTTTTTCCAATCAATTGGAAAAACGATAAATTTCAACGCGTGGAGATCGGCCGCCACCGGTTTGCTTTAAGGATTTCCATTTGGAGCTCGAATGTCCGCGGCCTGGCTTCGGTTATTCGAACCGTGTATGTGCGGCTCCAGATTGCTTCCTCTGTTGTTCGAGACGTTGCTTTCTCTCTCTTTCTCTCTCTTTCTCTCTCTTTCTCGTACTCTTTCCGTTTTGGTGCAGCCGAGAGCTGTGTACAAATAGAAGGTAAAACAGAAAGTAAACCGAAGGAGAAGAGAGAGCAGAGTCTTGCTCGAGGAATAAGCTTTCGTTGCAATGTTTGCGGTCGCAAACAACAGGGCCCGGAGAGGATTTACCGTAGAATACACTTTTAATTGGCCGGTTGTCTAACTCTCTTAACAAGTTGCAAAATTGAACAGCAAGGTCAACGTCGAAAAGAAATGAAAACTGTTTACTCGAGATCTTGCTCGGCTACAGCCGGAACTTTCCGGTTTGTCCTACCTCTCTCACTCTCTCTGTCTCTGTCTCTCTGTCGTCCCTCGCTCTTAGTTAAGCACGAGAGTCACGTATAAAGGGTGACTAAAAACTTTCTGTATTCTACTCGGCACCTCACTTTTCCGTGCAGCGGCAAAATATAGTCACCGGTCATGTTCTATATAATTGGAACACAAATTTTTCACCCGCTTCATTTCACCACACGGTCCCTTCTAGAGCCAGGTAAACATTTATTCTCCTCATTCATAATTTTAATACACGTTTATTGGACAGTCTTGAATTCTCGTAATTTGTTCACTATTTTAAATTGCACGTATTCATTTTTGTTGCGAATTCATAAAATCCGGTCTACTACAGTCTATTTTTCTTCTCGTTTCGAAAAGAAACCATGCCTGACCACAC
>CM052189.1:5385655-5415677 GCA_028455805.1 Lasioglossum figueresi | reverse complement strand
ATGTCGATATCTCTTCTCGTTTTAGAGCAAATTGCATTTAAGTGCGGGGGAAATAATCCCAATATCACCCTTATCGGTGGGGGTAGACATTTGAACTTTTACACAATGTTTTTTTATACATAAAACGATGTTTCAAAACGGGAATCAGGAAAATCGGAGCGGGGGCCGCTGGCCCATGCTTATCCGGCTAGACCCTTTGCCGAATATCGCACAGTGTGTTACGGCTCTAATTGCTCAGCGAATATAATTAGTTTGACTTTCTTCGGACGCGGATAGAAATCGCGATCGTTGCGCGCAGCTGTCCGTTGTTAATTAAAACAAGAGTCGATCGGATCCGCGGCGTTGATCTGGCTTGTAGAACATTTCGCGCGATCGACGAATGATTCGGTGAACGGAAACGCGACCATGGGTGTAATATTAAAACGATGAGGGGCGAGAGAGGGTGAAAATGACGATAAATTTTCGACCGCCGTATCCAGCGAATGAATCGTCGAAGATATTCGACGCACGTTCCGTCGGATAGGGAAATGTGAGAAGTGAGAAAATGTAAAGGACGAAAGAGGGGTTGAAAGGGGGAGAATAGAGAGGCGATGCTAGAGGGAGATAGCATTTAGAGTAAAGTTCGAAGCGACACAAATTAGCCCCCCATCGGCGCGGTATTATTATCGGGTAATTAGCAACATTCTGCGGCGATTTATCGAATCGGGTTAAATAGCGACGTGCGCTGGGAATTAATGACGTCGATTTGAAAATCGAACGCTCGACCGGCCAGTAAGCACTTCGTTATCTAACCGGCCACGTGACGGGTGTACGTGATTCATTCCATTCCCTCTTTTATTTATCCAACCCACCTCACCCCACCCTCCGGTTCACCCCTTTCATTTTCCGGTTCCGATCGGTAATCCTGAACACCGCGAATACAGAAACTGACAGCGTCTTGTCCGGCGCGGTCAAAATCGATCAATTTAGCTGTGGACGAGCTATAGAAATTGTTCGAAGGCTTCGCAATTAATTACGGAAATTTCGACACATTACGTCCCGTTGTTCGTGCTGAAAACAAATAAATGGGGACGAAAAACAATATTGACGATTATTAATTAATATGTAAAATAATGAGACTAATGACGTTGTTAATGGCGGAGCGTAATTAATTCGATGCTCGTTACAATAAGCAATTGTTAATGACCGTTACGGTAACAAGGAACGTAGCGAATAATACCGGAATCCCGGAATGCACTGAGTGTTACATAACTTGTAATCGCTAGCGGGCAAGTTACACTCTTCTCCCTTAACAAAAAATTTATTTGAAAATTAAAATGATGGACCTTTCCTGTAAGTCATAAATCGCAAGTGAAAGTTCTCCAGTTAACGAACATTTTCTCGGCAATTGGACCTTGCAAATGGCAATGCCACTACATTTGTTTTAAATTGTTCTTGCTGTACACTTGACCGGGAACACCTGGTATGCACCGAACGGTGAACACGTGACACCGGGCGAGGTATGCGGGATAAATTGAACGGGACGAGGAATTTAATTCTCGACAACATGCCGTCGTCGCGGGATGGTAGACGGGCCCGAGTGTCGAGTATCCGCGTTTGCACTTCGGTGAATGGGCTGGAACGTCGGCGGTGACGGGGTTGCTCGCGACATGGGTTGAGCCTTTCGACGGGTTTCTGAAATCTGGATTCGCGGGGAAGGAGAGTAGCTTTCACGCGGATAAACAGCGGGGCTTGCGTGCGGAAAGGAAGGAGGCCTCGTCGTACGTGTCTCTCCGTCTGCGAGGAAGATTGATAAAGACGTGAAAGCAAAAGGATTGGAAGAGCAAAAGAAACAGAAATAGAAAAAAGGAGAGAGAGAGAGAGAGAGAGGGTGGAGAATCGGCGAAGAAAAAGGGGTAGCGAAGCGCGCGAAAGCGTGCGACGCTCAAGAGAAATAGGAATGGAAGGGTCCCGGGGAAACAGGTTGAAAAGGAATCGTGAAAAGAGCGAGCCGACTGAAACGTATCCAGTGTCGGGGCGCTCTGTCACTTTGCAAGCCAGATCCACTTTTTCGAGGGTAGATATATAGACTTTGAGTGGGTGGGATACGGTCTGCATTAAGGTTTGAATAATTGGGAGACGCCGGGCGCCGCGCCGCACCGCGGCCCCGTCGGTCGAGGACTCTAATGCGGCCCCCGACGAAATTGAGCTTATATACGCAGACGGTCGGCCGAAATTGCATTTAAAGTTCCGTACGTTGTTTGAGGTCCACTTGAGGCTCCTAATATTTCTCGGGGGTAATTCCGTTAATTGCTTTATAAATTCGGAGATAGAGGGCACTCGTTCCGCGGCGGTGTTTTCGGAAGAAGTGGCCCCGCGAGAGATCTGGTCCCAGCTCGACGTTATTCGACCCAGACCATAGCTCGATTCGATTCCGGTATCAAACAGACCTCTTTTTTACCGTCTACGCCACTGGATTCAAACTTTCGCGAAAAAAAACTGATCGACGCTTCATTCTAGTCTAACCTATGTAGAAGAAATGCTCCTCTATTTTCGGTCGTCTGATTTATGATCGACTCCGTTTGCTTGCTTGATTCATGATTTACTCCACTGCGTGTCTGATTTATGATTGACTGCACAGGTTGCCTGATTTGTAGCTGACTGTACCACTCGTCTGATTTATGCCCGACTCTATCGCTTGTCTGATTTGTGGCTGAGCCTATCACTGGTCCGGGCAGTAATCGGTAATCTTGGTCAACGCACACTCGGACGAAATTAATGTAAAAGCTTTCGGTCAGAAGAAACGAACTTGAAACGCTCTAGAAAATTTAATTATTTAGCACAACGTCTCCGGCCAATGCAGTACTTTCCGTTGGATATCCGCGAGGGAAAGACGCCAGAAAACTATCCAGCGCAGCGAAACTCTAAACAGCGCTGGCTGGGAACGGGAAAGCTGACGGAGGTATCTCCGGTGTCGTCGAATTAAATGCAAACTGTTCCCCGTCAGTCCCCGTGAACGCTGTAAACGCGCACAGCACCCTCGAAAAGGAGGGCACAGCGAGAGAGAGAGAGAGAGAGAGAGAGAGAGAGAGAGAGAGAGAGAGAGAAAGAGCCCCGACGAATTTTTCGGAAATCTCTTCGAGGTTGCGTCCCGCGCATAAACTCCGGAAGGGATCGACGTCGTCGACGATGCGGCCCGGTGAACGTGTATCGGAGCCCCGGTGTCACAGCTCGCCTTCGAATCCCCGTCGTCTTGCGGTACCCGAAAATGGATAAACCCGGAGCGATGGGTTCGATCAGCACCGAGTGATTTACCACGAAGGACCTCGACCGGGTGCCGAAGCCTTTCGCAACGATGCACAGCGCGGCCCCCGTTCTCCTTGCTCGCGTATCCAACGCTTTACAGTCGACGAGGCTGGGAATAGGAGAGCCCGGGAGAAATTTTATTTTCCTACAGGGATAATCCGTTACCGAGGGAAAGAGAGTATCGCGTGCGGCCCCTCTCGCGGGAGTTGACGATGCAAAGCCAGGGGGAATAAAAGATTCAGAGCCATTGTGGCCTACGAAAGTAGGCGACCTCTTCCCCCCCTCTCCGAATAAAAATTCTATCGCGTTGGAATGAGAACGCTGCGCGGAAGAAGGCGTCGGATCGGGTGTAATCAGATAAGTAAAATGGAATCGATGGAACCGAATAAGATCGTTCTAAGTCGGACGCATGAACCGGTAATATCTTGGGTGAAATAGGTATTAGGATGCTCGAGCTCGTCCTTGGAATAATGGGGAAGCTTCCCTGGGGAAGGCGAAAGGTATTGTTCTCGCGCCGGAAGACTCGGGGTAACAAATAACTCCGGGTCTCGGAAATGTCAGTCGAAAAACAATCAACGTACCCCGCGAATTGTAGGAAAATGTTATAAGTAGACTAGATTTTTTTTCTTCAAATTAATTTCACTTTTAAAATGAACGAACGAGATGGTAAGTACAGTATTTTATCGATAATTGTCCCCAACACGGGTCTGCGCAGGGACAATTATCCGCCAGGGATACTATTCTTTGACTTTTGACGAACGTAGAGTTCGTAAACGTAACTAAACCAAAACAAAACTTCTTTATTATTAATTATTTGGACCGTTTATTTTGAAAGTGGCGCAAGTCCATTTTTTTTTTAAATGAGACCTCGCATAATTTGTGATTAATTTAGTGTAAATAGAAAGTCATTTTTTTTTTTAGATGGACTTGCACCACTTTCAAAATAAACGGTCCATTTATTAATGGGACTTTGACCAGCATATTCGTGGCATTTTTCTAATGCAAAGTGATGCGAAATATGATATAATTCCGATGATATCTACTTGTCTAATGAACGATGAAAGTTTTCGACGCAAAGAAAGATAGCGTATAGGGAAGAAAGAGACGCGGAGAGTAGCATCGCGCCGGCACAGTTCAAAGAACTTCTCATACGCTGTTCCCCCTTGCGTTCGAAACTTTCATCGTCCATTACACGAGTAAATATCATCGGAATTATATCATATTTGGTATCATCGTGCATTAGAAAAACGCCACGAATATGTTGGCGGAAGTACCATACAAAAATAAACTATGTAAATAAAAATGTAAATGTTCGTTTGTTTAAAAAATCTTAAATCTCCGAAAGTTCTTCACCGATTGCTTTGAAATTTTGACACAACGTTGCATTCGAATACGCGCGTGTTCTTATATACCAGACTGAGCCACAGCAACGCGTGGACGGGTACAGCTGGTGAAAAATAAAGAAGTTTTGTCATTGGTTTAGTGGAGTCTCTCGAGTTTCATGGCCCCTCGAGAGGATACACCCCGCAGGAGTGGGGATAGTTCTGGGACACTTACCGGCCAGACATTTGGGACATTTATCGATAAAATACTGTACTTCCTGCCGGAACCGCACAAGTAGTACGGCTTGTCACTGATGAGACAGTTGTTAAAAGAGAGAGAATCGTGAAGCAGGCAAGCAGAAAAGTCAACGATAGATCTGACAAATGGAAGACCTTATTAATGAGACAAATCTCTGACAAGTAGAAGAAGCGATTATTGGCCAGACCAGTGAAGGCGTCGATCGCAAGAAGCGTACAAGCGAAGTAGTCTGTCATACGTCAAAGAAGTGGTAGGTGTCAGTTATCGAGCAGACACGTGAAAGCGTCTACAGTAAATCCGAGAAGTGGAAGAATCAATTATGGAGCAGCCAAGTGGAAAAGTCAGCGATAGATCAGGAAAATGAAAGTTGGTTGTAAGGCAGACAACTGGGAGAGTCGGTTACAGATAAGGGAACAGAAAATATGAGTAAACCGGATCGCATCGTCTGACGGGAGATCCAGTGGCAACATCGCACTTTGCTGGCTCCTGATACATTGTCAATAGACCTGTCGACACGTAATGAGTTGCCGCGGAAGAATTTGACGGGATGTCGATAGATACGCGTTACAAGAAGTATCAACGTCTTGACGGCTAACCGAGTGGTACCTCGGGGCGGCTCTTCCGATATTCAGTTACCGTAGAGAAGAACGGTCACGTTTATTTGGTCAGAGAGGGCTGCAGTTTGTTCGGCTAATTGTAGCTCAACCGGGGGAATCGTCCTAGGAAGACCCGTTGCTCACCGGGTTTCCGGTGTTTTAAATGCAAAATTGAGCCACCACCGGCCACCCCCGTCTCCCGATGGAATTTAATTACAACGATCCGTCGTTATAGGGAGATGGATGGGAGAGAGACAGAGAGAGAGGGGGGGGGCACGGTTCGAAAGGCCTCTCGTATTTCGACAGGCTCGAGTGACCAGCGCGCCGCGTCGATAGAAAGTCGATAACGGCATGCAGACGATTCTGACTGGCGTCGCGCGAACGACGCGCCCTCCAATCATTTCTCGTCGCTTACAGAATCATCCCCCCTCTCTCTCTCTCTCTCTCTCTCTTTACTGACACTCTCTCGGCCCCTCCGGCACAATTCCGCAAGTGCGGGACCAGCGACAGATAAACTGTCCACGGTGAGCGATTTATGAGCCGGCTCGCGACTGCAAATTGCTTCAAATCGCGCGAATATTTGAGCCACCCCGCCCTTATCAACGGTCGAGCGAAAGACTGGACGTGCACGGTGTAAACAGTGCCTCGACGTTGTCCAGAAATGTTCCACGTAGATAAAACACCGCGCACGCTTCGCACCCGCTTCGCACCCGCGAGGAAAGTTTTCCTATATGACCAGGACACGACTGAAATGGTTCGTAAGTCAACCACCTAATTAATAATTAAAAGCCCCGGTTGTTTGGCCTGTGACGGAGTTTTCTACTTGATTGGTATGATTATTTGGTCCCCTCAGGGTTTCAAATCCATTTACCAATCTCTCCCTTCTTTCCACTCTCCCTGTCGCCTTTTCAGCGGAACCTACTGTTTAATTATGGTGGGATCCGAACCACCTTTTACCAACAACACGTGAAAAGCACCCAGGGGTCACACTTCCCGGGTTTTTACCAGGCGGTCACCCATCCAAGCCCATTCCACGTTCCACGTTGTTTAACTTCAGTGATCGAATGAGAACCGGTGCTTTCAACGGGACCACGGTCGTTGATGAGTTTTCTACTTAACTACTCTGTATTTGAACCTCCCGCTTGTCCAATCCATAACTGGTTTTTTCTACTTAACTGATGGACAATTGAGCATGTTGCTTGTCCAATTTATAATTGATCCTCTCCAATCTATGATCGACTCTTTCGCTCGGCTGATTTGCGATACACTGCCTCACTCGTCTGATCTATGCCAGACTCTATCACTGATCCACGACCGCAGTCCCATCAGATGTCGGTTCTTTGATGTTCTTCTGGCAATCCTCCCGGACAAAGGCGATTAGTCTGGTTGCCACGGGGGGTGAAAAAGGTGGACGACCCCTCGTTTGCTAATCAAACAAAGCTTCCGGTCGATGTCTGACGTGGGATTTTGAAGGACTCCGCTCGCCGATGACCGCGGCAATTTTCTGTTTCGCCGGGTCAAAGAAAACGAGCCGACGACGAGGGGACTCGGTTGAACACGTCTGCGAATTAGCCGAGGACCGTCGCCGGACACTTTGTGCACCGGTTACTTTCCCATTCCCTTTTCCCACGGGCTTCTTCCCGCCTTTTGCACGCTCGTTGGACCCGCTCGTTGAATGCGTCTCTCGCGCCGCCCGAGCTACATATCGCGTGCTCCCATTCCTCCATTATTCATGACATTATTTTCCAGCTCGATAACGAACGCGATCGACTCCGCAGGAATCCCGCGGACCGATAAGCCTGAAAAATTTACTCCTCGCCCCGAACACAACCGCTATTTCCACGCACCGCGCCACCGGCTATCACCTTCTGGCGCCGTTGAAAAATTGCTCCTCTATTTTTTTTTTTTTTTTCGGCCACGGCGAGTTTCTGCCTCGCGGATGACGCTTCAAATTTTACTGACCAATTGCTCCAACGCAGCGAAACGTTTGTTCACTTGCATCGACGCTGCAACCACTGCGTGAGCTAGGAACATTCTTGTCGAGGAGTTCAGCCACTTAACAGCACGAAAAACAATTTCGAGCATTCTTCACGGGAATGTAACGAAACAAATGAAAATTTGATTTATTTTATTACACACACACACACACACACTGTGAAGAGTGAAGGAAAAGTTTTTATAATCATTTTTTTATGAAATTACAGCGGTGCCAGCTCTGCCACGATAATCTATTTAAACAACCTTCCATAGATTCCTGTCGAATATAAAAATAAAGGAAAAATTTATTCCACGGTCGAAAAACTTCCTCGTGGTAAAATAAAGTGGAATTGTCTTTTTTTTATTGCATATCACGTATCGAGAAATTTCACAAATGCACCCGGATCTGTACTCCGGTCATGTAGCGTGCGTTACAAACCAAAAACCGTCGGTAGTACGTGATTCGACGCATCGGAAATTAATTATGAGACTTTTTCGTGTTACCGAACACACGCTTAACGTGTCCTCTCGTCGCCCGCCGTTTCCGCTCCGAGCTACAGCAGATACATTTTCGTTTCGCCCGGAAACATAGCCAGATATAGGCCAATTTCATCTGCGAATTTCCCACTAGTTTATACTGCTGTAACAGGTTATTTAAAAAAAAAAAAGAAATTTGTTTCATTTTTCTAGAACGCTATTGCAATGCCAAACACGGTAACAACATTTTGTTTCGTTTTTCAATGACTTCTCGGGCGCTGTGCCAACCGGGACTTCGGTTGAAAAATTCAAGAGAATTTCTATCTACTACGGTCTATATTGCTTTAGCAATTGTTGAATTTTTTTCCCTCCGCGGTGAATGAAAAAAACCATTATACATCCTAAATTCCTCGGATATGGTTGCAAGTGTAAAGCATAAATGTGATATCGAAATTAAATTATTTGTGGCGTAGCACGTGGACAACGAGGATATTTATTTCGTTCCGAATATCTCGAGAAAAATATGATTCAACGTTTGCGTCTTTGAAATCGATATCGCAGACATGATTTTACCTTATTGAGAATATTACGACGTTCAGTAAATATCATTCGCTTTATATTAATATAGATTTTCTCCCTCAAAATGCAAAATAAGAATGAACTTCGATTTGTGCGCCTATTCAGCCCCAGATATTGAATGAGTTTTCCAATAATCTCTATTGTCGTTTTCTTTGGTGGGATCATTACAAGCTGATATTTTGGTGCGCCGCGTGTTTAATAATATTGTACATTCGAGAGTCTGCTTATCAGTTTTAAATTTCCCAGTGAAAGTATTTAACCGGTCGTTAGTTAGGTGGAGTCTCACAGACCTCAGAGATTTTAGATTGATTGTAACATTGTAACATTGTAACAACGCGTAATTTAATTTAAAAATTTAATTTCGTGGATCTGCGTTTTTACTCTGAAAAATGACAAGCCTCTTAAGCAACACCTTATCTTATATTCATGAAAAAGGTATTTATATTTCTATAATACAACTTATCACTTTCGATACATTTTCCCACCTTAACAACGCCGGGTTAATATTATTCGACTTATCAAATTCGTTAGTTTTAAATGAATTACCTTCGACATACTATGTGTTGATTCCTCCGGCGATTACAGGGTATTGAATGAGAACAATTGAACGCTGCTGATATTTCAAGAAAAATGACAATGTAAGCAGACGAGTCGCTTAATTCGAGTTTTCATAGGACGTCAACTGAACCGATTCGGATCGATTGTGCAGTTAAAGCGAGGCGGACACGAGCACAAATTCGAGTGAGTTGAGAGCACGTCGCTAGAGCGGGCAAGAGCGGAACGCATTGAAACACGGTGAACAATAGTGAAAACTTACGATACACACCGGCTTAGGGAGCCCCCGAGCGGAAACTGGTGAAAAGCGTGTATCACGATGTAACATAACCCGAGGAGAGAGAGAGAGAGAGAGAGAGAGAGAGAGAGAGAGAACGAGACGGAGGGAGAGAAAGAGGGAAAAAGATCGAAGAAAAGACAGACAGAGAACGCTCTGAATGAAACGCGAGGACTGTCTTTTCCGCGAAGCTCGTCCGCGCAAGCTATCTCCGATTGAGATTAAAATCTGGAAGCGGGTCACGGTGACGAATTGAATTCGTTAAACATTTCTGCGAGAGGTATTTAGCAAAGTCCCCGATTCATCGCGTTTAATTCCTCCCACGCGATCGTCGACGCTCCAATCCAGCCGACGAACAAATTGCAACATCGCCGCTCGTGCTGGCCCACAAACCCGAAAATACACCCGAAACTCCCGTTTCGAATCGTGCAGAGAATCAGTGACTTTGCTCCCCCCCCCCCCCCGCGATCCAAGAATAAGCGACTCGCTTTCACGCAGATGGAATTCGGTAAACTTCTTTGTTCCAGAACTCGATGCAGCGACTCTTTCTTTATTATTGCTAGTCACCCGACACACTGACAGATTCCTGGCGTGAAACGAACGCAAATTGTCGCGGGAGGAAGTCGAAAATAAATGTACAGACTGTCCGATTTAAATCGATTCCGTTGAATATCTCCGAAATTATTTGTGACACCGGAAAATAAGGAGGACATCATTTGATGTCGATGGTTTTCTTGTAGATCGATGCGTAGATGATATGTGAAGGTCAACTGTACTGGGTGTTCATTTTATAACTTTCCAGCCGAATATCTCGAAAAGTATGAAAGATATTAAAAAAGTGTAAAACAAGTGCATAAGGATTTCAAGGGCGAAAGAGGAGGGTAGTATCAGTTTTTTATTTGCATTGCGTTTTCAAGGTCAGTTGATGGTCAACTTTGTTTTTTTTAAATGAAAACCTATATCTTATTGTACGTAAAAAGACCAACAATATTCGTAGGATACTTTTTTTTATCTGCGCACTAGTTTCGGAGATATTTAAAGGGAAGCAGAGCGAGTCATACTTGTACTGCGAGAAAGTTTGAAATTTCTTTATAACTACAACAAATTTTCAAAATGTTCTCCGTTGTTTTCTAAACAATAATACAGACGATTCTCAAATTCTGAACGAACATTTTTAAAGGTGTCCGAACATCCTGTATATTTTCCAATATTCATTTGTAATCACATAACACATCGTATATTCATCTTAAAACCATGTACAGTATGACCTCGATTTACCGGCTTGATCGCGAGACAAACAGCCCGTATAAATTACAGCCCGATGGATAATCGAGATCCGAGGGACATAAATAAAATGTACATTATATTAAATAATAAATATTTTATTTTTGAAAATTTATTTCTCTTCATAATATAATCATATTTAATCGCATATTTGTTTATAATCGGTATCCGGTTAATCGAGGTCCTACTGTATAGAAATATGGGAAACCGTGTACAAGCACGGAGGAGAAATATCCAGACGAAGGTCGAAATTTAGCTGGGACCCGGAACACAACGTTTCGGGGCAAATGGGAAATTTGTAGAGCTTCAGTTTCGTTTATCTTGAAACCGGAAACGGACCGGTCTCTGGCGCAATATTTCGCCGGCGTTTAAAATTGTCTACTTGTTACCGTACGCGAGCCGTCCATTGGATCAGCGTGAAACGTCCGAAACAGTTCAACCGGGCTGGTTCGAGGCCGGGCGCGTCGATCAAATCGTTCTGGCCGAGACTCACACCGGTCAACTTTCCGGCGATTTTCCGCAGCGGCGCGTCTATTCGCGCGTATAATTGAATTTTTAATACGCGAACGCCGAACGCCGAACGCCTGTCAGATTACTAACAATTGATTAATTCGAGCGAGACCTGTCCCGCACCCCTAGTTATCCTCCTGTCACCCCTCGTCCCTCCTACCCCTTATTCGTTTCCTTCTCGTGTCTAACGAAAACGAGGTATCTCGGGGAACAATAGCTGCTCTCGAATGGTTTGTTACGGACCAATTAATGAACCCGCGTTGCGCGGCGCGCGCACGAGACTATGCCCCGATCTGTGTTAATTACTAGGAGCATTATTAACGCGGACTTCGAAATCGCTCGATGTCCGTGTGCGTGCGCGTGTGCGTGCGTGTACGAGGAGCGAGAACTTACATACATGCAGTGTGTCCGCTTACGCGCGTCGCTCTGTATTGTTTATTTGTCCTATTTCAGCGCGATTGTAATTCTAACGGCGTTTCAATGTTATTCGAGTCGAGATTGAAATGAATATCATTGCGATGTAATAACAATATCGCGCGTGTTGCGCTGAGCTTTAATTTCCTGCGCGCGGCCCGTGCAACGTTTTCGCCTACTGGCGAAGTGCGTGCGTAATCATCGCACGGTTAATACGCCAGGACAAGGGTATAAATTGAATTTTTCGAGGCAACAAATTCCCTCGGGATGGCGGACGATGCGCGGACGCGTTATCCTTTAAAAGAGCACGCTCACGTCCGACAGGAGTTTTAATTTGCTAACGCAATCGAGGCGATGTTCCTCCGTAATTCGCGCGATTGTCATGCGTTAATTGAACGCGTCGATATCTGAACTCTCTTCTCTCTCTCTTTCTCTCTCTCTCTCTCTCTCTCTCTCTCTGTGCAATCTCGCTCTCGCGCAGGTGATGACTACATCGACACGACGTCGGCTTGCAAATGCAGCCTCCGGGGTCGACGCGGTATTATTGTTTTTCCAATCAATTGGAAAAACGATAAATTTCAACGCGTGGAGATCGGCCGCCACCGGTTTGCTTTAAGGATTTCCATTTGGAGCTCGAATGTCCGCGGCCTGGCTTCGGTTATTCGAACCGTGTATGTGCGGCTCCAGATTGCTTCCTCTGTTGTTCGAGACGTTGCTTTCTCTCTCTTTCTCTCTCTTTCTCTCTCTTTCTCGTACTCTTTCCGTTTTGGTGCAGCCGAGAGCTGTGTACAAATAGAAGGTAAAACAGAAAGTAAACCGAAGGAGAAGAGAGAGCAGAGTCTTGCTCGAGGAATAAGCTTTCGTTTCAATGTTTGCGGTCGCAAACAACAGGGCTCGGAGAGGATTTACCGTAGAATACACTTTTAATTGGCCGGTTGTCTAACTCTCTTAACAAGTTGCAAAATTGAACAGCAAGGTCAACGTCGAAAAGAAATGAAAACTGTTTACTCGAGATCTTGCTCGGCTACAGCCGGAACTTTCCGGTTTGTCCTACCTCTCTCACTCTCTCTGTCTCTGTCTCTCTGTCGTCCCTCGCTCTTAGTTAAGCACGAGAGTCACGTATAAAGGGTGACTAAAAACTTTCTGTATTCTACTCGGCACCTCACTTTTCCGTGCAGCGGCAAAATATAGTCACCGGTCATGTTCTATATAATTGGAACACAAATTTTTCACCCGCTTCATTTCACCACACGGTCCCTTCTAGAGCCAGGTAAACATTTATTCTCCTCATTCATAATTTTAATACACGTTTATTGGACAGTCTTGAATTCTCGTAATTTGTTCACTATTTTAAATTGCACGTATTCATTTTTGTTGCGAATTCATAAAATCCGGTCTACTACAGTCTATTTTTCTTCTCGTTTCGAAAAGAAACCATGCCTGACCACACACCGTGTTATTCTACTTAAGTGAGGCACAAGATTTATTGGACTATGGTGTTGTGAATTCATAAAATCCGATCTACTCGTTACAACCTATTTTTCTTCTCGTTTCGAAAAGAAGCCATGTCTGACCACACACCGTGTTATTCTACTTAAGTGAGGCACAAGATTTTTTGGACTATGGTATTGAGAATTCATAAAATCCGATCTACTCGTTACAACCTATTTTTCTTCTCGTTTCGAAAAGAAACCACGCCTGACCACACACCGTGTTATTCTACTTAAGTGAGGCACAAGATTTGTTGGACTATTCATAATTACATAGTACCGTTTACAAACTCATACATTCATTATGTGATTCTATCTCACTTTTACTGCTGTTCCGATCAGTTTCGGTTTATACCACTAGTTTCAATAAACAAGTATAATGTACTCTTCTGGCCACACAGATTTTACACCACTGATTTCAGTAGGTGACGCTAGCCAACCATGTCTGAATTCATAAAATTCGATCTACTCGTTACAACCTATTTTTCTTCTCGTTTCGAAAAGAAGCCATGTCTGACCACACACCGTGTTATTCTACTTAAGTGAGGCACAAGATTTGTTGGACTATGGTATTGTGAATTCATAAAATTCGATCTACTCGTTACAACCTATTTTTCTTCTCGTTTCGAAAAGAAATCATGCCTGACCACACACCGTGTTATTCTATTTAAGTGAGGCACAAGATTTGTTGCACTATGGTGTTGTGAATTCATAAAATTCGATCTACTCGTTACAACCTATTTTTCTCCTCGTTTCGAAAAGAAGCCATGTCTGACCACACACCGTGATATTCTACTTAAGTGAGACACAACTTCTGTTGGACTATGGTATTGAGAATTCATAAAATCCGATCTACTCGTTACAACCTATTTTTCTTCTCGTTTCGAAAAGAAACCACGCCTGACCACACACCGTGTTATTCTACTTAAGTGAGGCACAAGATTTGTTGGACTATTCATAATTACATAGTACCGTTTACAAGCTCATACATTCATTATGTGATTCTATCTCACTTTTACTGCTGTTCCGATCAGTTTCGGTTTATACCACTAGTTTCAATAAACAGGTATAATGTACTCTTCTGGCCTGATTTCAGTAGGTGACGCTAGCCAACCATGTCTGGCAGTATAAGGGCTTACGCTACAGTATTCATGACCTGACTGTCTCACGCGACTGACTATGTATAATCCTATACTCCTGTTTTATACGATACCTCTCTAGTTTGACCATATGCGGTCTTTTACCACAGTTCCCATCAGATTAATCTGTCTAACTTGTCTGAATACGTTCAGCTGTATGTTTTAACTGGATAACTCTGCCTCTCGTCGACTGTCTATACACTGTCGTCTACCTCTATTTTATAGAACATATCCCCGGTCTGATAATATATATACTTATACTACTGTTTCAACTAGATAACTTTGTCCCACTGTCTACCCATGAACTTGCACCACTATTTTCTTGTACGTCTCTTCTGCCTGACCATATGTGGACTTGTACTACAGAAATCGACTGAATTAATTGCAAGGTACAGGGCTACATGGAGATCCTATTCCCTTAAAAATTTTAATCGGTGGAAAATAATACAACGGTATCTGTTGAGTAGTTTTCTTGATTCGATCGATGATGATCGTTCGAGCTACTCGCAATTTGCACGCGGTGTGCCAACTAATTTTATTGTTACCTCGAAGAACCACTTCCCTCAATGGGGCGAACAAGATTTCAAGATTTCGAGAACAATAGTTTATTCAACTACTATTTTGTACGAGAAACTCGACTGTCGGTACAATATGTCTAGGTTTCGAGGTTGCTAAGTCGACAGTCGGAAAGAATCTAATGTGTGGTACGCAGGACCAGGATGAGGAGAGGCGATCATTTCCTCTCCCTTACGATTTCAAACGCGTGGGGGTATCGATAGGAAAAGGGGCGAGTCGCACGAAAACTGACTTCGGGGAACTGGCCCACGAGTGGACCCCAGAACATGAACCGGGTTCGAATTTCGGAGCCGCGCTGGGGCGACGAAAAGACGACACTCGTATGCGGGAAATGAACAGTCGTCGATATGCAGCGCTTCAGTGCTGCCCCAAGAAATAAAGCAGAGGTAGAATTTCGACGCCTGGCCGATGACGAGACGATTCTCAACGAATGACACAGACCAGACGGACAACTAATCAAGGAGCACCGTATTCCCATGAAATCGTTTACATATACAGTGGCGCGCAATAATATTCGGCCGCTCTAAAAAAGATGATAACATTTTTAATATTGTACTATACGATTTGAACTTTTTTGGGAAGCTAGAGCAATTAGTTTACTACAGGATGTGAAAAGAAATTGTTCGAAATTGTTCAAAAAAATACTAAAACTTGCATTTTCAACTTCTTTATGTGGGCCTATATTGAAAATTTCATAAATACGTTTTGCAGATCTGTGTCAATTAAACGTATTCTGATAATTTCATCAAACTCGGTCGACGTTGCAATGAAATAGAAACGTTTAAAGATGGTAAAAATTGCAGATTTTCACGATTTTCGGTCTCTAACTGCAATCAATCTAAGGATTCCTTCATCGCTCAATGCCTGTCGATTTTTCCCGAACCAACCAATTTCGATGAAACTTTCACAGTGCATATAATTGACACAGATCGATATAACGTATTTTTAAAAGTTTCAATATAGGCCCACATAAAAAAGTTGAAAATACAATTTTTAGTATTTTTTTCAACAATTCCGATCAAATTGCCATATTTGAAAAAATTTCTTTTCATATCCTGTAGTAATCTAATTGCTCTAGCTTCATATTAACCAGTTAACTGCGTTCGACATGTATACACGTCAATCCATAAGTCTATTGCGGTGCAATAACAATAACCTTTTCAAGAATGAATTCTTATTTTTTTATCAAATAAAAATGTAATCCTTCCTCGTTTTTCGTAAAATTTATACTAAAACCATTTGCCCAGCGTTCGACGCGTAAACACGCCATTGTTTGATTTTAATTCCTCACTGTGCGAGGGATTTTTAAAACTAAATTCCGCAGTTAAGAGATTAAAAAAGTTATCGTCTTTTTTTAGAGCGGCCGAATATTATTGCGCGCCACTGTATCTAAACAGTACCTTCGAACGCTTTAAATAATTTCTCTGTTGACATTTTTGACCCGCTCACTTTTGTCATAAATACATAAAATCCGTAGTCTACGTCAGAATGACTTCCTCGTCCAACTGCAGACACTTTCGCATCGCTGATTCTACAAAACATCAATTGTGACCGCACACAATCCGACGCCACTGTTCTCTCCAGACAAATCTGCCTAAGGCTTCTCGCTATTCACTGTCTAATGCCACATCCCCGAGCAAATTAATCTACCTAACTCGTCCTGCTGCACGCACACCTACGCCGGCCGCTTTGATCGGATTCCCGTTCCATCGTCCGGCTAACAACGAACCTATTCTACTGGCGAGTAGAATAGCTACCTTTGACGGAGAACGCATCGACCGAGTTTCTACCGTATGGAATTTCCGAGCGAATCTCAGAAATCATGCTCCGAGCCCTACTCGTTTTCGGCAAAGAGAATCTTTAAAGAGCGCACGATGCAACAACGGGGTTGAAAGGGTGGGAAGGGGATCGAACGGCAACCAATCAGCCATGATACGTCGTTAAACGACGCTGTCTTTGAGTAACAATGAAAGCACCAAGATCCCTCAGCTCGAGGGAGGAAGAGAGAGAGAGAGAGAGAGAGAGAGAATCAGGCAACATAGTGGCCTTATGTATTCGTTGAAGTGGAAACTATGTATTTCGGGTGCATCGGTGAATCAATGGGCTTTTGATCACGCCGTTCCGATAATTGGTGCCAGCTTCTGACTGGCTCGCTCGTCCGAGGCTGGTTACCAAGGCTGGCAACAGTACAGGGCCCACTCTGTTCCGTTGCCGAACGCGCGCTGTCGATCGTCGGACACTTTGTGCGCGACGGAATCGAACGTTTATCAATTTCCCGACGGACCGTTCCGAATCTGAATAACTCCGGGAACACCGCGTCGCTGGCCCACTTCGGCAAACTCGATTACACTCGGCCGGAGACTCGGGAGAGCGCACCCGGCCGGGTATCTGTTGCGAACAACGAAACCGAAACGCACCATTTCACTCGCCCGTCCGTTTAGCCGACTGCATGCACGCGCCCAGAACACCGCAGCTTCCGATGGCAAAATTTCGTTTCTTTCGAACCATCGTAATTCAACGAATTCGAGTTAGTCACAGCAACATTGTAAATTTATTCGGTCATAAATTTGTTCGGTCATAAATTTATTTGTCATAAATGCATAAAATCCCCCGTCTGCGCATATAATAATCGTTCGATTAAAATTTATAAATTTCCGAAGGAGCGCAACGAATTACCTGTCGATTATGGGACCTTTGAATTTTTCCAATAATTGTGCGCCTCCTTGCGTCGCTTCTAATTAAACAAGCGCACGAACCGTGTCGAATACGTGCACGTGCACTCATTTAGTAGCCACGCTAAACGCCAAGTAAATATTGAACAATGAATAATACATGGCTCCCCGGGATCAAGGGGGAGGGGCTTCTGCACTCGTTTAGTCGCGATATTAAAATGCAATTAAACATCGATGCGCATTTACGTGCTCGAATTACCGAGAAGCGATGTTACAACCGGGCGAATTTTCGTTCACGTTGTAATTTATGCAGTGCAGAATATTTTAAACGATCATTGACTGACCCAGACACGACCTCGCCCGGCCTGTAATTTAGGCTCAACATACATATGTTAATACTCCAATCAAGGCCCCAACGTGAGGCGCATCTATATCGACGTTGACTTATCTACGGATAAACCGATAACGGATTGCGCCTGAATTAAACCATAAACTCGATTTACATCGGTCGCGTTCTCTACTTAATTGTGGATTCATTAAATGCCACTAGTTAGTTCATCTCAAAACTAGTGTATTAATGATGCAGACCTGATCGCTGATATAGCAATTCGTATAGCGTAAATTCGTCGTAAATTGTTCTTGGCCGATTTTATGCATTTTTTAGAAAAATGAATAACACAATTTTCATTTCGCATAAAAATCCGCAGTCTGTCACAAATTCTACCAAACTATGATTGGTCAAACTTTGGCTGAACGTAGCTTACACCTGAGACCTAGCTTGTCCTTCCGCAAGCTCTAGACTCCTCGCAGCCCTGAAATCGTCCATAATCTCACCCCAGCTCGGACTTAGCGTGTGCCTCAATCGTAGCTCGCACCCAATTTGTCTCGAGCAAGACAACGCGTGGCTCCGAATTCGAAAAACGTGCTTACCGAACGATTTTCAACGGATGTCGGAAGAATATCTTCGGGTAAGCACAGAGGGTTGGATCGTCGGATAGGATCCCGTAAAAACGGAACGAGCGAATCATACATGCGGCGCGGTCCCGATGCATCGTCGATCTGATACGTTACGATGATGCAACGAATCAACCGAATATAAATTCACAGTTACGGTGGAGAATCGGCGCGGGGGATGTGCAAACGTGATATAAACGCTGATTCTCCCGTGCGCGGTTCTTGCACGCGTAAATCTCACGATTTACGAGCGTGGTTCCAACGTTCAGGAAAAAGATGGCTCGGCTGACTTGAGGGGCATACTCGACGTGTATTTCGCGAGCCGTGTATTGTTGTTGTCCGCGGCGCTAGTCCTCCGAGGAACGAGAATCCTGGAGGAATATCGAGAAAGCGCTGCTCGAGATCGTGGCTGGAATCGCGAGCATGATTCGTAGCGGTTTGCTATTGTCTGGAAATTGGTCGCGGAATGCTTAGGAAGTAATACGTTCGATTTGTGTGTGTTTTTCCAGACGACGAGAACTCGTCGGTGCACGGGATCGTGACCGAGGACGGCCTGTTCGACGGAACGATCTTTACGGCCTCGGACGAGATTTACATCGAGCCGGTCAGCAGATACGCGCCCCTCGTCTGCCATAAGCTCGACGGACAGGAACAGGACACCACCGACGCCATGCAACACCATACGATCGCGTACCGGGCCGCGGACGTTGACCCACCTCGCCTGAACGACCCCACATGTGCCAGCGAAATGTTCCGTGAAAACACCCTGAACGAATTGAGGTCTGTAATACATTTTCCATTAACCTCTCTGTTTCTCGCGGTTCACTTGGATGTTCGTTTTTCCTTAACACTAGGTTTACGGGACCCGTCAATATGACGGTGTTCTAATATTCTTAACTTGCGATTACAGTAAAGTCGAGATTACTGTCCTCGGTCAACACCCGGTTCTAAGTCCAGTGCCTACTCATTCCACTGGCGGCGATGATTGATCTCGGCTCGGGTATATCGGTGTAAACACCGCACATTGACTCGAATTAATCGAAATGTTCAACTTTCTTAATTTTCATTATTTTTTCTATGAAATGTCACTATCGTATTTCTGGCATTTTTCTGATTAAAGTAAGACCAAACACGATATAATTCCAATTGTATTTAGTGGTTAAATCGACGATTCGAGTTTCGGTCGCAAGGAAGGACAGTGTATGGGAAAGAAAGAGACACTCATTCTGTCCTTCTCTATGTTCGGCTTCTCCTTTGAATTTCATTCTGACCTTCTCTATGTTCGGACTCTCCTTTGAAGTAACAAAAATACGATCGCAACACCAAGATTCCTGTTCACCAAAAATACGGTTGTTGGACAGTAATCTCAACTTTACTGTACTAAGATTGCAAAGGTGCTTCCCTGAGGAATTATTTACCAAATTTATTTCTTTGGGTATACAGGGTGGGGCAATAACTATGACCACTTTAAATATTGCCGTCATTTGTAATAATATGAAAAAATGTTGTATACAAAACTTACACGGTATAGAGGGGGACATATTGTGACGCAATCATTTTCTACGTGGGTGGATGCATAGAGGAGATTTCAAGGTCACCTTGAGTTCTTTGAATAGAAAGATATACTTTCTGTGTCATGAATCGATAGATTATCGAATTTTGAGTAAAAATGTATTGATCTTCGTATGCCCTAAACCTAATAGTTAACGAGATATTATCCAAAGAAGAATGAAAATTATTTCGATGATATCTCGTTAACTATTCGATTGAGGACGTATGGAGTTCAATACATTTTTACTCAGAATTCGACAATCAATTTTTCATGATACAGAAAGTAGATCTTTCTATTTAAAAAACTAAAGGTGACCTTGAAATACCCACGTAGAAAATGTTTGTGTCACAATATGTCCCCCTCTATACCGTGTAAGTTTTGTATACAACATTTTATCATATTATTACAAATAACGGCAATATTTAAAGGGGTCATAGTCAGCGCCCCACTCTGTATATTATTGGAAAAATAGCCAATACTTTGGATACACATCCTTCTTATGTTTATAAAGTAATGTAAAATAGTTATTTCTACAGCTACGTAAACCTAGTGTTAAAGATCCGCAGGCTAACCGTTACATTTCTGTGGTATCGGGAATATGCGGGCATCCGGTATATAGGTTTAAGATATAGACGTTGGGTAGACTCTAGAAGTACACGTTAACCTCTTAACTGCGGAATTTAGTTTTGAAAATCCCTCACACAGTGCGGAATTAAAATCAAACAATGGCGTGTCTACGCGTCGAACGCAGGGCAAATGGTTTTAGTATAAATTTTACGAAAAATGAGGAAAGATTACATTTTTATTTGATAAAAAAATAAGAATTCATTCTTGAAAAGGTTATTGATATTGCACCGCAATAGAGATTTGGATACACGTTGAACGCAGTTAACTGGTTAAAGGACATTCGCGCAACGAAGGCCGGAAAAAGGCCATAAAAAGGCCATAAAAAGGGGATGCGACGTTGACCAGCGTTGGGTTGCGAGCGACGATGGGCCCATTGACGAGGTTCATGCCCATGTTTGGGCATGGTGAATAATACGGAAGGGGCAAGTTCGGGAAGAACCGAGTTGCTAGGCGAGGGATGAGCTGGAGGAGGCAGTCGTTGTCTGATAGTCGTAGCGAAAGTTGTAGGAAGTTGAGGGTTGAAGTGGTGTAGCTGTCGTGTAGTTTAGTAATCGTTAGTCTAGATTAGCAGTTAGTTTTTAATCGCACAACTATTGTATACTTAGGTCTATTTCTCTTCTTTCCCTGAAATAAGTAAATAATTAATTAGCTATACGTGTTACCACATTTCTAGCTTAACACATTACCGACCGGTGATTATTGCATAATTTTGAAAAATTGATGGTTCACGGCTAAACAAATTTTTGATGGAACCTTCAATAGCAACAGCAATTTTCATTGTGAACTAACAAGTCACCCTCAATAACGTGATCTGATAGTTTCATTTAAGATTGTAATGTAAAAGAAAATTTCTATGCTTTCTTTTGGTACAGCACAATCATTGAAAATCCTATTGATATGCTTCCGGTAGGTAAAGCGTTAATTAACGAGAGAAAATTAGTTCTACATTTTTATTAGTTTATGAGGTTCGATACACTGCTCCAGAAATTCGAAGCATTCTCGTAGCTGTCTGATCAGATACAGACCAATACCACTCGATTGCACACGTGTCCTAGGGCCGACTGAAACGAAGTCAGCGAAAACCTGGGTCTTATTACTTGCTGAATTAGAAATGATACAATTCTACTCGAGTGTCGATAAACTCTCGATTTTAAGGTCTTACTCTTATTACTGTTCCGGGTCGATTCTCCTCAAACGATCACTATATTCTTTATTTTACTTGCATCGCCTTGCGCTACTTCTCTGATGCAGAACAGACCGCTCCAATAACTTATGATTCAGTCTTCCACCTGGCCACGATTGCTCCCCTTCACAATCCTTTAATTTGCTGTTTCGACGAGGTTCGTTTTACTTTCCTCGTCTGCTTTCAATTGAAAGCCAATGTAAGTAATCTAATTGTCATCTGATTGTTCTTGTCTAATAATGGTCGCTTCGTCATCCTAATGCGGTCATAAACATTTTATGCTCCCTATCTGATCACGGTCGTTCCAGTCTCGTTATCCGGTCATAAACGTTTTACTTTCCCTGTCTGATCGGAGTTTTTTACTTCCTTTCGTCCGAACAATGTCGTCCTAATCTCCTTGGCTAATCGCAGTCCATTAACTCCCCTTCGTGATCATGTTTCTCTCATTTACCGTTGCCGATGCAAATGTAATTAGACCGCGGACGTCCATACGAAAATTAATCTGTGTTCAATGTACTGAATTCACGAATATTGCAAAGACGCGCCATCGAGAAATTAATCAACGACTTCGTAAAATAGTGTGAACATGGTGTGAACCATTTTAAAAATATTCGCCCACGAAGGTAGCACAATCTCGGCACGAACGTCTCACTCTCCCCGTCCACTCAGTCTATTCCCGCACTCCTTGGGAACCCGCGACTGTCTGGGGTCCCCGTCCGATTAAAATCGCGGCTACTCCACTGGCGCCGACATCTTCGTCGGTCTGATAGCAGGCGAGCGGTTTCTACTCGGCCGACAAGAGTCCGCCGGTTCTACCTGTCCGATAAGCGAGTCTGCCTCTCCCCACTTTGTTCCGCGCCGGTGTCACCGTGTCGTCGTTGCGGCGACCACGTTGAAAAGAGGTCATCCGGTGCCGCGGTATATGATACCGTCGCGGCGCGCGAAATTATACATAAGAGAGCCGAATTGATACTTGTATCGCGAGAGTGGGGCCACGGTGCCGGGGCCGAGAACGGTCCGGTCGCCTGTATAATATCAGCTTGTTGCCCCGTAATACATTCAATATTCCCCGGGCCGGCGAAGTTAATATGAACCCCGGTGGCCGTGCATCGACCGGTTTAATAGAATTTCAAATGGCACACGGCTAGGCCGATGGGTTCGCGCTTTCCATTTTTATGCGACGCCCCGACGTCCGGGCTCGGATAGCTTCCTATGAGAGAGAGAGAGGGCTCAGGGAAAAGCGGCTTACCAGAGATACCGGTCTATTAATCGCTCGAACGTCATCGTTCGAAGTTAACAGAATTAGTGGGGACACCGACGGTGACCGACGCCGGTTCAAAGGGACTGCCACGGGGGGAAACCGATGATTGTCGTGGGACATGCGCGACGGCACGCCGCCGCAATTAGAGAACACGGTCCGTGGACCGGCTGATTTCGAACCATGGTTCTTGGCATCGATTAATGATAACGTTCACGGACGTAACCGGCGGCCCGGAGTTTTCGGCTGCTGTCCATCTCCACGCTAGCAACCAGGCTATAAGAGAAAGAGAGAGAGAGCGAGAAAGAGGGAGAAAGACAGGACCAGCAGTTGTTCCAATTACTCCCCGCTCGAGATAAACAGTTCGGTCGCGCTCGAGTTGGACATCGCTCGCGTAAACTTTCGCCCGAGCGATTCGAATGGCCGTCACGTGACTGGAATTTGCTTCCGTTCGTCATTCCCGCGGTTGGCCACTGCCGTTGCACGTGCCACGGAAGATTTCTCCACTTTGTTCCCTCGGCCCTGATTGGATTAACGTGTAAGCGTCCCCACGACCGAAACTGAAATTTCCCAATGCCGCCGCGCCGCGACTAATAACATTTATTGAAGGAGTAATCATGCTGTTTGGAACTGTTACGTGATGCGGGATCCTGCGACATCACACATGCCCCGGGACAACGAACGGTGACTTTCGTGCAGCTGTGGCCACTCGGTTTGAAATGATTCTTCGTTTTTTTCACTCGACCGTCTGCGAAAACCACCCCTGGGAGGGATGGGACACCTGGATTTTATTCTGGAGTTAATGAGTGGCCTACTGTTTAAAAAAAAATAGACAGAATAGAGTCGATGTATATCTATCATGCGCTTTTGAATTCGAACGAATATCTTTATCTAATTCAGATTCATATTTGTGCTTTTCGATTTATGCTCGTTGCTTCCGTTCGTCATTCCCGCGGTTGGCCACTGCCGTTGCACGTGCCACGGAAGATTTCTCCACTTTGTTCCCTCGGCCCTGATTGGATTAACGTGTAAGCGTCCCCACGACCGAAACTGAAATTTCCCAATGCCACCACGCCGCGACTAATGTGGGATTCCGAGTGCACGCCGTAGGACCCAAGTGGGGTCCATGTTTATGGTAGGGCCTCTAGTTAGGTAGAGCGAGGGACAAAATGACACGATGCTGGCCTGTATCTGGTTTATCTCCATTGACTGTTTAGTTTTAAGGGGTGTGAATGAGTAAGAGAGAGAGGATCAATGAAGCCGAGGGTATGAGGACTGTTTTACGGAAAGACAGATCCAGAGTGGTTTTACGCAGCGAAGGACTACGGTCGTCGACAGCGAAAGCATAGAGTAGTCGCGTCTGTCGCGTAGTGTTTGTGCGTGACCCTCGAAGGTCATTTTATTAGCCTTTTAACGAAGTGTCCGCTTCGCACATTTGGCGAACAAATGTGTCGAGAACAGAATTTTGTATATTACTTTACAAACGGGAACATGGAATTTCCTCGCTCCGAGGATTAGGACTCGGGAAGATATTTATTAGCTCCACAGCTGTTTTACACGTGCACCTCCCGGGTTCTTACCTCTGACATTGCCGTCTCGTCCTTTTTTACAATCACTTAGCTTTATTGTCACGCGTTACCGAACGGGCCTTACCTGCTACCAGGCCCGAGTCCCTTCATTTTTCCGCCAACACGTGGATTGCCGAAGGTTCCGTCTCTCCCTTCCACCACCAATTTTCCACCGCCTTTTTACCAGCGTGGGCGGTGGTCATCGTTAGAAAATTGTCACTGCCTCCAAAAGGTTATCTGTTGTCATTGGTCCAGTGCAAGTCACACCCTATTGACAACTCACCTTAAATATCGGTGTTCGGCAAGCACGCTTATGACTACCAAGGAACATAGCGACGAGGCATATCGACCAGACTAGCACAGACTAGCATGCATTAGAACATAACAACTTCGATTTCGCAACCAAGCATATTATACTATCACGTTCCACTCTGTCAAGTTTTAAATAAACAAGGTTCCAACAAATCAATACAGTCCACTAAATTTTATCACCGTGGGAGTTTAACTGTAGTGCAATACGGAAAGCGCGCACACTACAGCGTGGATTAATTGTTTCTAGTATAGTTGTACATTCTAATAAATAGTTTTCAGGCACATCCGGTCTACTGCCGAAAACTTCCAATCCCACAATAATAATATTTATTGAAGGAGTAATCATGCTGTTTGAAACTGTTACGTGATGCGGGATCCTGCGACATCACACATGCACCGGGACAACGAACGGTGACTTTTGTGCAGCTATGGCCATTCGGTTTGAAATCATTCTTCGTTCTTTTCACCCGACTGTCTGCGAAAACCAGCCCTGGGAGAAATGATTTTATTCTAGAATTTACACGTTGAGCGCCACGCGTATTCTTAAGGAAATCCCCGTCAGGCCACGCGCGCTGCGTCCGTCAGGACAACCGTTTTTATGTTTACCGTGTTTCAATAAAGTCCATTAAAATGCTTTAACGATATAATCCTGTAATAAATAAAAATTAAGTAAAGTATAAATAAATTTTCAGTAATTACTTGGAACAATGTAAATTTTTTAGTTTTATATCATATTTTACATTGTCGGTCATCGGTGGTTCACGCGGCCTAAACGAAAAGTTCAGTGTCAGTCACCGGTGACTGACGTGGCACTCAACGTGTTAACGAGTGGCCTATCGTTTTGGGAAAAATAGACAGAATAGAGTTGTTATAGACACAAACTTTATTTTCACCCGTCAAAACAGTTCGTTTATATATTATATATAATATATAGTATATATTCGCTTCGCCGCTATTTATACAGTTCTCCTACTCTTGTCAACTACTTGAGATGCGTGGAAAAAAGGCTAGAGCAGTTGCTTAGTATTATTTACTTTAACCGCCGTCCCAGGTATATAAATTCCTGAGCTCGTCCTTGCATGCCATCAACATGCGTAATGACTTTCGCTAGACGGTTAATTTCTATTAAATTTACAAGCACACTTTTTTCTCGTTTTCCGAACCTCGCGACCCATTGTAGCCTGGCGGCCCCGGATTTACCTTTCGGTTTTTCCGTGCTCGCTAACAAACCTTCATGTGAGAAAAACTCCGAAATCGAGGTTTCTTGCGGCCTAAGGTAGACACATTGTATCTACCTTTACACGCTATTGGCTTGAATGCAACAAACGCTTTCGCGCAGTCGCCAGTGTCAACGAGATTCGGATGCTTGAACTTTGAACTATGCACAATTTCATAACAAATCGAGTAACAATAGCCATCTTCCACTGGTCTTTTACAATTTCACATATCATACTTCGTGTTTACCTCGCATACATGTGTCTAAACGCAAAATATAACATAAATGCATTTCTATCCGTAACAAGAGTCGATGTGTATCTATCATGCGCTTTTGAATTCGTTCGAATATCTCGTATAGTTTTCGAGAAGAAAAATGTATAAGACAGGGTGAACTCTTTCGGATTCATATTTGTGCTTGTCGATACATGCTCGTCGATTTATGCTCGTTCTTGACCCCGATTCGCGACCGCATTCCCCGACTTCCCGCGAAACAGTGTATCCGTGTCTTGCGGATGTTGGAAATCGGCGAGCGCGCAACGAAGGGTTAAATGAACACCGGAAGGAGCCTATAAAAACCAGTGGGCGGCTGCACGGTTGTGTATAAAAGTCTCGTAAAAGCGTAGCTACACAGGAACGGTATAAAAAGCCGGTGGTTAAACGGACCTCGCGGGTTCAGACGCAAAGTCTCGACAGCATGGCGCGGAGGGAAGAGAGCGTGCCTAGGCTCGTGCTGAAAACGATTACGAAAGTAAATTGGTTGCCGGGCTGTTACGTATTATTCGACATATGTCACCCCTTATCTACGGCCCTGCCTCGCCAGGCAACGATTTCTTCCCCACCCACCGATTTATCCTCCGGAGCTGATCAGCTCACCGTGAAGGATTCACTGGGCCGAGCTGTAGTTTCCTCCGGACGCTTACCGGCGAAAAATCGTTTGCAGGACGAACAGGACGTGGAGTGGATATCTCGGGGACACAATGCGGCCGCTTTATCAACACCAGAACGAGGGGAAGACCCGGCCGAAGCCCGGATTCTATCCGAAGGATGCGAGGAAGAAAGACCCCATGGCGAGCTCGCACAATTTGGAGCTACTCGACAGGTAAAATTGTATATCGATCTCTCCGTGCAGGACTGAAACCTAGTCGCCTGTATACATTTGAATCCCCCCTGGAAAATCTACTCCTCTCGCGGAAACTTTTACCGAAATCCCCGACTTTCGGAACCTTTCGCAGATGCTTTCATCAATTTTCAATCGCGCGTACTCGAAGGGATATGCTCTTGCAACAAATTTTTAAGCGATCATTTCGACAACGCGCTCTGTGGTTGATTTGTACTACTTGCAATTGTCATTTATATACCAGTAACCAGTTTATTCGACCCGTACACCTAAAAATTGAATTGTTCCGTTGAAAGTAAAGACACGCCGTTCGCCCGGCTTAAAATTCAGATGTTTTCACATGGTTCCACCATTTATACATTCCGTAACGAACCTATTCTACCCGTCAGCCGGAAAATCGAGTTATCACTCTGAAAACGGATCTACTTCGCTTGTCAGGCCAGGGCAAAACGCGTTCAATCATTTATTCCCGCTTCCTGTAGCCCGGTTTCGAAACAGATCTATTCAGCGTGCCGTGATATGAAATCGTTCAGAAAATATTTCCAGCCGAAGATGATTCTATACCACTTGCCATCCGGGCACGGACCATCGTATCTTCCACTCGTGGCGCAGGTATCGCGGAATTAATTGAACTTTTCCCGGTGAAGGCCGGCACACCGTCGGAAGCTCTTAAAAACAAAAGGTTCTATAGCCTCTAAAAGCTTTACACGGTCGTTCATTCACGATCAGACTTTTTCTCCGGCGGAGTGTGCTCGCTCGTTCCTTTCGTCTTCCTCGGCCAGTTTAGCGCTTCCACTCTAGTTCCATTTACCTCATCCGGCTGAACACGTCGATGAAATATTCGAACGCCGCCGAGTCGCTATCCTGGAAGAAAGTTGCGAGACGGGTAAGAGAAGAGCGCAACGGATACTTATCGTCTCGTCGATTCGCTCGGGATGTTTGCCGTGCGATGCTTGCGCTCTCATTTACAAAAGCATACCCGTTCGCAAAGAGAGAGAGAGAAACAGCGAGAACTATCGTCTCGTATTTGATAGACTGAGGATTTTATTTATGTAGGAATTGAGGCGACTCGTGGCAACACATGAACAAATGCCAAACGCGACAAACGCCAAACGAAACAAACGAAAAACGCAGCGAGCAACGGTCGAAAGCAACGAACGAGAAGACAGGCTTTGGCTGACGATCGAACGGTGTGATTCGAACCTCTTACTTAATCCACTTTTATACGATTAAACGCCGCGTTAGATCGTTACCGAGTCTCAACCCTACATTTATTTATAGCAAAAATTTGTAGATACAACTTGTTGAAAGAGTACAGATATTGTATGATCGATTTTTACAAAAATTCCTGTTGTCGTAATCGACGGAGGCATACAGTGCCGGACAAAATGATAGGACATTTGATGTATTTGTATATTACATATAACACACACAATAGGATATATGTGCATATTACACGCCCTGTATATTAGATACGTCCTTCAAAGTATCCATATAGAATTGCAAGTTTGTATCTTGTACGCGAAAGGAATTGGAGAAAATAATGTAGACACGTATTGATTTTAGCCGGACAAAATGATAGAACATTATTAAAAAATACAATTGTTCGAACCGAAATATTTTGTTGAATTCCAAATTAATATTTAGTAAAACCACCTTTTCGCTTGTATAACATCTACCAAGCGATTAGGAATTGATTTAAACAACTTTTTAATACGTTTTTGTCTTAAAAGACTCCAATTTGTAACAATACTTTGTTTTAATTCCGTTACATCTTTGTATCGTTTTCCATTCTCATAAACGTTTCTTGAAAGTTCTGCCCATATATTTTCAATAATATTAAATAAACTCGAGGCATGTCACATTTTTAGAACTAAAATAAGTTTTAACACATCTTGCGGTATGTATCGCAGCATTATCATGTTGAAATATAAACGTACCGCCTGCGATACGAGTCCCGTGCTTATTTAACCGATGGTCTATTAATTCAAGATATTTTGTGCCGTTTACACGGCCTCATAAAAAATTTATGTCAGTTTCTTCCCCGATATCCAATACCGGCCCACACCATGACACTTCCGCCACCCATTTGTCGACGGCTTAAATATTGTTCTTCTATCCTTAGATCGTGGAAATAGTAGTTCCAGCCATCAGGACCGTCCAAATTAAATTACTTTTCATCGCTAAATATCATATTTCTCCACTTCTTTTTTCACAAAACATGATCGCGAGCAAACTTTAAACGAGCTTCTTTATATTGCTCGGTTAGAGAAGATTTTCTTTTTAGTTTTTTTCGTTTAATTTGTTTACTGCTTTTGAGAATACGTCGCACAGTTCTTACGTTAGCTGAAACACCTGCTTCTTCAGCGGTTTTTCTTGCAGTTCCCTTATAATTGGAAGCTACGCGTAATATGGCCCGTCTGTCGCGTTCTGTTGTAGCACCAGGTCTGCCAGTACTTTTCATTTTTCCGTACATTTTCGAACTTTTTAAGAAATTATACACAACGTGACGGCTTCTATTTAATAACCTCGCAATTTTCGTGATAGTTTGATTTTGTGATCGCGATAACAAAATTCGGTCGATTTCACTTTTGTCTAATTGTTTGCTCGACCCATTTTGACTTTAAGGGAGTTGGAAGGAATTTGGCCTTGACGAATTGATGAGTTGTGTGGTACACCATACACCGCTAGAATCATGTACGTACACGAGAATTGCAAGGGTCCAGTATTAACAAAATTGCGTCTCGCTTATGCATATTGGGGACCTCTCCATAGTCGCAATCGCTAGATAAAAGATAAATCTAGCGCGCTTACTATCCCA
>CM052189.1:5369158-5385555 GCA_028455805.1 Lasioglossum figueresi | reverse complement strand
GACGCGTGCAACAACTTTTAAATTCTTCTGGGCAATTTGTGTGGACACAAATGCAACGTAAACTAGGCCTAAAACAAGTACATAAACAGGCCCGTCTTGATTTCGCACGGGCACATATGTCCTGGACGAAAGAGTGGGAGTCTGTCATTTTTTTCAAATGAGAAAAAATTTAATTTGGATGGGCCTGATGGCTGTAAATATTATTGGCATGATCTGAGAAATGAGAAAGGGGTGAAAATGAGTCGTAACTTTGGCGGTGGTTCAATAATGATATGGGCTGCGTTCAAAACTGACAAAAAAACTCCAATGTGTTGCATAAATCACAAAATGAATTCGGAAAATTATACAGATTTGTTAGACATGGTTCTAATACCCTTTACAGAAAATATTGAAGATGACAATTTTAGTTATCAGCATGATAATGCCGCGGTACACGCGTCGAAGCGCATAAAGCAGTTGCTTCTTAAAAGACACGTCAATGTTTTTCCATGGCCTGCTTGTTCCACTGATACAAACCCTATCGAAAATGATTGGGGTATCTTTGCGCGACAAGTTTATAAAAACTGCAAACAATACAACTCCATTAGCGAAGTAAGGGATGCGGTGAATGAAGCGTGGGCGTCTGTTAGAACAGAAACGCTACAAAAGTTAGTTTCGTCGATGACCAATCGTATTTTTAATATAATTCAAGAAAATGGAGGCTACACCAGATATTAAAATAGAAATAATAGAAAAACAATCGTTAATTTTAACTTTATCCGTGTAAAACGAAAGTGACATTATAGAAATTTCACAGTTTGTTCTGCGTAAAATTATATTTTTGTTTCCTTTTATCGATAAATGTTATACTTATGTTTTGAAATCGGTGTGTATGCTATCCTTATGTAATCCCGAAATGCTACCAAATACAAATTTTTCATTGGTATGGTATAATAATAAGAATTCGTTACAAAACACAGTGACTTTATAGAAATTTCGGTGAGTGTATAATAACACTGTCCTACAACAAATTTGTTTCCCAATTACTGTCGGGTGGTTCTTATAGAGTTTTAAGCGCTGATTCCGAATCTACCCTTAATTTTTCTCCTACGCGCACAGTTTCTCAGAAACATGACTTTGAAAAAGAAAAACGTATTTTTCAACTTTAAACAAATATTGCGATGTTATTATAAAAGATATTGAATTGTTCTTTGCAGCGAAAGATTCTGCAGACTTTCCCGAATCCAGTGATATCCATTATTAACATCTTAACTGCTGAATTTAGTTTTAAAAATCCCTCACAGAGTACGGAATTAAAATCAAACAATGGCGTGTCGACGCGTCGAACACAGGGAAAATGGTTCTATTATAAATTTGACGAAAAACAAGGAAGGATTACATTTTAATTTGATAAAAAATTGACAATTCATTCTTGGAAAGGTTATTGATATTGCACCGCAATAGAGATTTGGATTGACATGTATACACGTTGAACGCAGTTAACTGGTTAATACATTATGATTGTTCAAACATGTTTATAGATATATGTACAGAAATGAATACGGTTTCAGGGACCAGTGTATATGTATAATGTTTCAGATCCCGTATCTACGGGTCCGTTACATTGTAACTCGCGGTGTCTTTAGATATCGAATCAAAGACAGAGCCGCGTTTCTTTTAGTCCGCCGACGTGATCCCTTTCAGATGTTTTTCTTTAAACGAATCAACGAGCTGCCGAACTCTGTTCAGTCACAGCTAAGCCTTGGTAGAGAGAACATCAAAATAAATATCGTTCTAAACTCAATACCTTTTTTTCATTAAAATACATACCTTGCTTCCCAAAAACCAATAATGTTTTGTATCTTTTACGTGATTAAATTCTTTTTATCACTAAATTTCGTTTGGGGAGAATCACCCTAAATTTTCGTTCAAACTAATGTGTTGGCATTATTAAATTCTCGTTGTCGCTAAGTTTGATTCGGAAATAATCACTAAATTTTCGTTGAAAAATTGCCCACGTTCGAAGCGTTCGACATAACAAAACGTTGTAGAATATTCGTTCTGGAATAAATTCGGTCTTGCTATTTTCAGAAAGTTAAATAAGTGTGCAAATAGTTTATTCCACAATGATTCGCAACTCCTAATTAATTGACCCACAAATCCCAAAACAGAGATTCACGGAAGACCAACGGCGAAAGCGCTCGATCAAAATCCGCGTGTCTGACCAGGGCAGCAAGAAACTACTTGTCGCCGCAATACCTCGTCGCTCGACCAGTCCGAAGCGTTCCGTTCTTATTGGTTAATCGCAGAATCTGCAATCCATTTCGCTCGGGAATAGTGGGTGGCGGGATGGCGCGCTGCGGCGTGTAGGTCCCGTCTGGCCATAGACCGGCATATTCCACTTGAATTCGTAGCTACACAACGGAAACCCTCGGACGACACATCCGCCGTTTAGTATCGGTCCCTCGTCACTCGGTCGGCTAACCAGGGGACAATCAGGGCCGTCGATCGTTCTGCGGAACGCGGACGGGGCGAAACACAGAGAACGCAGCGGGGAATCAACTGGAAGAGGACGAGTCGAGAGAGGATTGTAGGGAGGAGGAGGAGGAAGAGAATAGATAGGAGAGACGAGGAAAGCGTTCCCCGAAAATCTCATTTGGCTGGGCGGACGCGGGCCGCGAATATTAAGTAAGAGAGAAGCGGCTCGACGATCCCCGTGTGTTTCTCCTGTTCGAGCGCGGGGTAGGGGGGCTTTAAACGCTGCACCACCTGCCGTAACAACGAGCAAATATTTGTGTCTCGTGACTGAGCCGTGTTTAACGTAGCGTGACCGCGCGTACACGCCGGACCCCAGGCCAGTGCATTACTTAGAATTCCCTATCTCTTCCGTCGTGCGATTCGCGGATAAAGCCCGGTCTTCCGGCGACGTTTCCGCTCCCCTTCTCCTCCCCTACATGGTTCTCCTCGAACGAATATACTCGGGAGCCGGGACACGTCGAGCTTTCGGTACGATTATCGGGGCATCTCTACACGCGAGCATTTCGGATGACCGATCGACCATCCCCACGGAAATGTTGCCCTGCCTTTGTCCCCGGATTAAACGGCATTAACTCTCTTCCCGCACCGATATGTACACGGTCCCCGTTCTCCCCTCTTCGTACCCCCTCGCAACCTCGTCGCAGCTAAACGCTCTTGTCTGACGAGAGATCCGGAATTGCTGCGATTAAGGCTCTCTCTCTCTCTCTCTCTCTTGCTCTCTAGCTCTTCCTCTCCGATTCTCTGCATTGCAAAGTTGTGTCTGCTGATTGCTTCGCCTCGATTTCCCTCCGAGACAAGAGATAGTCGAAGGAAGCGAGCTATGGCAGCCTGCGTCCGCCAGTTAAGTATTTAATTCCGTCGGATGACGAATTAAACGAAAGTCGCGTTACCGTCGGACGTTCGCGAAACTTCGGTCAGTTCAGGCGAAAAAAATACGACATTGCTTCGCCGAGACGGAACGCGCCGGTAACACGGCAATAATGCATTTTGATAGGCGACGGAGGTCGCGCTCTCCCCTCCCCGGTCCGTCTCGTGCGCGAAATTGCGTTCTTCTTATTGCCGCGCCGCAAAAACCTGCCGCGCGATAATGCTATCTCGCCGGTGATATCGGAGAGAAACCCGCGCGCCGCCAGCCACAACGTTAGTCATTACACGTGGAACGCTGACCGCCGCGTTTATGATCCTTATCGTGGCCCGGAGGCCCGCGCGGGGGTAGAAAAAAGCACGTAGAAAAAAATGAAACTTTATTTCCGAGCGTCGTATCCGCGACAGCTGTCACGCGACGCGTTACCCCTCTATTTGTTTGCCGAGTAATTTTTTACGACATCGGCACGTGAACCGGGCCGCGCGCTCGTGCCGCCACTCCATCACGCGATGATAAATTCGAAATTATTTATTAAGATGAAATGTCACCATGCAATCTTCGGTCCCGGTCGTTTGTGCCGCCGGTCCCATTCCGCGAAACGTCCCCGTCTACGATTATCAAAAGACGGGCTTCATTCTACTAGTCTGACTATATTCTAGGGTTCTACTACTCGGTACAGCTGCGTGTCCGACGTCCCATCGACTCGTTCTACTTAGGAGGCAATAGCAAATCTCTCGTTATCAACGTTCTAGGGAATATTCGAACGAACCTGTCCGACCATAGATCTTTCTATTCCACTTCCCAGGGTGTAGTCAGTGTTATTTCACTGTTTGCATGGATGTTTTCTCGGAACATGTGAAGTTATAATGTTCTCATTCTCGCACGTGTAATCGCAGACTTTTTCGTTCCATTTGTGCAATTTTGTACTATTTATTCTGCAACGAAGTTACTGTACGACTGACCATAATTCGCCCCGTACCACTTGCCTGACTATGGTCGGTATTGTTCTACATTTTAGCCCTTAGTGTTTTATCTGAATCTACCGATCTCAAAATTATGACGGCTGCTCGAATTTGCCTATCCATGCACTCACTATCCGCCCGTTTGATAAAGTTGAAACTTTTACTGCTTATTTTACTGCGAGGTAACTGTACGTCCGATCACAGATCGCTCCATACCACTTACCCCCGACTATGGTCTCGGTTATTCCACTTTTTACGTTATGGTTTTATCTGAATCTACCAATCGGAAAATTACGGGGATCGTTCAAATTACCCTATCCGACCACTTAACATTCGCCTGGTTGATAAAGTTAAACTTTTACTGCTTATTTTACCGTGAAGCAACCGCGCGCCTGACCAAAGATCATCCCGCACCACTGGCCCGATAATACACAAGATCAGACCACTTTCGTCAGAATTACTTTACCGAATCTTACCATCAGAAAATTATAGCGATCTTTTAAAATGAATTATCTAACCGCAGACCGAGTGCAACTTTCTACTACTCGCTCTACTGTGCGGTAGATGCGCGTCCGACCATAGATCGCTTCGTTCTACTTGCCTCACGCTAAAGAATGCTATTCCCAGTTCTTCGATGTTATCTTATCTGAATCTGGCGATCTCAACATTGTAGATAATCTACAAATATACCTGCCCGACTATAGATCGGTCCGTTCCACTTGCCTGATGACAGACATCGTTATACCACTTCTTATCATCAACATCATATCTGAACCTCTCTCTCTCTCTCTCTCTTTTTATTAGAAAATCTCTTATGAGATTTATTACAACATAAAGTACGTTGCAGAGTATTACAGAATATAGTGAACAACGAGAACGTTGGTAACATTGTGAAAGGGAAAGAAAAAAAAAGGGAAAAGAAGACCCTTAGGCACGTAAGTTACAAATATTTCGGAAGGCCATCATATTAGGCATAATGTTAGGTTCAGTTATTAATTAACCTACGTCCAATGGCATTGGAAATCCTACTTTGGAAAGATTTTTGTTTCATCGACCCTTATCTTTGGCTAGAGTACGCGAATTAAATGCGCAGGATCGAGTGCGGAAAGGGTTTATGGAAACGCTCGGGAATCAGGCGTGCAGAAAACTGTGAAGACACCGAACTTATGTCTCCAACCGGGTTTTTACGGGTTCACCAACTGACTTTATTGGGTTTTAACAAACTTGTTCTATAACAGGCGCGTACGACGCGAGAGATCGCTTCCCGAATTACTCTCGCAGAGGAGAGATCGTTCGCCAAACACTGGTTTCTCGCAGGGAAGACGATACCGGTCGGTTTTAGCGATTCGGAAAGACTTTTACTCGCAGGGGAGGTTACAACGAAACAGGACGGATCCATACACCACATTCGTACACCACATTCGTACACCACATTCATACACGGGAGCTCGCTTCGAAGTGTCTAATTGCCGCATCATCGTCGAGACTTCAAGAGGGCTGTTCGCGGCGTCAAGGATTCGCAAAAGACCGTTGAACGTGTCTAACAATTTTGGATAAGTTTTATCCTCGGTTCGTTATACAGATCAAGTATATGACCTAAAAGACCAAGGATCGCTTCAAGGTCATGTTATTACACATATCGGAATGTATTTTTCGATTATTTGCACGATGCGATACAAAAGAAAATATAGTTATGTATCAAAAAAACGTCGATGATCTTGATAACTCCGAAAAAAATGACATTCGAAAAAAAATATTCTTGCCAGATGTTTGGTCCATTGACAACATGCACAGTACGTAACAAATATTTTTTGCATCGCAATAACCTGAAGAAATATTTAGGTGGCCTTATTTAACCGTTTGAGACCCAAGGGGTATTGAAAGAACACTGTCGAAAAATCCCGAACGGCGCGACCCCGCTTTCTCTAAATGAGTACGAAAAACCCCAAGCGGCGCGATGGCGCTTCTTTTTTTTATGTCGATAAATCTCAATCAGCGCGACAGCGCTTCTTTTTCTTTATTGTACTATTATTGTAGTATTGTACCTATTGTAAAATGTATTATTTACATTAAAAAAAAAAGGAGCTGCGTGATTTACGTGCGTCAGTAAATCTGAGCGCGCTACTTCAACAGTCGGTGACTGCACCGTCAGTTGTCCACAGCGCTCGAAATGTAGTGGGATTTTTCGACACAAAATCTGCAGAGCGCGATCGCGCTGCTTGGGACTCGAACGGTTAAGCGGACCACCCAGTGTAGATTGCACACTTCAACATTTCGTTATCATACACGTGTATCAATCTACGAAAACATTCTACTGAATTCATAAATTTCCCTGTCCGACTACCAGTGGATTATCACTACTTGTCCGAGCATAGATGGACTCGCGCTACTTGCCCGACCATAGAAATTGTCATATCTCTTTTCTCCGTCATTGCAGCGTCAAAGAAGTCGACTAAAAATCGATGACGACTGTTTAAATTTTCCCATCTGATCGCTCATCGGTCTCCCCGCTAGTCAGACAAACACCGAGGCTGCTCCACTTATTTTCCCGCGGTTTCAATTAATATTCCGCTTATCTTGGCGGAGACTGTCGCGGAATTTATCCGACAGACTGTCAGGGACGTTTCAACGTGGTTCACTTGCTATAACCATGGATTTTAATTAAAGTTTACATAGAAAGCCATTTATTTGCGCGTAGGTGGGGAGACAGGCTTGAATCATGCAAGCACATCCGTGCTGTACATATGCTTCTCGCGAGCATATGTACAGATACTTGGCCGTGTCAATACACATTACCAGCATTGCTACCTTGAACTTCCGACGGCCTCTGGTACTTCGCCCACTTCCGGCCGTTCTGTTTGCATTATTTAGCGCGGCGGCGAGGATCGCGCTCGGTTTGAACTTGCACAAGGCGGTTACCGATGTTTTCGCCGGCGACGACGCGACGCCGCTCGCAAAGCTAATTAATGCAGCATTAAACTTGGATACAATGGACTCGGCGTTAATTACCGGCGGCGCGCGTATATCACACGGAAGATATGGATGTAACGACGCCGTGGCGCCGCGCTGATGTTTGCGCACCCGGCAATCTTGAACCGCCGTCGCGGCGTCGCGGGACTTCAGTCACTTATGGAAACGGGTCTTTGGTGGAATGTCTCGCGGAGTAGTTCCCGGCGGCTTTAATTCTTAATTGCCAGCCTGCGCCGCAGCTCTATTCTCGCCGTAACCGTGTTCCAGTTATTATTCGGGGCTTAAGAACCTTGGACAAGCACCACCGCCGAGAAACCCAGCCGAATCCTCCGCTGAGCCACCGAGTGAAACCAGCCTGATCGCGCTCTAATGATAAATCGAGCAGTAGTTAGCTATTCAAGAACGAATCTCTCAGACCTAGACAACCATCGGTGCCAGTCTACGGTTATCTACACGTTGTACGGTTTAACCTTACTACCAGACTGCGGATTTTATGCGCTTACGAGCGGAATTGTTCCGTCGCGCAGGAACACGATACATTGGTTTCGTTGCAACAATATTTATGGTACGTTCGCGACTAAACATCTTCCTCGAAGATTACGTAAAGTAGGGTCATTCGGCGACCATTCGAGACATCTGGGAAATGTCTCGTTGTTGTATATCTTAAAGAACAATCTACCATAGAATTGGGCCCTTCGAACGACCACCCGGACCGTCACGGGCAGTGTCATATAACCGAGCCTCGTCGTCCATGCTGATTGGTAAATGCAACTTTCGGCAGGAACCAATCAGCACATGTTTTTTCTCGTCAGCGTTCGGACAGGAAATCGAGTTCCGACAGTTCCCTTTTAGGTTTCGGACAAGCATCATCTTAATCCTCGGTTAGACAAGTACAACGCACCGGCCGTTGTCTTGTCATTTAAAACGGGATAAGTGCCGAGACGTTATATTGCGGTAGTTCGTTGTCCAGCGATCGGGACAACCGCGCTAAAATCCGCGTCTTATCAATCGAAAACCCCTCGCGTGCGCTAGCGTCTAAGGCAGGACCTGCTAGATCAGCCTTACCGACGAGTCCACTAGCAGGTCCGGGACGAAACGCTCTTTTAACGTATTCTATTGTGGTATAAAGTATAATTTATTATTTATTTTAAGCGGGAACGGAATAGACTCTAAGTGTATAATAGTTACGCGATTAAAAACTAACTGTTAACCTAAACTAGCGATCACTATATTACACAACGACAACTACACGACTTCAACCCTCAACTTCTTACAACTTACTCCACGACTTTCAGACAACGACTCACAACGACTCACTCCTCCAACTCATCCCTTTCCTAGCAGGAACTGGGTTTTCCCCATTCTTACCCCCTCCGTAGTCTCCACCATGCCCAAGAGTGTCATAAACAGTGTCGATGGGCCCAAGGCCCATGGTCGCTCGCAACCTAACGCTGGTCAACGTCGCTTTCCTTTTTTATGGCACTTTTCCGGCCTTTGCTGTGTAAATATCCTAAACTATCCTAAAATATCTGTAGAGTATACCTAACGTTTGTATCTTAAAACTATATACCGGGTGCCCGAATATTCCCGATACCACACTATTATAATTCGAACCGATTGTCTTATGTAATCGCTAAACCTATTGAACCGGCTACCCAAGATTAATTTGGCGGGTAGTAATAGTCGTACGAGGGCATTCGCGGGTCGACGCGTCCGCGATCAAACCGGGCTCAAGCCTTACAACCTTGAGTGGAATCCGTCCGCGCGTGACCCGTGAGTGTCGCCTCAAACTTACGATACTAACGGGAATGGATAGACGCAATAATAGCTAGTAAAAGAATCAAGAGAATTTAAAAATATATTCTTTTCGAGTTACTAGATGTATTAAAGGAAGGAAAGACTTTTTACTCGGGCCCTGTTTGTTACGATTGTATTGGGTTGTTCGGGAAAGTAATTTCGTTTTTTTTTTGTGAAAATGAAAGACAATTTTCGTATAATGAACAAATATTTTATTAAATTATATATCGGCCATTCTGGTCCAATACCTTTTGCCATCTTTGTGGTAGTAGCATGATTCCACGCTCATAAAATTTTTGGTCTTTGCTGGCAAAAAACTGATCGAGGTGGTTTTTGACCTCCTCGTTTGAAGCGAAGATTTTACCGTCTAAAAAATTTTGCAGTGACCGGAACAAATAATAATCCGATGGTGCCAGATCTGGAGAATATGGTGGTTGTGGCATTGTATCCCATTTAAGCTGTAAAAGCTTTTGACGAGTGACCAAACTTGTACGAGTTCTCGCATTATCTTGGTGGAACACTACACCTTTTCTGTTGATGAATTCTGGCCTTTTCTGTTGAAGCGCATCATTCAGTTTGTCCAGCTGATGACAATAGACTTCCGAATTGAAAAAAAAAAAAAAAAAAATTTTCGCACCTGTTCTGGCACTGGCGTACCGTCAACACATCTTCTCCATACACATCGGTTAATTTTTTTCTGGCTTGAATAGCATTTTTACCTTTGCTATAGTAAAAAAGTAAAATATGACGAAAATGCTGCTTATTCCTCGCCATCTTTAAAAGGGCACCATCCAAAAACTACTGCGTAGAATCAATTGGACTTTTTTGCACACAAGCCTTGGTATATCAGCTCTCAAAACATATAATGATTATGCGACTTAAGCGTGTAGTTGAGTGCAAAAAAAATACAATTAAATCCTGTGTCGGGAAAAAACGAAATTACTTTCCGAACAACCCAATAGCATCGTAAATTCGTTACAACCCTCACCGAACCTAGATTTAGTTTTAGGATTTACGACTGTTATAGACACAAAACTTCATTCTCACCCGTCAAAACAGTTCGTTTATTCGTAAGGTACCTTGTCATGTCGAGTAGGAAAAGATCCTGAAATATTCGCTTCGCCGCTATTTATACAGTTCTCTTACTCTTATCAACTACCTGAGATTCGTGGAAAAAAATGGCTAGAGCAGTTGCTTAGTGTTTATTTACTTTAACCGCCGTCCCAGGTATATAAATTCCTGAGCTCGTCCTTGCATGCCATCACACGCGTAATGACTTTCGCTAGACGGTTAATTTCTATTAAATTTAGAAGCACACTTTTTCTCGTTTTCCGAACCTCGCGACCCATTGTAGCCTGGCGGCCCCGGATTTACCTTTCGGTTTTTCCGTGCTCGCTAATAAACCTTCATGTGAGAAAAACTCCGAAATCGAGGTTTTTTGCGGCCTAAGGTAGACACATTGTATCTACCTTTACACGCTATTGGCTTGAATGCAACAAACGCTTTCGCGCAGTCGCCTGGTGTCAACGAGATTCGGATGTTTGAACTTTGAACTATGCGCAATTTCATAACAAATCGAGTAACAATAGCCATCTTCCACTGGTCTCTTACAATTTCGCGTATCATACCTCGCGTATATTTCGCATACATGTGTCTAAACGCAAAATATAACATAAATGCATTTCTATCCGTAACAACGATATTACCCAGAATGCGTCATTTTTCGGGAATCGAGCGTGAGAGGGTCCGAGGGTCCCTGGGAAAGCTCATCGAAAAATACCGATGGGGAACGAGCAGAGTTGTTATTCGCGCCGAAGCGAGCGGGGTACAAGTTGTAACGATTTGGAGCTGCGATAATTTATTTGACGCGTGTATTTGTTATTTAAGTTCGATTAAATTGTTTTGTTCCCAACCACGAATTCATTAAATCCCGCACGATCGATCCGCAACATTTTTATTTCGCATAAACGCCCGCAGCGGATGTTATAGTGAAGGGAATAAGAGAATTTAGAAATTGATTATTTTCATGTTACTAAAATTTTCAGTACACAGAAAAGCATCTAGAAACTTACTGCTGCACATTTTCCTCGGCTATAAATTCTTAAGGGATGATAGAGATTGATTGAATTGTGCCTTCGTTCGAGAAGAAACGCAGGAGAAGAGTTCGCTACGTAATATTTCGAGCGAGGCAGTTAGCGTGTAATGGGATCGAACGAGGCGTATTTATAGGGAGCACGGTAGGTGGTTTTTGCGTTTCGAAAAGTCACGAGATCACCGGCGTGGAGCATAAATCCGTCGATGGGAAGGAATCGCGTTCGCGTGTCGCCCGGTCGTTTTTCCAGTTTCGATTGGTATTCCCGCGGAGAAGGTGTTTGATTAAATGCCCTCCGCCACGCGACGCGGTGGGCCGATCCGTTCGGGGATACGCTGATCACTGGGGGAACCCGAAAATTACTCGTCTGGAGGCCCAGTGATTTTCGTTATCAGCTATCGGTTACCCGGCAGAGTAGTTCCTCTCAAATCCCAGGAATTTCGCGGCATCGATGCATGCGCCCGCCCGAAACACTCCCCTTATCACTCCGATTCTCGGAAACTCAACATTTCGAGATTTCCGTTACCCGGGAATATTTTGATTACTTCCCGGAACGTACGATAATAATTTTCGCAGGGGAAAACCGTGGAATAACGAAATGTCTCTTTTATGTTTCAGACTTCAATCAGGACGGCCAGCCGGATAACATAAGTTTTATGATAAAACGAGTCAAAGTGCACAGCGAAGCCGCTCTGAACGACTCGTCGTACAGGTTCACGGGCTCGTACGGTGTCGAGGAATTCCTGGAACTCTTCTCTGGTAAGTGAACTCTCATGTGTTTTTTATCTCCTCTGATTATCCGGTTCCCTTCGGTTATGTGTATCGATCAGTGGCTGGCTATCTCGACGTTAACCTCACGAAACTGCCATTAAACGAACCGTTCACTCCGCAATCGATGAGAACGTCTATATCCACTGTCTGCCCAGTCACGGATCCATTCTCCTTTTTCAATCAGATATAAGCTCGGTCTAATTACACAGAATTAGAAGATCGCCATCGCCGCCTTCGTGTCGAGGACAGTCAGTTTGTCTACTCCACTCGATCGTGCCGATCAATTCTACTTCCGTTTAAAGAGACATAAATAGTATCTGCTCGTGTTATTGTTGGTTACAACTTATCTAATTGTTACAGTTACAGTTTCCCTCCGCATGTCCAATCAAAGTTAATCCGTTCTACTTGTTGTCAACGACTCGGTTAATACGATTAAGGATAAAGCAATTCTATTTGTTTTTATCGCGGTAGATTTGATACTATCGCGTGGTCGTTACGGGTTAATAACAATTCTCTATCTGTACGACCAAAGCTAGATTGTTCTACTCGGCTTATCCAGACGATCGCGGACCAATTAACTCCAGTTGTTCTTATCGTCGTGGATTCAATTTTGTCCACGATTAATCACAATTCTGCTTTGGTCGAACGATTAAAGATATTCTACTTGCTTCTCGCCAAAGATTCAATTAACGCGATCGCACAGATAAACCAATTCTGTTTGTGCGTATAATGCTAATTTAATCCTATCTTTCGGAATTAATAACAAAGTCTGTTTGTCTGACCACGAATAGTCTATTCTACTCGCCCCTCGGCAAAGATGCAATTAACGCGATCACAGACAAACCAATTGTGCTTGTTTATATTGTCCCAATCAAAATTCCGTCTGTCCTATCTCCACCGATTGACAATATTAATTCCACTGGCTGTCCGATCATAAATATTATTGTTTGTTCAACTTGCCGCTCACCGAAGTCTCGAACAATACCGTCCGAGGTCAATCGATTCTACTTGTTGCTATCGTTACAAGCTTCGATTCTACCTTTCCGATTACCATCGCGTTTAACCTGAGTCGGTCGATCGGAGCCTGGCCTATTCCACTTGTTTCACCGGCGGCGATTCAATTAATACAACACAGTACGGTAAACCAACTCTGCTTGTTCCCATTATTATTTGATTCCGACTCTGTCAGATTGCATCTAACACGTCTGACCGATGACTGACAGTTCTACTTCGGCCCCGTGGCGCTTCACCCTGTCAAATAACAGTCAGAGATCAGTTCGACGAGAGTCTCAACCGCTCTCCGTTAACTCGGAGGCATCTCGCACGCCACTTTCGTTACCTAATACCGCGCTTAATAAGCGGGCAAGGGAGCGAGATTACAGGAATGAAAGCGGACACGCGATGCTGCACGAAAGCCGTCGGTTTCCTTTGGGCTCGGAGCGCGTTGTAACCTCCCAGTTAATCGTCTTTAGCTTCCTTTTCTTCGATTCCTCTTGCTCCATGCTCGAAACCGCTCTCTCGAAACGTCGAACGGGAACCAAGAGCTCCGCGCCTTTGATTTATAGATGGGATTTATGTTCTCTACCTCCTAGCCCGCAGAGGCTACATTCCCAGCGTACTTTTGCAGGATTCGCCGAAGAAACCTCATCTGATCATACGATTCGCCCTAATTTTCCCTCGGAATTTTCCCCTTGAAAGAAACAGCTCTTCAAACAGCGCGTGAAAAATATTCTCGACTGTTCCGCGTGTCTGTCATGCAGATCCTCGTGAAACGAAGCCAAAGTTCCGCGGGACCAGATTAATTATTACCGAGTCACATCTCCAACGCTAATGAGTCGCGCAGATCAATGCGGTCCAAGTTCCGTGAGTTAGGGTTATTCAGGCCGCGGTGTAACCTTCCTGCGAGGCTTCGTTCCTTCGGGCTGATTTAAGCCGGCACTTTGTCTCCGTCCGTCAATAGGCCCCTACACTGTTCCGCAACCCATCGCTCCATGAATATTTCTCTGCCACTTTCAGCCAGCGCGCGCTAAGCTTTCGATCGCTCGATAGCCAATTAACACGTGCTCCGGTGCCTGACGGCGTCGACGGTGACAGTTGTGACCTGACTCGACAAACGAATCCATAAATATCTGACTGCCAGCGATCGCTACTTTTTAAATTAATTGCCGGGAATCACTGGCCCGATTGATTGATCCTCTCGAACGCGTTGTCTACCGGTGGATATTTTCTGACAGTCCATCATTCATCCGTTAACGAAATTTACAAACTTAACCATTCCCGAAAGAATTCGATAACGTAATGGAATAATTTGGTATGTTTACTGCAAATTTATTTCCGATCATTCACAGGATTCCTTAATGAATGTTTGAATCGATGAGATACGTGAAAAATTTGTCCTCTCGTCCGACCATTTTTAATTAATCAGCACGAATCCAAACAGCATCGTCGTTTTATCTTGATTAAACGTACAGTTCGCGAAAATGTTATTTTAGATGCACTCGCGAGGAAAGTTAACCAAATGGGATGGTTATTGACATTGTACAGTACATGTACAGTTTACTTTACCGGTAAAGAAAAATACCATATTTTCAAGCCAGTCTCGATATTTGCATCAACCCGAGTTTACAAATAATAAATAGAATGCTTGTATACCATAATTACCCCGTGTAGAATATCGTCAATATATAAACATTAATGTCGTCAATAATTTCAATAAACCATTAGCTAAACATCGCCCAGCACAGTTCAAACATTAAGCGTTTATGACATGTTCTATTCGCGGCTACTCTGTGTTAAATCAATCTATAAAATTACTCGTCATATCCGCTTTAAGTCTCAAATCACAGAATTGCATTTATTCCAACCCAACTATATTCGTAGAGCAACCAAACTGAATCATTATAATAAAACTGCGGCTGCTCTGTACTTTGCCGGACTCGAAATTTGTGCCTTTCTCCTATAAATTGTGATGTATTTGGTATGTAATCCAGTAGATTTGTACCCGGGGCGGTTGCAGGTCAAAGTTTTGAACCTGTAGGATCAATGGTTCAGGAGTTATACTTGCTGATAGTTGTGCATTTTTCAGTGTCTTTAACAGATAACGGCCCCGCCATATTGGTTTCTAGTGACGATCGCGCGTCGCTCACCGAGCAGAACCGCTAGATGGCAGTACGAGCACGCGTTAATGTTGATAATATAGAGCGGGTATTGCATTTGTTTGAATTGTGGATGACATGGCCACGATGTTGCGTTTTAACTGGCCTGGGTTAGGTCTGGGTTAGGTCTGGGTTAGGTTTTTGTAAATATTTTCCACGATATTTCTTCTGAAACATTTTCTGAGATATTCTCTATGTTAGCCATATTACTGTGTGCCCGAGCTGCCATTTAGCGATTCTGCTCGGTAAACGGTCGCGATCGTCACTACAATCCAATACGGCGGCGCCCTTGCATGTCAAAAACACTGCAGATTGCTCAACTTTAAGCAAGCATAACTCCTGAACCATTGATCCTACAGAATCGAAACTTCGATCTGCAACCGCCCCGGGTACAAATCTACTGGATTACATACCAATTACATCACAATTTATAGAATAAAGGCACAAATTTGGAGTCCGGCAAAGTAAAGTTTACCCTAAAACTGCTCCAAGAGAAACAGACAGCAAATTCGCGATCCTCGCGTGACGCCTCGATTATGTAGCATAGGTTAATGAATATTATAATGATTCAGTAGAAACAGACAGCAAATGACAGACAAAATGTAACTGCAACGTTATCACTGGGAAAATCGTTGATCGAAGCTAGAACTTCGGGTACCTCGCGGGATACCTTAATGATGTCGGATAGGTTAATGAATATTATAATGATTCGGTAGAAACAGACAGCAAAGGTCGGACAAAATGTAACTGCAATGTTATCACTAGGAAAATCGTTGATCGAAGCTAGAACTTCGGGTACCTCGCGGGATACCTTAATGATGTCGGATAGGTTAATGAATATTATAATGATTCGGTAGAAACAGACAGCAAAGGTCGGACAAAATGTAACTGCAACGTTATCACTGGGAAAATCGTTGATCAAAGCTAGAACTTCGGGTCCCTCGCGAGATACCTTAATGATGTCGGATAGGTTAATGAATATTATAATGATTCGGTAGAAACAGACATCAAAGGTGAGACAAAATGTAACTGCAATATTATCACTGGGAAAATCGTTGATCGAAGCTAGAACTTCGGGTCCCTCGCGAGATACCTTGATGATGTTGGATAGGTTAATGAATATTATAATGATTCGGTAGAAACAGACATGAAAGGTCGGACAAAATGTAACTGCAACGTTATCACTGGGAAAATCGTTGATCGAAGCTAGAACTTCGGGTCCCTCGCGAGATACCTTAATGATGTCGGATACGTTAATGAATATTATA
>CM052189.1:5356942-5369058 GCA_028455805.1 Lasioglossum figueresi | reverse complement strand
ATAACTCGTAAACCCATTAACCAATTTCAATGAAATTTTCAGAGCGTGTGTATAGGTTATACGAGTTGACCAAACATCTTTTAAATTTTCGTTATTGGCCCTGGTATAAAAGTTGTAAAAATAAATTTATACTATTGTTTTTCACAATTCCGATAAAATGGATTTTTTCAACATATTTTGTAGACGTCATTCGCCGAACTAATTCTTCTAGCCTTACAGAGAAATTAAAGTCGTTTGGTACATTCATAAAAAAGTTGTTCTGATTTAAAGTGTGTGTGATCAATTATGCTCCTCTCTAACTATATATTAATGTAATAATGACAGTGTAATATTGATGACATATTAAAATGAACATTGCACGTGTCACGGCGGTGTTATTCGGAATGCTCGTTAGGCGAGCACTACCATCCGACAATATTTGATCAACCCCAGAATTAAAGTTTGAAAAAAGGCAGGGCTCGCATTGTTCCGCCAACATTGTTCTCTTCCTGCAACGCTATCCGGCAGATTTGGGGCAGGGAAAAATGAAAAAAATATTTCGTGTTTAAACCGTTTGTCAATGTTTCCAAACAAACAACGAAATATTGATTGGCAAATTGCGGATCTTTCTGGCAAACTAATATTTCCGATGTCTGATCGATGGGAACGTGGCAATCGCATGCGGGCTTATTTACGTCGAAAAACGTTTCGCCAGCTGAAAAAAAATGTCACACCTCGTGTCGAATAACTGAAATTGTCATTTCGATCTCGCATAAACAATAACAATCCTATATGATCTAATAAAAATCCTCGAATCATATTCTGACGAACGCAACGCAGATCGCGCGGAGTATTAAAACTACTTTCTCGAATAAAATGAAAACCCGCGACACAAAGGGAGTAAATTTTCAATATGATTTCCCAGAGTTATACAGAGAGAGAAATATATATAGAGAGAGAGAGGCTCTCTGCCATCTATTTGTTAATAAACAGGCGGCGGAAGGTGTCGATGAAAAAAAGAAATCGGCGGAAATAACGCGCACGAGGAACAATCGAGCAGGTGCGAGTGACTAGGTATTTCGACGGGGGTGGAGAGAGGGTGGTATGGCGTCCATAATGAATTGAAATCGAGGCAGCCGTTCTCATCCATCGAGCGAACTATGGAACAGAGTCGCCGATGCGCCGACTCGTTTCATATTCCGCGAGCCCAGAATACACGGACCGTGACGTGTATTTGCCGCGAGCGTCCAGTAACCAAATATGCCTCCTGAGACGAGCGCCGCTGCAAACACGCAGCTCTCTCTCTCTCTCTCTCCCTCTCTCTCCTCTCCTATCACACTCTCTAGCTCTCCCCCGCAAAAAGACCGGGCTGGTGCATCGGGATTGCAAAAACCGTGGTAAGCATTGTGCAAAGAGGAAAAGCGTATTCCTCGTGGGCCAACGCGCTGTTAGAGGACGCCCATGATTCCTTGCTTCTGGCATCGATCCTGCGGTCGGCAGAGACTTTGTTTCCGACCTTAACGAGGATTATTAAACACCTGACTCATATTCATTCCCACAGAAATATGTTTATCGACCCAATTGCTTGCAGCTTCCGTTGGGTGATCTTGAAGGACCTTCGTAATAGGTCATCGCATTCGTTGTTACGGATAGAGAAAATCTTCCGGTCGTTTCCTCACAGGAATCTCTTCCAGATCGTCTCTGGAAGGAAGCCTCCTAGATAACCTTTCATATCTTGGTTGAACCCTTTCATTAGGACTGAGCTCTGGCTCTGATTTCATTGGAAGTGACAAAAAACTAGAGTTTTTAATCTGGCCCTAAGTGCCCTTAGATTATGAACGAAGCAGTTCATTCATTGTGGGGGTATATGAACCCTCTGACTTTTACTCTCGTGGGCTAGTACTTCGGTAGACACGAATAGAGTCGCGTCGTGCTGCATCTCGTAGAGACAACTTCCAGTGAGATCGGGCTAAAGTTCCCCTTCGTATCAACGTTAACCATATAGATTCCGCGAGTCCGGTATAAAATCTATTAGGCATTCCTAAAGTCGCTACGGGACCCCCGCATTGCCAGTGCGTCAAAACCGAGCATCTGTACTTAGGTAACAACACCTTTCTTTCAATTTATCTTATTCATTCGCGACAATTACACATGTAACACACTCGTTAGTTGAATATATTTGTGTTATTTGATAATTTCGTGTAAACTCGCTGTAGGGGCCGTGCTGGACGGTTTTTTATGGTAGGGACACCCCTGTTGTACATGGGCCCGGTACGTGACTTCTTGTAGTTTGGCTATGGCGTTGGGCCTGTCATCGCCACGTAATCTCCGTCCGTACCTGGGTACCTTCAATCCCGTCCTTGCCATAAACCCTTAAAAAACGTTCGCTACTTGGGTCCGGCGCGGCTAGCTGGTGTTTGCAACTACAGCGTGTCTGTTTGCCAGATGGCTGGAAAACCCGGGGTTTGGTCGCCAAATGTTGGCCTTGGCAAACCTTGGGGTCCGTTGCAAGCATCCAGTTTGGTACCGTTCACCCCCAAATTCATCCTAAGGAGTGGGGATGAATTTATCAGAGGTAGGGAGGAGGAACGAGGGATAAATACGAGAACTCTCGGTCCTCCGGCCAGACTGCTCCGTACACCTTCGTAATTACGCTATAGACTCGCTACATTTAGTTACAGCGCACAACTCTAACAATAGTTCTCGTTCACGTTTTGTACATAGTGTAAATACATAGTAGTCTCAGTACTTGAAACCTTTTTTATTCCTTCACACAAGTGTCGGTGGTCCTTCGAGCATCTTAGTAGGCACCTCGCAGTGCATAAAAAATCAAGGCCTGAACGATCGTCACAAGATCGACCACGGGCATAAACACTCGCTAAACCCTCAATTATTGTTCCGGTATCCTAATAGAGTAATTGAACGTTCCCACAAGATACAACCTTACCGCTCGGGTTGTATCAATTAGATTATATCAGTTACGAGGCCCCTACTAACATTCCTAGCGACTCCCTGATTTCGCATCAGGTTCGTTCGCAACATTCCTATCTTTCCAAACAGAGATTTGTTCTACCTAGTGGCTCCCCAATTTCGCATTGGGTTCGTCCACGAATACTACACAATCCTAGCGGCTCCCTGATTTCGCATCAGGTTCGTCCGCATCCTAACAGCTCCCTGGTTTCGCATCAGGTTCTTCTGTGCTCTTTTCCAACCTCCTAGCGGCTCCACAATTTCGCATTGGGTTCGTCCGCGAAGTTTCACCTTCCTAGCAGCTCTCTGATTTCGCATCAGGTTCGTCTGCGTTTCATTCCATTCCTAGAGGCTCCCTGACTTCGCGTCAGGTTCGTCCTCGCAATCTATAATCCTAGCGGCTCCCCAATTTCGCATTGGGTTCGTCCGCGCATCTTCAACTAACAAATTGATTCCTTATTCCTAGGGTAATAACCCTTCGCCGGCCACTCGCCTTGCTCGCGGCCCTGGCACGTAACATCGTCTAGAAACGTTCTATCAAAATGTATATAAAAAACCATACAACTCCAATAACCTCTTAACTGCGGAATTTAGTTTTAAAAATACCCAACTGAGTGCGGAATTAAAATCAAGCAATGACAAGTATACAGGAGCAAATGATCCTATTATAAATTTTACGAAAAACGAGGAAAGATTACATTTTTATTTGGTAAAAAATTAACAATTCATTCTTCGAAAGGTTATTGTTATTGCACCGCAATAGAGTTCTGGATTGACATGTATACGCGTCGAACGCAGTTAACTGCTTACAAAAGAAAACATTACATTATAACTTCCTTCACAAACATTAGTCCCCGATAGAATTGCTGCCAGCTTTTTCGTGTCCTCGCAAAAATGTCCTTGATAATAACGAGGACAAGTTTAATCGAGCTCGGTAGAATGAACGAGGAACCTCATTCGAATCGAATTTACTCACAATCCATTGTAACCGCTATCAATCTCGCCCCAAACCACCCTCAATTAGACTCTCAATGACTAATAAAATCGTCGGGCCCTTACATCGGCGAAAGTTCCACATAAAAATGGTAATTTCCTTGCAGCCGGATAGAGAACTTTATTAACACTATTCAAACGCAGTAATCTCCTATAAATTCCTTTGTCATCGAGAGGAAGATTCAGTGAATTCAATTAGAAAGGTTGCGCGTCCGTCGGCCGTTTCTTTTTGCCGGGGGCGACGGCGCGGCGCGGCGGCAGGCAAATGCCGCTCGTTCCAAAGTCTTTAATTAATTTCGTTTTTAATTTCCCCATTGTCGTGGCCAGTATTTCACTTGGGGCCCTCCCCTGACGAGGGGGTGTAGAAGAGAGGAGAGGTTGAAATCGCAGGGGTGTCGGAATTCCCGGAGCCGCGACACGACCGACGAACATCCTGCTGGATGTTGTCCTCGGCGAAAATAATAAATCAGCCGGCCCGAAACGTCCGGTAATTTAATTTCCGGTTGAACTTTTCTCTAACCGTGGCAAGTTCCCTCCGCTGGGGATCGGTGTCCAGCATAGCCCGAGTATATGAAACGAGATAGCCGCCAGAAAGAGAGAGAGAGTGGAAAAAAGGAAGAGGAAAGGTGAACCCGGGGTTGAGGGACAGGGGATGAAGACTCCGGCTCGTTCCGGCCCCATTTCCACCCCTTTGTTCGCCATTTTTTGTTCTGAGAAGTTTCTCGCGGCATTTTTGTCCTGCAAAAAAAGAAAATGTGAAAAAGGAGGAAGCAGAAGAAGCGATGAATATTCCATGAACGTCGCATATGAATTTCAATGGGAGGGATTGTTTACGGACGTACGGTGTGTTCATCGAGTGTTCCGGGAAAGGTCGCCGCGCCGTGTTTCGCCCCTTTTCGGGATTATCATAACCTCGCCAATGTAAAAACCCTCTCTGTCACTCGACGAGCTCCGCCGTAATCTGCTGTAAATAGAAATTGCGCTGCCTTGCCGCGGATTTTTCAGTTTCAACGGTGCCTCTCGACGAACTCGCTAGTCCCACGAGACGCGATATTAATCATTCGGTGCTAATTTTTCGCTGAAGAATTTGGTGGGTGGGTGAAAGATGTTCAACGTCAGTTAACTGTGATAGGAAAAATTTCGTCCAAACCATTCTTACACAACCAGAGGTGAGTTAATCAGATAACATTAATTAATTAGCTAGGAATATACTCTGTACGTGGCAGCGAGGTAATAAATTCTCTCTGTAAACGAACGTCAACTCGAACTCAATTTAATTAAGAAAATACGAAGGTAACAACTTCCTGAACAGTGCACAGTATTTATCAGATCAGCGTAGAGTCCATAAGAAACTCAAATAGAATCCCGAGGCTGCGTGCTTGCCGGAGAAAGGAAACGAATCAGATTAAACAAAAGTGTCGTAATCGCTGATAAACACTCGGCCCACCCTTGTTCCGTTTATCGCGAGAATATTTTATTCGAGACTAGGATAAAAATTAGAAAAGTGACACGCGACCGTTGCTCCTAAAACTTGGGCACTAACTGTCAAATGACAAGAACTGCCATAAAAGCACCCGAAAACGATTCTAGCACATGCTCAGACTTGGTGGCCTGTTTTCGAGAAATTAGGCTATCGTGCATTATTATCCACTTCGCCAGAACAGACGAGTTATCTCGCGACGAAGTACCGTTTTTACGATGGCCACGAGTTAACTCGTTCGTGGCATAGCGCAAGCGACATTGCGTCGCGAGATAATTCGTCCGAGGCATAGCGCAAGCGACAATGCGTCGCGAGATAATTCGTTTGTGGCCATCGTACGAACGGTATTGCGTCGCGAGATAACTCGCCTGTGGTAGCGAAGTGGTTATTAGCCAGCCATTATTATAATTAACAATCAAATTGGAATTCCCCTCTTTCTTGAATAATTTCAAGAAATTTATTTTTCAACTAGCCCCTCTTTGAGCACACTGTAAAATGATGTGCCATCACCTAGAATCTTTTTGAAAGCTGACCGATTGTCTGAAATATTTTCAGAGGAGGACTACGACGCGTTTTGCTTGTCGTACATGTTCACCTACCGGGACTTCGAGAAGGGCACCCTGGGCCTGGCCTGGACGGGGGACCTGAAGAACGCCGGCGGTGTATGCGAGAAAAACGGGGTGAGTATTTCCGAAAATGCCAGACCCATAATTACCGCGCTCCGACTCCGTACGAATGACACTTGTCCCGGCGTTGGAACTAACGCAGTTTCGGTCTTGCAGCACTACAGGGGTAGCATGAAATCGCTGAACACTGGTATAATCACCCTACTCAACTACGGGAAGCACGTACCACCGACGGTTTCTCACGTCACCCTCGCGCACGAGATCGGTCACAACTTCGGATCCCCGGTAAGTTCACGACAACGCCACCGAAATACGCGCGAAACGTTTTAGGGGGCGGTTTCCCCGGAAGTTTTTCGCACGAACGTTCCACCCGATTGCTCGAGATAGAGCTGCTCGAGTAATCTCTAGAGCTGATTGCTGGCCGAGCAATCTTCGCACAAATTTAAATGCATCATTTTTCGTGCCGGTGGCTAAATGTCTTATTCGGTGGCGGCGGACTGGTTCGTGATGTATTTGCAGTGTATAAAGATTTTTTTAAAGTTCGAATAGTACGCCCATGGAAAATGGTCTCGAAAAACGATTTAAGATGAACGATGGATTGCGACGATAGGGCATATAAAAACATAGTACAATGTTGTACAGGGTGTATAAAAACATTTTTTATGTCATATTTTTAATGTAATACAACATCGTACAATTTCATACAAAGTGGTACAATGTCATACAATGTCGTACAATGTCATACAATGTGGTACAATATCGTACAACGTAGTACAATGTCATACAATGTGGAACAATGTCATTCAATGTCATACAGTGTGGTACAATGTGGTACACTGTGGTACAATGTGGTACAATGTCATACAATGTGGTACAATGTTATACACTGTGGTACATTGTGGTACACTGTGGTACAATGTGGTACAATGTCATACAATATGGTAAAATGTCATACAGTATAGTACAATGTCATACAGTGTGGTACAATGTCATACAGTGTGATACAATGTCATACAGTGTGGTACAATGTGGTACACTGTAGTAAAATGTCATTCAATGTGGTACAATGTCATACAGTATGGTACAATGTCATAAAGTATGGTACAATGTGGTACACTGTAGTACAATGTCATACAATGTCGTACAATGTCATACAGTGTGGTACAATGTGGTACACTGTAGTACAATGTCATTTAATGTGGTACAATGTCATTCAATGTGGTACAATGTCATTCAATTTCATACAATGTGAATTTGTAAAATAGTATTAAACAAGGTACCCAGGACAAAGTAATAATACGTAATTTAAAGAAAGGTGTGTGAAAGGTTTCTGACCTTTGTGGTGGTACGACAAAAATTGGTGGTGTGTAGGTGGATCGAAGCACTGGGGGTGATCGACCGAACGATTGCGGCACGTTACCGGGTGCCGTGGAGCAATAATTCAGTTTCCTTTTGAAACGCGCTAACGTTTTCTCTGTCTGTAAACGCGACAGCACGACCCGGACGAGTGTTCGCCGGGCGGTGAGGACGGAAACTTCATAATGTTCGCGAGAGCCACCAGCGGGGACAAGCGGAACAACAATCGCTTCAGCCCATGCAGCCTGGTCTCCATAAATCCCGTTCTAAATGCCAAGGCCCGCTCGACCAAAGGCTGCTTCGCCGGTGAGTACCCAGAGCTTTCGGAATTTTAATTAGTTTCGAACGGGGTCAACGTCTGCGTACCCGCCATCGAGTCGTCACTCGCCTGACCCCAACGCCCGGAACTTCGATCGGCCGTTAACAAGATTACTCGTTGAATTATTTATACTTAAACGACGCCGCTAATCAGCGATCGACACGTGCTCGACCGCCGCTGGAGAAACTGATCCCCTCGTCACCTGCGAACTCGCCAAATTAAACCTGACGATCTCAGCACTTCTAGTCTCGCTCTGCGTTCGACCTTTTCGTCACCTTCGAACCCTCTGAATTCTTCACTCTTTCTTAACTATTCTCTACCAACGACGATGGGAATTAAAAGTGATCCTGTGATGCACTAGGGACAAATGTGTTCCTTCTATACAGGGGATTGTCGAAAAAATTGATTAAACGTCGAAAGGGTTGCTCTGTTTGACAAATTTTGTGAATCCTTGAACACACTATCGTAATTGACGATTGACGCAAGCTTAGCTATCTTTATAGGACAGCTCGTCGCGAGAAAAATCACAGATCTAATCAAACTCGATCGGTTTCTCGCAATTTTCGCTCAGTCAATTTCTTTCGCTGTTGACGTTGACTCCGATCCGAAAACGAGCTGAAGAAACCGGAAAAACTTGTGAAATCATGGGGCCGGGGTTCGGAAAAGCCGGTAGTCTGGTTAAAAGCGAGGCGTTTCGAGAATTAAGGAGTCAGGGAACCGGCAGATTCGGAAGTTACGGAAACACGGAGGCCGCAAATTGGAAAATTAGGAATCCGAAGGTAATTAAGGTTCCCGGGTTGCCGAGAACTCGCGAAGTCGGAGCACTCGGTGCCCATTCGGCCCTCGATGTATCGTTCTCGCAGACTTTTCTCCGCAACGCTGTGTTTTATATTCTTTTTTCACCCCTTCTCTCCGCTCGAGAGAGAAAAAGCTTCTCAGATCTGGACTTACAACGTTAACAAATTTCGCAGTCCGCGAGAAAAAAAAGAAGAGGGGACAGGCGATATCGATGTTACAGAATATCGATTGACCTGACTGCGACTCATGACAATTCTAATGGAGGAACGTACATGGGCCGCGCGAAACTCGTTTCGGACAACGGCGTGCGCGAATGGCCGAACAAACGAGCGACGAATCCGACAAACATGATACAGACACGACTAGTTAATTGTCAATGACACGAGCTGTCCCTCCAGGTCGCGTCAAGAGAAACAAAAGGCGTCGAGTTTCCGCGACACGAATCCGTTGTCCGAAAATGTGTATCCAAATTCGATCGAAAACCCGCAATTAGCGCTTTTCAAAAATGTTTGTGGATGTTGCATGGAGAACGTGTTTATTTATAAATTTTCATATGGATCGATTCATAAGTCAGTTTTGTTAAAATTGCTATTAGGAATTTGAACAAGATTTTCCTGCACGATTCTCGACGCGTGCTTTTAATTTTTCCACCCATTAATACCCGTCCGTTCTAGTTACATTTCTCACTGCTTAAATCTCGTATTTTGTAAAAATCATTCGGGAAGTTCCCCGACGCAGCACGTAAATGTTCCCCTTTGCCTTTGACAAACGTTGTTCGGGATATTTTGTAATTAAGTCGAGAATAAAGGAAACCGGGAGTCGGAGGAAGCGGCGTGACAAATAAATTCGCCAACCTCGCTGGAGCCGGTATTCCATAAAAACAATCTTGAATTTTTACATTTTTGAATTACATTTTTTAGCGTTTTCCTCTATTTCGCAAAAATTAATCACGAAGGTACGTTCTCGGATAAAGGTAACTTTGTCTTCCACCAAACGACGTATAAAAAATTTTTAATTAAGTGACGAAGAGAATATGATTTGACCGGAAGTCAAAGAAGGACGACGAAAAAATTTATCAAGGTTCGATAAAAATCCGATGAAGAAAACATTAGCACGGTATCGGGCGGCCAGCAGCGTTCCCAGTAAGAGTAAAAGAGGATCGCACGACTGCATACAGTTGCAGTTGCAGTTGCAGTTGCAGTTGCAGTTGCAGTTGCATCGCGCTTTACATTTCCTTCGGAATAAGCGTAGAGGGACTGGCAAGCGTCGGTGTGAGTGTCTCGGTAACGAGTGGAGGCGGAAATTAAAATTCCGAGCGTGGCACGAGGCGTCTCTGTCACTCTTTAAACCGCTTACCGAGCGATTATAACCCTGGGAACGTTGTGCAGCGCAAAACGCGGTGCGGCGCGGCCGTTCGCAGCTGATTTTTAATCTGAATATCGGCTTGTTGATCGAAGCACGAGCAACTCGAGCCGAGAAAGCGGATACGGATAGAGATCGGTGGTTTCACAAAGGCGAGCCGGGGTGAAGCCCCGCCGAGGAACCGGAAGTTCCGCCGAAGAGGCGTAGAAACCCGTGTAAAAACAGAACCGAAGCGGAATCGAGCGGAACGGAGCGAGCAGAGCAAGCGGAGACCGCTCCCGCAATTGATTCCATTACGCAGCCGCGGCCGACTTGTTGAGCTTCATTAAATCCAGGATTTCATTAAGCTCGCGGCGAATCAGGTTAACATTTATTCCGTCTAGTTTGCCTCTGTTACACGGCGAGCTCCTCCTTTCGGAATCTCTGCTATCGCGCGACCAGTCATTCTCTCCAGAAACCGATCGATCCTCTCTCTTTCTCTTTCTCTTTCTCTCCGAGTGCTGGTCGGCTCTGTTTCAAATTTTACCCGAAATACTCTATCATGCTGTCCAACTTGCTACTCGCACGTCGTTCTCCGCATTTTTCAAGTCCGATCCTTTATCTGATGGAATTCCGCGAATATTGCGGTACCCAATCTATTCTTTTCTGAAATTTTACACTCTGTCCTCTGTAATTCTGTGTACACTTGAATTCGTACTGTTTACTGAGTTTTTGTCGAGTCTCAGTTTATTTATTTGACACGAATATCTCATTTCAATGCCGTTCAAACTCCAACTCGTACATTGTTTCCTGAATTTTCCAACTTTGATTTTGCTGTTCGTTCGTGCTGAAATTCATCGAAATATTTGGTTTTGCGTAATTTCAAACCCACAGATTTATTATATGCATTGTTCGGGTCTGATTCAATTTTTCTGCTGGTATTTTACCGAATATGGGTCGCAATTGATCCTCTTCTCAAATTTTATACCGTGTAGTCTGTAATCCTGTGTAAATTTAAACTCGTGCACTGATTTTTGCGTTTTGGTAGTCTAATTTCGTTTCGACCGTTTTGCGTTTTTCAAGTCGGATCTCCTTTTATTTTCAGTAGAATTTTATTTCCTGGACAATTTCAGCTCTTTGATCTTTATAATACTGTAAGATTATTTGCATTCGACGATTGTTCGAATTTGACGATGTTGATTTTTGTAAGGATTAATACTTTGGTTCATTCGGTTCACTTCTCGTCGCGGATCGATAGAAACATGATTTTACCCATGTATAATACACGCGACCTTTTTAGACCGGAAAACAGTTTAATCGGACGGATTAATATCGTATTGAATGAAGATTTCGTTGATATCGGATAAGGGTTGTAATTTAATCATGAATCATATTGAATTCGGTTAATTAAATCAAGCAAATTACAAATAGAACCAATTTAAATGAGCTTCCACTTCCATTAATGTGCATCGGGATCCTTGATGGAGCATACATCATTTATTGGACTTATCGAAATTCGAGATGGAGATCTATATTTACGCCAAAATCTGGTTTGGCTCGTCGGATTCAATTAGAGGGTACTTTGATTTCTTTGCGAACAGATGGCTCGTTACAGTATATTCTATTTTTTCGACTTCCGCGAGATTGTATCTAGTGTCAGTGACTGAAAGGCTACCAGCATGTGTTTGTGGGAAAGAGTCAAGAACGGAGTATTGTATTCTATTAAAAACGTTGGGCTAGTGAGTAGAGAGCTTAACTGCCATCCAGGCGGCTTGGGTTCGAATCCACTGGAATACCCCAAGTGTTCCATTTTATTTTTTCGGAATTTTCACCTGTGGTTAATGGCGGGGGTTGAGGAAAAATAATTGCACAGTGAAAGAAAATAATTTAGAAAATCATTATACAGGGTGTTCGACAACAGGTGGGAGAAAATTTAAGGGGTGGTCCTCGACGATAATATAAGACGAAAATGAAGAATAAAAAAATTGCGATTTCGGCTTCGTTATTTATATATTAACAATTAAAAATCCGCCTAAAATGCGGCAACAAGTCTAACAAAAGTGTACGTTGCGTACGTCATAGAGGCGCGCGACAGTCACGTATCAAGTGACAGATGCATTCATACCTTGGTTCTCATTGAACCTACCTGCTCGTTAAATTCCACAAGGGCATTTATAATATCCGCCCTATGGAATTATCGAGTAGAAGGGGTCAATGTCCTTTCATTTTTAAATTGTTCTCCAACATATCCACA
>CM052189.1:5343536-5356842 GCA_028455805.1 Lasioglossum figueresi | reverse complement strand
AGAAATGGAATCTGACAAAATATGTGTGGAATAAAGGTGTTGACAAAAACTGGTGACGAGGGGGTCGAGCAGGAAGGTTTGAATGGTGTTCTCGCCGAGAGCGAGATTTAATAGCGATCGGTGATAGGTCGCGGCGGAAGCATCGTTGCGGCAAAAAGAATAAGTAGATCGGGGGTAGTGAAATGGAGAATCGATGTGTCCTCAGAGCCCCAAACTGCCATCTGTGGGAACGGAGTGGTGGAAGACGGCGAAGAGTGTGATTGCGGCTGGGAGGAGGACTGCAACGACCCTTGTTGCCACCCTCAACGACTCCATCATGCCCCTCACGAGATACCTTGTCGCCTTGCCGATGGCGCGCTGTGCAGTCCCAGCCAGGTAAGTGGCCCTTTTCGTTCATTTGCTGACTGCCCGGAAATGCTCTCCTTGCTCTCTTTCTCTCTCTCTCCCTAGCGGATCGCGATTAACCGTGCGATTACTCGAACGACGGCGATTTCGCGTTCAGCCCCCGAGGCGATTCCGTGGCCCGGGAAAATACAGGGAAATTAATCGATTCCGATCGTCGACTCGAATCCGAACAGACCGTCCTCGGAAACATTCATATTTTCCCAGCGAAGTAGCAGCCTTGAATGCGTTAGCCGGCTCGTTTCGAATATCTCGGAAGGTTAATGTTCCGCGTAACGGAACGCGGATGTGGAATATCGATTTTCCGAGACAACGGGATCGTTATTGCCTTCTTCTCTCGCTTCTTTCGCACGTTATTGCCCCCGCTTTAATACGCGGGTCGTTCCGATATTTCTACGAAGTGTCAACTACGAAATTATCCGAAGCCAGACGCGACGTGGGTAATCTAACGATAAAGGGAAAACCGGGAGACTTTCCGACACGCAATATTATCGCGAGAACCTGTAAATCGAATTACCGGGAAACGCGTTCCGAAATGGCTGATAAACTTCTCGGATAAATCATACGTTAATACTTTCAACGCTTTCCTTCCGACCGAGTGTTCAAGAGTCAATTTAGAGCGTGCACAGCTGGTGAAAAATTTCGAGCGCCCTTCGTTACTACCCGCCACCTTAATTGCAATCTGAAAGTTTACTTTTAGCTGCCATTAAGTGCAGTCTCGTTGCTGCGACGGGATATATATGCTCGCGACGAGTCACTCGTTTGCTCGGGTAACAAGTCCGTGTTGGTCATCGTGACGTTCTTGGACGAAGAGGAAACTAATTCATGTAACGAATGTTCTACGGTCTTCGGCAGACGGACGAGACGGAAATGTTAAAAAATTTCCGCGGGAGCAGTCTCGAATAAAATCGGTCGAGGAATCGGGGTAAACAGAAATCCGATATTAAAACGCGAGCCGTGTCGATAAAGGATAATAGGAGCAATCGGGAGCGTTTATGGATCAATTATCGCCGAAGGCATCGTTTCAAGCGTTCGCGAGAAGCCCTGGCGCTCGTAGCTGAGGCCGGAATGAAATCCGGAGAGCGCGGTCCGCGACTGCGTCCGTTTGCGAACCCCTTACTTGTAACGTCGCTAATTAATAACTCAACTGCGCGCGGAGCGATGGCGCGGGGACGACCGTGTATTGCTGTTTATTAACGATACACTAAAGCCGTAATTAAACGAGGAACGTGCAGTTACACGCGTCCCGTTTGCCGCGTCGCGTCGGCGCGCGTCAGCTCGCGTTAATCCAACCGATGCCGCTCGTTTGTTCGACGGACGAGGGAACTTCGATACTCGATGGCAACGGCGCGGCGGCGTGCGTTGGATAATTAAACGGGGCCCGCCGATAATGAGTAGACGAACTCCTACGCCGCGGTCGAAATCGAGACGCCCCTCACGCTCATGCTACCCGCACCGTCACGCCGTGCAACGGTAATTTATGCGGCAGCGAACTTCGACGTTTCTCCGGCTGGTTCAACCAACGTGAACTTGGAATCGAACCCTCCCCTCCTCGGAGCAGGCCACGGTACACGGATAGATTTACCATCGAAAGGGACGCCGCGTCACGTTTCCGTGTGCCATCGATCCACTCGTGAAGTCCATTGATCCACGTAGCACAGACTGCGGTCGGAAACAGTCGCGCTCGAAACTGTAATTCAGCTGATGCCGTTGATGAGAGCGAAGCTAATGACGACTACTCTGCGTAAATGTTCATAAAAGCTGCCCGGAAACGTTTAGGGAGACTGTATCTGGGATTAGTTACCGAAAGACTATCCGGGTTTCGGGAAAAGTCGGGAACGAAGTACTGTTGTTGGGAAGAATCTTTGGGAGAGAGCGAGCAGAGCCCTTAACTGACATCAGGACGGCTAGCGTTTCGATTCTCGGGGGAACACGGTACCGTTTTTTCTTCGGAATATTCTCACCTGTTGTTAATGGTACGGGTCGAGGAAGAATAATTGCATAATGGAAAAAATATAATTCAAAGATATTTGATCAAGAAAATGAAATGGAATTCGTGGAAAGAATAACGATCGTTTCGCCAAGGAAAATTCAAGAGAGGTGGGCTAATATTCAGGGAAATGAAGGAAAAGTGAGGGAAGAAATGCCAACGTTAAAGAAAACCCGGGGAAAGATGTGCGAGGGAAGAAATTTTGATAAAGAAAAAGATCCAGAGGAGGACGGACCATCCAGAAAAGGCTGGGAGAATTTCTCAAAGAAAAGGGATAACGTGATTAAGCTTTTCGGGGTTGAAAGAAGATTTCTGGGGAGAAGTCCTTTAAGGAGACTGGAAAAGAGTTTCCTTCCAATGATCAACGAATAAAATATAGATGAAACCGTCGGGATTGTTCCACATTAAAGAGCGCTAAGTACCGTCGAAGGGGAGCACAGCGGGTAAAATCCGAGCTCGCGAGAGAGAAAAATGGTACAGGGTAACGACCTGGAAAACAGTTGAAGGGAAAAAGAGGGGAAAAAAGAGGGGAAAAGCCGGGCAGGAAGAAAACGGTCAAGATTATGTGAAACAACTGGAACGGGTTCAATTTCTGGGCATGAATGACGCTAGGTTTCGCCGCGAGCAACAACGTGAAACGAGCACTTTCGCCGGCGCAGCGAGTGTTGCTTTCCTAGCAGAGATAGCATTATGGACTGTAAGCAATCTCGTACACGTACGATTCTTGTCGGTCGAAGGAAACTTCTTGGTCACGGACGACCATGGAGATGGCTGGAAGTCTCGAATTAGTTTCCAGGTGTGTTCGTGGAGACCCGAGGAGAGAGAGAAGCTAGTTTCCAGATACGCGGGCGGTGTTATCCTCGACGACGACGTGCCAAACAAACGGGTGGAGAGAATAGGCAGGCGGCAGGCAGGTTACCGGGATGTAGGGACGAGTTTAATTTCCAATGTTAGTCTCCGCCGTGTGTTCTCCAGCCTCTCGCAGCCGTTTTCCCCGTAAAATGGGAATTAATTAATCAAATCGGAATCGAGGCGAAGCACCAGACAGAGGCGCGAATGGGAAACTCCGGCCAGCTAAAAACAATTAATCTCGTTAAATCGTAGCCGTACAGTGCGAGGCGAAACCGTTCGATCGTTCCTTCGAATTCAGCCTGGCGGTCGGGTCCACTGACCTTTTCTCTATTTTTTGCTCGCTTCATCCGCAGTCAGCGGTTCGCGCCGTTCGACGACGGCGATGTCTTTTTCCGCAGACCGGTACGTGTGCGACCGAACAGGCGAAATTGGCGAGCTCCGGGACCGGGGAACGACTGTTAAACGAGTTTTTCCATCACCGGGAAGAATTACAGCGGTATTGTTCCGGCGCGGTTACAATCGCCGCAATTCCGGCCGTCCTTCCGCGTCACGCTCCCTAATTATGCCGCCGCGGACACTGAATGGAGTGCAATTATCAAACCATTTTCATTTCGACGGGTTCGATCGTCCGCGTAGCGCTCGATCGCCCCGCAATATTCCCGAACGTCGACCGCGTCCAATTACCAAAAATCCGGTGAAAAAGCGAGCCCGATCGAATCCGTCCGTCGCTGTCGGGAGCACAGTTGCTTTCTTTCGCGTTAACGCGGCTGATAAAAGAAAGCCGAGCGGAAGAAACGTTGAAAGGCGAGGCGGGTACGATCGCGACCAAGACCGATAGAGGCGGGGCGTTAACGGTGAGAAAAAAGAAAAGAGTGAAAGGTACGGGGGAAAGCGGCGGAGCAGCGAGGGCTCGCGGAAGTCGATGCATTAGGTGCATCGCGGAAGAAAAGTGCCGGATGCAAAACACGTAGACCCGGCAGCAACGAACGCCGCGACGTAGACGAATGAGCGACCTCTTTTGGGACCCGTGTTTGCTCGGCGGTTGAAAGAAACGCGGAGAGCAATAAACAAGGGGGTCTTGCAGCGCGGAGTAGGGACGAGAATCGAGAGGAAGCTGTGGACATTTAGCGAAAGCAAGCGGAACGAGGATCCTCGGCGGGGAAAAAATTCGGAGAGAGAAAGGGATGGCAGTGAGGTGTGCTGCTCTGTGTCTGATGAGCGAAAGAGCTGGGAGGAGAAAAAAGACGGAAAGCGAGCAGCTTGCGCGGAACGAAAGAAAACACAGGGGACGGGACAAGAAGAAAGACAAATAGTCGCCGCGAAGGGAAGAGACGGGTTCCTGGTACGCGCGAGAGAGGGTGTTTGCGGAAACGCAGGCGTGAAACTTGCCGGCGGGATAGGTGTGTATTATTTCGAGAACCGGGCGAGGACGGTGAACTCGAAGTTTCCGCGTATTAACGCCATTATAACGATTCAGCTGGCCGATAACTTTGCCCACCAGACTTCCGCTCTCGACGAATTTCTTATGGAACTTTCGCACAATTACAGACGATCTTCGCCGCCTGTTACCGAACTCGCGGCTTATTAAGGGAACAGTATTACCCGCTGAAGAATGTGCGACCGACATCAATCCGACGATTATGCCCGGGACAAATTCCTGTCTGTCCGCCGCGTGCGCTTCCTCGGAAAATTGATTCGCAAGACCGTTCCGAGATTTCAATTAGCCATCCATCTCCCGCGGATAAAAGCTTCCTTACCCACGTTAACTTTCGATAATTTCCACCGCCGCTTGACAGATTCCTGATGAAACTTCCGCGCAAATTAGACGTGCACCGAACTCGCGCGCCGACCAAGAATATTTCTCCGCAGCTAGTAACAAATTACCGTTTCGCCGCTGCGTCGTGCTCCCTCTCTCTCTCTCACTTTCGAAACTCTGGTGGGGCAAGAATGAAAATCGAGTCCGAGAGACTTTCCCTCCGTAAGGCAAAGAGAACATCCTCTCGGTTCTCCGTGAAGTATGTTTATTATTCAAGAACCACTGTGTTGCAGCCCGCTCGCCTCGCCCGTTCGTCGGATGCTAATTTGATCTCGCGGGAAGATTTGGAAAAGGCTATTTGCCGCTCGCAGAAATTCGAGTACATAAACTTTATCCACCGGGTTTTCGCGGAACGCAAAAATTCGAGCCGACATTATTTTACCTTAATTTTCGAGGAGATCGGAACGCGTACGAATTTTAATCCGCGACATCCACTTTAGCTTTTGTACACATTAAAAAAAAACACGTATCTCGTTGGCGATTCGCGGCGATTGTGAGAGAATGCTTCTCCGGGAGATATTCTTGATGTAAATTTACAACGGATATTGGATGCTCCCGGGGCAGTGGATGTCCGGGCTTTTAAAAAAGTTGAAATTTATTCGACGGCGTTGCCGGGGCAGAAGTTGCGCGGCTCGAAGCCTAATTAATTAATCGACGGGCTGGAAAGGTTCGACGCTCCCAGAGCTGCCGTTTCGTCCTACGAACATCGTGTCCCCGTCGGTTTCTCGGGATAGTACAAAGGTGTGTCGAGCGGTAGACACACAAAATAGGTGTGGGCGGCGAAACGGGTAGGCGGCAGCTCGCCGATATCCCCCAGGGTGTCGCATTCTTCCCGTGACAGCATTAAGGATAAGGGATTGCTGGGCCGGAAGAGGAGAGACGGGTAGGGGCAGGCTGTTCTGGAGGGAAATGAAGCACGTATAGGTGTCACGATTGAAACGCAGATATAAGGCGGCGCGCGGTGTACGTGTTTACGCGGGACCGTGCTTTGAAAATAGAACGCGGGGGATTCGTTTTATCGGTGGAAGTCGCATTACCGTTCCTGCAGAAGGATCGAATCTCCGAAGATGGCCGGATCGCTTTGCCGCTCGCTCGTTCGCGCGTGCTCCTCGTCCCCGTCGCCGTTAACATGATCGAAACGGTATCGTTCGGCGTGGCTGCGACCCGATTACGCCCTGATTGGACGCCTCCGATCGCTCCTCGCCGTTTCTTTCTCTTCCGAACACGCGATTAAGAGATAACTACGATTTTCTACCCTAATTTCAGAATTTTTTCAGCAAAGGATAAAAAGTTAATGGAAAATTCGTTTATAGATCTTCGTTGCACGTATCTCGAGGCATACATAAGCATCATTTTTTTATGTCATTTGAATTAAAAATGACGGCGATAGATGCTCCCGAACAGCGCGATCGATTCCTCAGGAATTGTAGAGGATAGTCTTCAGGGGCGTCGAGGTTACAAACAGGAATTTTGTTCGACCGGAAAGAATATTTATTGCCGAAGTAAAAATAATATTTGCACAGCGTCGAAGCTGTCTCTCGGCGCGCCATGCATAACGCCATTTATATTCATCCGAAATTGAAAATTTAAAGCGGCGTTGTTTTTTCATGAGTTTGCGTACTACTTGATCCTGTTCGCATCGGCGCGACGGTCGCGCGGAATTGCGGGAGCTGCTTTGAAGAACGGGCGCCGATTTTTTGCGCAATATGTTTACATTCGTTGCACAAATAGAGTGATTTAATTAACGTATGTGGTTAAAGATTTAACCAGTTAACTGCGTTCCACGTGTATACACGTCAATCGAAATCTCTATTACGTTGCAATAACAATAACCTTTTGAAGAATGAATTATTAATTTTTTATCAAATAAAAATGTAATCCTTCCTCGTTTTTCGTAAAATTTATAATAGGACACGTTGCACTGCGTTCGACGCGTATACTCGTCGTTGGTTGATTTTAATTCCGCGCTCGGTGGGGGATTTTTAAAATTAAATTCCGCGGTTAAGAGGTTAATACAACATTCAATAGTTGCCGAGTGTACAATTTCTATCGTAACATTGTTAGCTTTTTGAATTCTCTGATGAAACTTCTACAGAACATAGTTGAGAGAACTAAATCATTTTTGGGACATACATTTTTTTGGCCGGTGGCTTTTCCTCGAAGATTGGTCTGATAAGGGTCGGTGGATGGAAATGATTCGAGCAGGAAGTTCGAAAGGGAAAGAGGACAGGGTCGTTCCGTCACGGAATATCAAAGGGCCTGGGGAAGCAGTCGAGGGCCGAAATATTCTCGTTCGGATCCCGGTCTCTGGTCTAATTCCATCCGGAGCGATTCGAATAATTCCTCGGTTCGTTAGCCGCGGCGTTTCGCTACATCCAAGCAGGCAATTACTCGACAGAGGAGGACGGACTTCCGTGATTCCCTGCCATTGTCGCTTGCCGTCCACCGCCTAAAGGAATTTCTTCCCTCTTCTACCACCTCCCTCTCTCCCTATTCAACTATTGAAATTCGATAAATTGATTCGTTTCAAGCCGTGTTATTACGTCCGGAAGACGCGAGCCTGGGATTCGCCATAAGGCTTTCCCATAAGGCTTTCCCATAAGGCTCGGCTGCACTTTCTTTTGCTCGCGACGAGCAAAGCGTGCCTGTCGATCGCATGCACCGACAACGACGCAGTTCATGATTTCTCCTCTCTGGACTGGCACGTCCTTTCCGCGGATGTTATTACCATTCTCAAAGCTAAATACTTGCTCTGAATAAAGTATTGGATCTTGTCGGTGATCGTTGTTCGGGAAAATTCTATCAGTGCTCAACACGATGAGAGAGCGGAGTTGATGCATTTGTGATGAAAATTAACCGATCAAACGCCAAACGGTAAAATCATTCGAAGAATTTAATTCGCGAACACCGTCGGATTATTTCCAGCCGATCAAAGTTATTTTTATTATCGAAATTAATTCGGTATTTCGATTTTAATTACTTCGGTAATTTTTTGCCAGTTGGAATCGTGGAATTTTTTCAAAGGAATATGGCGTTCCCAATGACGGGTAAATACAGCAAATATAATCTGCCTGTTGCGCAGATTGAAGTCTCGAGGAGAATAAATAGCGCGATCGGTAGCGAACCCGGGGAAATTCATTTTTGCAAGAAAATTGCGCAGACATCGGCAGCCTGGTAATTTGCCAGGGATACAGGGGAGCGAGTCGATCTACCACGTTGGCAGCCGGTTTAATCAGTCGCCGTGATTCGCCGGGCGACGTTCGTTTTTCGGTGCAGAGTGGCGGAGTCGCCGAGAGGCGTCGACGACGTTTCAATTTTCGGGTTCTCGATCCGTCGGTCGGATCGGGCGCGGAAATTTCGCGGGGGACCGGCGCGGCGATCGTTAAGCGAGAGGCACACGGTACGGAGGAATTTCCCGTGAGTTATGGGGGCCCTTGATAAGCTTTATCGCCGCAAATTAACAGACTGGACGATTAGGTAGACACCCCGAGAGCCGGGTTAAACGAACGGATCGATGAAGCGATCCTCGAAGTAGATTTCTGAAGCGGTTCGGATTGCGACCGCACCGACGCGGCGCCGCGCACGCTTCAATCTTCACAAAATTGCAAGCTACCAGCCGAGCCGAGCGATACGTCTTATCGTTTCCAATTAAGAATAACGCGAGCCTGACACGAGCTAAATAAAGGTCTTGGGGGGGTGGGCTTGTCTCGACGGTCGGGCATTAAAGCGGCCGTTAAATCTTCTTGGAATTGCAGGCTTGGACCTCTACGCTGAGAGAGATAATCCTTATCGTCCATTGATTGAAAAGCGTTAAGCGCCATCCTGCTATGAAGAATGCGGCCGCTCATCTCGGATACTGATAATGACCAAAGCATTAAGTCTCAGGATGCCTGACCTCGCCGGAAATCCCTTGAGAACCCTCTCTCTCTCGTATTATGCAAAATCACTGTAGTGTGCAACCTTTCATCGATCGATCGCGAAACGGGTTTACCCACGGACGTGATCCTAAGACCAATTTTTAGTCTCGAACTACTTCCGAATTTACATTCAATTTTCCATACGCTTCCGATTACGTCTCGCAGGGTTTAACCAGTTAACTGCGTTCGACGTGTACGAGGTATGATCAAAAACTAAGGTGACTTTTTATTTTTATCAAACAATATTTATTTATTAAATCAATATTTATGTTGTCCCCTTCGAAGCAATCTCCCTCAGATATGATACACTTGTGCCAGCGCTGTTTCCAATCCTCGAAGCTGTTCTGATAAGCACTTTTTGGTATAGCTTTGAGCTCTTCCAGCGATGCAGTATTTATCTCCTCGATCGTTGCGAATCTCCGTCCTTTCGTGGTGTCTCTTAAGTTTTGGGAACAGGAAAAAGTCGCGGGGGGCCAAATCCGGTGAATCCGATGAATCCGGTGAATCCGGTGAATACCTCTATTGCAGTTGACCTTGCGTGACCTTGAATGACCTTCATAATAGGTCATTGTATTCGTCTTGAAATACACTATCAGAATGTAAATAAAAAACCATACCGTTCCATTTAAAAAAACAGAGTTGACCTTCGTATCTCCTTGACGTCTCCACCTATAAAAAAATTAATGACATCAGATTACGAGCCCCTCGATATCAAGTAAGTTTGGTCTGATCCTTTTTTTTTCTATCTTTAAAAGCAAGCGATTTATTCAGGTGACCTGTTTTAGGTGCCGCACCCTGTATATATATATATATATATTCAAGAATGAATTGTTAATTTTTTATCAAATAAAAATGTAATTCTTCCTCGTTTTTCGTAAAATTTATAATAAGACCATTTCCTCTGTGTTCGACGTGTATACTTGTTATTGCTTGATTTTAATTCCGCACTCAGTCGGGGATTTTTAAAACTAAATTCCGCAGTTAAGAGGTTAAGGGTGCTGGGAGCCTGGGGTCTATGTCTTCCTTCAATAATTTTGATAAATTAGCAACAGTGTGTTAACATGTTTCAATCGTTTCAATTTTCTCGCTATGTTCAATTTTGAAAAGCTGAAGTGAGAAATTTAGAAGGATTGAAACATGCCAATACACTGTTCTCGATTAATCAAAATTATCGAAGAAAGACATTGTTTGGTTTTCGTTTGTCACGCGATTGGCAGTCTAGTGATTATTCTTTTCGTGAAACAGAATTTAGCGTTCAACCAACCGAATAAATTTTTCTTTTCGTCCACGAGATCGTTTCGCATTCGGGCCCCAATTAACCAGTTCGTCCGCGGAGAAATGCATATTTGCCATCTCCTCGGGACACGACGGAACGAAGAAGAAGTCCGGAAGTTTGTCGAAGTCAACCGTAGAGAGCTCGTCGGCAGAGTAGGGCACAAATCAACAAATAATAAAAAATTACTAATAGTCTGATTGATTGTTAGTCATAACAAAGTAGTCGTTAATTAAAACTTTTTGATTAGTTGGTCATAACTACATGGCACTAGTTACTCACAGCTCTAAGTAATCGTTAATCATTGCTTATTAGTTATGATTAATCGTTAGTCAGTTTAACTTCTCAACTGTGGAATTTAATTTTAAAAATCCCCCACAGAGTGCGGAATTAAAATCAATCAATGACGAGTGCACGCGTCGAACGCAGAGCAAATGGTCCTATTATACAATAAATTTTACGAAAAACGAGGAAGGATTACATTTTTATTTGATGAAAGAATTAACAATTCATTCTTCAAAAGATTATTGTTATTGCACCGCAATAGAGATTTAGGTTAAACGATCAGTCATCGATATTTAGTTTATCATTCGCTGTTGTGCGATTACGTGCAAAAAGTTTTAACCAATGACTATTTTGCTATAACCAACAATCAGTCAGGGTATTAGTCATTTTTAATTATTAGTTGATTCGTGCTCTACTCTGCTCGTCGGTAAGGCTAGAGTGCCTAGGACGAAACGCTCCCTTTCGTCGAAATAAATAATAACAAATTAAAATTCTAGAGCCGAATAAAGTGATGATAGACGGAAGAACCCGACCGCTAGAGAACCTCGCGTGGCTCGCGATAAAACGAATTGCGTTCGCGAGGGGTTTAGATCCGGCCGACGGCGCCGATTCGATGAAAAAGCCACGGGTCCTTCGCCGGCCGGCCAGTAATATTCTCATGGCCCGAATGCACTTTTCCATCGGGTTATTTATTCTCTGATATATGCACGGGCCGAGAATACATCCACTTGCATCAGCATCGAATTCTTTCCGCTGCTTTCCGTGCCAATTCGTTGAACCGGAAAACGCATCAGACCGGGGGAACCTTATTTTCCGAGCATCGGCTGTCGGTCCCACGGGTATCCTTCGATCAGATATTCAAACCGTGGATCGTTCTTATCTGCACGTTAAGCGAAAATCATTCGATTCGCTTAAACGTCCACTGCCATCCCCCGCGCAAACCCCTCTCTTCCTCGGTGTCACAGTTTCTACCTTTTCTCTCTGGTTCCTTCTCAGTTTCTCCCGCGGGACTTTGATTGTTCGATTTAATTAAATCGAAAATTATCGACGGAAGAGTACTCGCTCGAAACAAGATGCCGTTCGACTGATAAATCGTTTTCTCAAGTCCTAAGAAACTCCTTTCTCTCTCTCTCTCTCTCTCTCTCTCTTTCTCTCAAAGATTCGCCCCGCAGTTGAGAAAGTTTTCACTCGGAGCGCCGCCGGGGGAAAAGATCGAGCATCGGCTCCCGGAATATTATTCCGCCGATTTGCGAATCGTTGCCGAGCGAGCTCACGGCCCGATTTGCATTAGAATCCGTTAATTTTCTTTGATCGTCCCCGGAAAACCGTTCGCCGCCCCGGGAAAACGGTCTCGGCTGATCCGTCGAGCTACTACACGAGGCGAGGAGCAAAGAAAAACCTCCCGGGAAGTTTTCTCGGCCGTGAAATCGCGGTTTCGCAGTCTGTTTGTACCCTCAACCCCCGCTCTCCACCCACCTGTACTCCATCCACCTCTGACAAACGCGTTTCCACGGTTGACTTCGACGAACTTCCGGACTTCTTCTTCGTCCCACCGTGTTCCGAATAGACGGTAAATATTCATTTTTCCGTGGACGAACCGGTCAATTAGGATCCGGGTGCGAAACGTTCTCTTGGACGCGAAGAAAATTTATTTGGTTCGTCGAACGCCGGATTCTGTTTGACGAAGAAATTTTCATCGCTGATCGTAACAAATGGTAACCGAACTATGTCTTTTCTTAATCATTCTGATAAATTAGAAGCAATGTATTGACATGTTTTGACCCGAGTTTTACCATAAAATCCGGAGTCTAATGGTCGTAATAAAATTACATTGATTTCGAGGGATATCACGGACGCAATTGTTCGGCAGCGAACGTGCTAAATTACGCGGAAAGTAAATATTTCGACGTTACGATAATGTAATCTATGAAACAGCAGCTTTAAATATTAATTTAGCTGGATTCTAGAATTGAAAGGAAAATCAAATGATTTACAGAGTGAAACGTGAAACGTGAAAGAGGAATGAAACTGTTGCTGGAAATATTAGCTGGTGTTATTATTTGATTGCATTTTATCGCGAGAGAAAGAGAGAAAATGTTCAATGATCGATCGAGTTTATAAAATAAAACAAGATCCATCCTTGTTCGTAGGTTTTGCCCCGAACAGTATGCAAATATACTAGCGAGCTACCTGTTCCGAAGGTACTCAGCTTACGCAATAATTAATATCGGCTCTCCGATCAACTGCAATCAGTTTATTTGTACAAACTAGTACACAACATGCATCGCTGGTTAATATAATAGTTACGAGCTTGGTTGAACACGGAAACATACGAAACACAGTGCGTGTTTGCTGGTTTATTTTGCAGGCATATTGGACCATGCGGCAGATATTAGCTCGAAAGAGATTGTTAAATTAACAAAGGTTAAACGATTCTTATCGAATTTTCGATGGAACCTCGAGTCTAATTGATTTTAAGGCAGTTCGATTGTTACAGATATACAAAAAACATGTCACTCAATTCAGTAGAACAGAATGGCTAAGCTTAATAGCAACACGGCTTTTTAATCGCATGAGAACCAGGGTTCAAATCCCAAAGAATTTGTGGGTTTTCCATTTTTCTTCGAAACATGATCCGGATAAAAAAATCGCAATTCGATAAAAATGGAATTTTTCAAAAATACTGGGCTAAAATAATGACGGAAAATTGAAACACTGAAAAAAATTGATGACATTAGGGAAAACTCTCCACCATTAGAAGAAGAAAAAGG
>CM052189.1:5159206-5343436 GCA_028455805.1 Lasioglossum figueresi | reverse complement strand
AACATGATATCGAAGGAGGTGGCACTAATTTCAGTAGTACAACTCAGAGACAAGCCAGAGGGGTTGAAATTTTTGGAAAATTCAGTGGCACTACTCAATGACAAGCCAGACAGCCAAAACTTGGCGAAAATTATCAAAAATCTTGAACTTTGTATTAGGAGAACATGATTTTGTAGGAGGTGGCACAAATTTCAGTAGTGCAACTCAACGTCAATCCAGATGGCCGAAAAATTCTCAAAACTTAATGTTTGTCTAATTTGAAAGATCTTTCGGTATCCACAATTTTCGAAGGTGTTAATCTAATTCTACTATCGAATATTAATGTACAGTGTGGGGAAAAAAGGACACATTAGCTGTTGTAACTAATATTCTTTATTTTCCACCTTTAAAATTACAATATTAAATGTGTGAGATTTATCGCGGTGAGATGAGAAGAAATATTGGGGCTGCAGGAACGTTTGAAGTGCGGATAGGCGGTCCTAGTGGTAGACTCCTCTTGCACAAATGCCATCGTGGACTAATCTTCTTACATCACTACGAAACATATGCAATATAGAACAAAATAGAATCGTAGACAATATAAAATATTTAGCTCTTACTAGTTCGCCTAAATCCACGAACTATCGGTAACATGGGGCGCGACATCGAAATGGTACGTACTGTCGATATCATTTGGCTAACAGTTTGAGCGTTTCGCCGCTACGTGTAATGGCGCTATTTGAAAATTTTAAGATTCAGATGATTCGTGCCGATTTTGGTATTATATCTTATGGAGAGAGAGAGGTATGAATCATTTGCTGCTAGAATAAATATTAATTTTATTTATTTATTTGATTGTTGCAGGTCTTTCTTTTACTATGTGGATCTTAGAAGGTCAAATGAACAATGTGAAACATATTTGCAACTTTATTTTCCTTTATTCTGTTCAGTTACGTATCTACTCCGAGAAAGCAAACTTAATCTTCCTGTTCTCGAAGTATCTTGAAATACAAGAGTGCCCTTTCAATTTGCTTTCACTCTGCTTCTCTTCAAATGTTTTCCGATACCGTACGAGCCCGTTCCACTTGAAATTTATGCTAAGCCAAGGCAGGCAGATCTGTAATTAAATCGCGAGGTTGGATAAAGCGTTAAAAACCGAGAGCAGTCGCAATATCCACCTTCTACGCCGGCAATAAGTTCCCAGATCGAAGCAGATACGACGACGTTGATTTCAACACGATGGGAAAGTACAATTGTACAGGTAGCATGCAGCCGCAGTTAAATCCGCGGGGTTGACAGGCATTATATCGGGCGGCACGATCCAAGAGCAAACACCCCGTGGCAAGTCTCGATCGGCCCTGATAACCGTGCATAAACGTCGCCATGGCTCTCGGGAACCATGTCCACGGTCTTTTATCGCCTGGCGAGGGCTCGCAAACTTTTGGCTCCTGCTGGCCAATTATTCCGCAACTTTATAAATATTCTTCAGCTTCGGGACGTTCAAGGTCGTACTAGTTAGGGACGGTCGCATGAAGATCGCATCTTAATGATAGCGTGCTGGTACGCCACACCGAGGCGAAAGACCCCGTTTGCCTATCGATTTCCAAGGACAACAGAAAAGGGTTTGTCCACGAAATTGTGGTTTCAATGTGTCTACACGTAACGAACGATTTCTTTCCGAGTCAGTAGGCCAATCTAGAAGAAAAATAGCCCACCCCCGTGTCGGTTAGTCGCACTCTTTATCCACCGTGTCCTCGCGGAATGGCGGCGATAGATATAATCAAGCGTGGAAAAGTTTCGCGATTCAATCTTTCGCGAGGTTCGATCGAAACCGAAGTTCCCAGTCCGGGAACGGAAGCCCCCGGCTCTGTTTTTCTTGGTGTCAGCCCCCGCGCGCCCGCTGAATTCATTGCCCCAATTGGCTTCAATCATTCCGCACACTATACCGCCACCCTTCACCTATGTCCGGCCTGCATATTACTTAATTTCTTCGCTCGTTATCTCTTCGTTTCATTCGATTTTTGCGGTCACGCCAACCGCCACCCTTTTCAATCACGGGTCGCCCTCCGGGTCGCGTTTCGTCAATCTCATACCGTTATTGCGTCGAATATATTTCGGTTCCGAGAATAACTATTGTCCGACAGTGACGGCACCGGAAATTCGAGACATCCGCGATGCAGAGGCGCCGATCGTCACACACCACCCCCGAACGTCAACGGGCAACGTGTTCCAACTGAACTCAAGAAAGTGGAAACCGGTCGTTTTGGTCGCTGCAATATCAAATTATCGAGGGATAACCAATAGACCGGATCGAAAAAACACTTTCTTCGAAATATAAAATGCCCCACACGTTTGGTAAAAGTTTTGGTTCAACGATCCAAGGATCAAAATCCCAAAGTTGTACGATAATGCCTTCAGGTTGCGCGTTGAGCCGGAAATTTGAAAATTTAGGAAAAATATCGACATTTTTAAGAATATCAAATTCGAGATACATTCTGTTATTGATGGCGTAAGGGCAACCGAGAAGCAGGGCCGGATTAAGCTAGCGCGGGGCCCGTAGCAAATGTTACCTGGGGACCCTAGGTTTTGCATGATAATAAAACAAAACACAATGAAGGACCTTTTTTTTAGCAGAAATATCTGTTAATAGTAGCCAGGGCTTTTTCTGCTGCAAGCGCGGGGCCCCCAGAAGAACGCGGGGCCGGTAGCATTTGCTACTTCTGCTACTGGGCTTAATCCGGCTCTGCCGAGAAGTATGATTAAACATGATTAAGCACATATTTTAAAGAGCGCAAATGCTGACTTTATACATATTTAAGACCTTCGCACACTAGACCGCCTCGGCAACTGACCTGCATCGCGCCACTACGTCAAGTTGGCGCCGCGTTGGCGACTTTGCCGCACACTACAAGACCGCACCAACAACGCACAAGCACTTTCTGTGGCCAAAAAACTTTCGATTGCACCGTTATTACAAGGTTTAATGTTATATTGGTAAAGGGCGTTGAATTCGTCTTGATACCAGTTAGAAGATTATGAAATAGAAAATATATGTTAATATTTAAAAAATTGAGGCGACCTTCAGTTTTTTATTAAAAAAAATTACTTTTAATTTTTTATATCGAGATTTGTAGAAAAGTGAATACTGATCAGGTTTTGTTGGAAAATCGCGTTAAGAATGCTCACTTGTGGTGAAAATTCAAAGTGGCAAAGTGGCAAAAGAAAATTTGAAGGGCATAGTCGGATAAGATGATAAAAAAAGTGCCCTTGAGTCGAATTATATCGACGATGGACCATTCGATAGAGCATCAAGAAGAAAATATACTGTGCAAAATTTCAACCGTGTATCTCGATCGGGAAGGTAGTTATATGGAGTGAAATCGAAAAATCAGCTTTTAGCCTATTTTCCCTAGTTCATGATGTTTAGAAATTCTGAGAAAAATCTGCCACATGTGAAGAATTGGATTGGATTGGATCGGATTGAACGAACCTAGCTATTGAGAACGAAAAACTTATCCGTTAAACATAAAAATATCAGTACTATTTCTATGGCATTTCATATTTCTCAAAAATCGGAACCTGCATATTGCCCCGGCCTTCTCTTATATTGCTTTATGACGGGGTGACCACCTGGTCTATTTCGGCGTTTTCAGGCGATGAATTGTAAAGACGTCGGATTAATTGTGGATTTGGGTTTCGAACGGCGAGCATTGACCTCGCCTAGAATCGTTTGTTACTTTACTGTAACGACTACGACTCCATTACAGGGACGAAAAGCAAATTTCCGAAGGTTCCGAGTCGTTTCGAGTGGTGAGCACTGGCACTGCCTGCAATCGCTTATTTTTTCATTTTGGAGACTATGACTTTGTTAGGAGGACGAAAAAAGAATTTTCGAAGCTCGCGAGTCATGTCTTAAAATATACAGGGTATTTCGTTCATTTATCTCGTGACGCACTGAAGTTACGAAAAAAATGTTTACAAAAATTGTTCGGTATGAAGAGAACAATCATGCGGTGTAATTTTCTTCAGGATTCGAATGCTGGGGGGAGAAAATTCAAAGACTAATTAATTTTTTTAAATTGAACTATATATTTTTTTGTAATAACACGATAGCATTTTCCAAGACAAATTCAACGACATATCGCATTATGTTATTTACTGTTACAAAACATTCGAAGTTATAATTACAAATTTGTAACTTCTTAAGCAGGCAATGGTAGTATGTATCTGCTTACCAGTTTTTTCGATTCGGCCTTATTAGCCAACTATCTAAACACTAGATTTACGGGATCCGTCAAAATGACGGGTTCTAATATATATATATAATCTTTATTCATAAATATATGCCTTTCGGCGTTACATTTCTCTCTCCTTCCTTCCTTTCTCCATTCTTTAAACCTTTACATTTTCTTAATTTAATTTAACCCCCTATACATTTTATCCTTTTCCCTTCTTACCCTCCATGTCCTTCACTATTCCATACTGTTTATCTTAATTTAATTCTCCCACTCCTCCCTTTCCTTTTTCTCTACCCTTTGTCTTTTTTCTTTTAGCTTCCTGCCCCATTTTGCTCCTTTCCCCTTTTCATCCAAGATTTCTTCTAGGGTTCTAATATTCTTAATTTGCGATTATTAAGATTGTAAAGGTGCATTCCTGAGGTATTATTTACCAAATTTATTTCTTTGGGTACATATTATTGGAAAAATAGCCAAAACTTTGGATAGACACATTCTTCTTACGTTTATAAAGTAATGTGAAATAGTTATTTCTACAGGTCCGTAAACCTAGTGTTAATAACCAACCCCTGAAAGTAGATGCAAGGGGTCGAAGCTGCTTTAATGGCAATACAATTTTGCCAATGGATCTACTTAAACGTTAATAGGACCGTTCAAGATTGACACTTTTGAAATACAGCAAACTACCCCCAAGAAATCTGTATATCTTCGCCAGTGCACCTACATAAGGATTAATAGAATCTTTTCAGATTGACATTCTTACAATCAGTGTAGTACCTGGGAGAACGTTAAAAAATTGCAACCAAAAGATAACAAGCCAGCTCCAAGTGGTCCCCGGAAAAGTCTCATCTCTTCGAAAAAAATGTAGAATTCGCATCGGGGGAGGGAAAGGGTGGCGAGATCGCGATTTTCGCGCAATGCTAGCGTCTGGACGATGGCAGCCGAGGTAGGTGTACGCCGAAGGGAGCGAAGAAAAGGCGAGGGCGAAAGAGCGCAGGCCTCGAGCTCCGCACCGCGTCGTATTCGAAGCTGAGGAAGGAGAAACCTGGCCGAGGGTGGTCGGCTGGAGTCACGCAACGACGAACCGAGGCCCGGGAGGCCGACGTCGGGGAACCGCCGATTGTTTCCGAAGCAAATCAGTCAGTCTGCAGAATGAAGTGTCCGGCGTGGCTCGTTCTCGCTCTGTTCCCGCAGTTGTTCGCCGGGATACCGGTGACGCGATCGCAGAAGACCCACGAGAAACAGAAACAGTCGCCGCCGCGGCACGGGCATCTCGAGGTCAAGATCCCGGATCAAGGAACCGTCCTCGGCAAGGAGGTGCGACAATTTTCCTTTCACGATCTTCTAGCACATACACGCACGCACCATCGTCGTCGTCGCCGTTGATTCCGCCTCCTCGTACACATACCCTCCCCCGTGGTTGCTATGCGATTCAACGAAACACCGTTTCGCGACTATGCGGTTACCCTACGATTTCCCGCCGCGAACTCGACCCTTTTCGTTTCTACGTTTGGTTCTCGAACACCCTTCCTTCTCCGTGCCCACAGACCTTTGAACAAATCGAATGGACAATTGAGAACGCGGAACAGTGCTATAGAGTTTCTCTTGAAAATAGTTGACGCCCTACCGGCAGTCTTTTCTCAAGAAAATTAAACTGATTTTTCACCTGACGTCACTGAACGTTAGAAAACGTGGTTAAGTATCCTGGACTGTGCAACTTCTCTGTGATGATATCTGTCTTCGTTGGATTCCCTCGATTTTATTAGAGGACGCGTTGCATCTAGCACTTAAGAAATTTATTCGAGTCTGTATCACTTGAACAAGTTTAAAACATAAAATTCGCGATCGGTCATTCTAGGGGATGATTTCGAGAATTGATTGTACGACGTTTGAATTTCGAAAAGTATCGGGGGCACCTGTTTTATTTTTACCGCGAGTCGGTTAATGTTTCCCTTACGTGAAAGTGTAAGCCGTCATACTTTTGCTGCGTAACACGCAGCTGTATGCGGCCGAGACGCATATATCACTGTCCCGGCACGAAAATCCGGCGGCGAGGGAGTCGTTGGAATAATTACGCGGACAAAACAGAAGAGCATGCGAGCGAGTCTGAATCGTTCGAATCAACTCGGCGCACGTGCTTCTACTATCAGCTACACGTTCACCGAGTTTCGCCTATCGGTTTATGAATTTTAATATTATAGATTGATTCTCTCTCTCCCTCATTCAACGTTGGGACAAAAGAATAATTTTCTTTTTTCGAACCGTGCCACTTCGGTCTCATTTCAAAGTATAATCGCTCGGCTACCTCGCCCTCTTGCATTTCCACGAAATGATGCTGTTATGTGGAATATACTACACCGATTACTTCCACACACAGTTTCGCTCATGACATTCGTTCATTAATATGAAGAAATTACCATTTACCTGGTTGCCGAGTTTTTCACGGGTGACGGCCCGCACACGACACGATTGCAGTGTTTCGTCGTAGATATGTCTCTTACAAGACGTTCGGGTCTCTGCAATTCTCGCGGTAACGATACCGCTCACGTGTGTTTAAATAAATAATTAATTTTAAATATTCTTAACGCGTGAAATTGATATGCAAAAGGGTGAAACTGATTTACAGAAAGGTGAAATTGATTTGCATAAGGTTGAATTTGACTTGCGAAAGGGTGAATTTTTACTGCAGAACCTGTAACACGTGGATTTTCGAAGTAACGTCCAAAAATTTCGGGAGCCATTTTACTGTGCTGCGGGACCGGACCTGCTAAGCAATTTTCCTCCACGTTTCTCTACATTCATTCAGGGAATCGGTCCCGTCCAAATCTAAAATCCGCGTTAGTCAATTAACCAGTGGCAGTGAACTCCGAGCAGGTTCAAACAGAGATCTCTGCGAGTAATGTGTCTTTGATCGCCTCGCGGAACGGGCGGATCAACGATAGTTACCCGGCGCTTACAATGTTTCAAAGCCTGTGATTGCAGGTTGTTCGGAGCCGATTACCCGCTGGCATACGCTCGGTCAATTTATCGAGCTCGATCTCGGGTTCCGCGAACGGAATTTCCCTCTCATTCACCCTGAAAGTTCAGCGAGTACGCTGATTATGAATACGAGATTTTGCGACTTTTGCGAGCACAGGTACCACAGAAGAGGCCGCCGGCGGTAATACAGTACCTGGGGATACCTTACGCGCAGCCACCAATCGGTAAATTACGCTTCTCCGCCCCGGTGACAGACCCGCTGCCATCCTGGAGCGGTGTCAGAAATGCGACGCAATTCGCACCCTCCTGCCAGCAGGTGACCAACAGGCTGAAACTGCACGAGAAACTGTATCAGAGGCTGCTACCGCCCGATCAACCCGATCCAGGAGTCAGCGAGAATTGCCTGTACCTGAACATCTTCATGCATGACGGTAAGTTCAACGAAAACCTTGAGATATAGCTTCGGTGATCGTGATCTGGTCTCGTTCACTCTCTGCACGTGTCAGTGGCTTTTTCTGGAATAAGTATGGGCAATCAGCACGCTAGATTGCCCCCAGGGGCAACGCTTTAGAGCTAAAGTTAGTGTAAATGTTACGGTGAGAGGTGGAAGGCTAGTTGTCCTGTTAAGGCGGTAGACTCGTTCCCAGGATTTCAAGGGTGCGGGATTGGCGTTCTCATTTCTTGATAATAAAAAAATGGGGGTTTTCAGTAGTCAAAAACGCTAGATAAAAGGTCGAGCTAGGGCGCTATCGCCCTCAAAAGTCCTACTTTTTTCGTTTACAGGACGTAATTTGCATTATTCGGCAGCATGTAGCTACAAAAATAGCTACATGCGCAGATCCGCAATAGCTACAATGCGCGCTTCCCAATAATGTAAATTACTAATAAATATTGATGTTCTCGGCGCTGTAAATTACGCCTTGTAAACGAAAAAATAGGAATTGTGAGGGTTACAGCGCCCTAGATCGATTTTTTATCCAGCGTTTTTGACTACTGAAAACCCCCATTTTTGTATTATCGAGAAATGAGAACGCGAATCCCGCACCCTTGCAATCCTGCAAAAAGGAGTCTACTCCCTTAACTTTCAGTGTAAGGTGCTCTGTGTGGGCATGGCTTCGTTACTGTTGATTTTCAAAGAGTGAGACAACCCCTCTCGTGACTTCTACGTTGATGCGATAGAAGATCCTGCTCTTACTCTGTCTCTCTTCGTATAAAGGGGGCGTAGCTATTATTGTGTAGGCGTGGCTTCGTTGCTCTCGCGTTCTAGACAGTTGGAACAGTGCCCCTGTCTTAGATCCTCAAAAATCTAGCTTTTGAGACCATAATGGCCCTCTATTTCGAATTCTTTGATGCAATAATCGAATATTGTGGGCGTGGCTTCGCTGCTCTCGACGAACAGTAGCTCAGACCCAAGAGATAATGCATCGTCGCGAACGGTCGTACCTCCTAACTAAAACGCGCGTCCAACTATTCTCATCCAGAAAGAATTCCGCAACGATGCATCGGTTTACCCGAGGAAATAGTTGCGGTCATTAAGCAGTTAGCGTACTGGCGTCATTAGCAAGCCAGGGAACGCGACGGAACGCGCTCGTCTGACACAAAGACCGGCTTCTCTCGTGTTTTTCGCCTGCGTTGATAGCACGCCCGATTAAAATCCTCGATAATCGTCACGACAACGTTTCTTCCGAGTAACACTTAAAGCCGCGGCGACACGCGATCTCGTCCCCTAATGATGATCAAGCCCAAGTCCCGCTTCCTTTCTTTTGTTTCTTCGATAGATCACGGGTCAGCGCGCGGTGTGACGCGATCCTTATCAAGACGAACAAAAGGCTGCGATTATAACATCGTCGTCGTTCGTGGCACGGTCGTTTCGTTTCGTTTCTTTTCCTTTCTTTCCGTTTCGTTCTCGCGGAAGAGATAACACGATTACATAATTCTGTGACCGTGAATAACGAAAAAACGCGCACGATTCTTACATAAATCGATTCCTCGCTGAAAAGCTAATCGAAATAGTCCCAACAGTTTCCCTCGCGCGACAACTACTTCGCGAAGAAATCGTCTTCGACTTCTGAGGGTCGCGCGGTTGTAGGCGCCATTTTGTCGCACTATAATTACTTCATTTGTTATTTTTCTCGAGAACGAATGGTCGTAGAAAGAAATTGCAAAAGGGAATTTCGCTAGAATTTGCGCGGCGGAATCGACTCGAACGCTCCATTTCATTTGTAATGCGTACCTTCTATAAAAAAACGTGGGCGACGAGGTTAATTGTGCGTGTTTCTGCGTCCATAGGTCATGAGATATCGATCTCACATGCTCTATGCCTCAGGAGAGATCCTTAATTATGCTCGCCGGTCACTCTACGACTGACGATAATTCCATATCCGCAGTAATTTTCTGCTCCAATTCCTCGATTGACAATAAATGCCGGCTCTGCGTGCCGGGTGTACGTAAATCTCGCTGTTTAAGGATGTCGGTGAAGGACTGGGCTAATGGCGGCATTACGGGCATCATTTTAAACTAATTTTGGATGTCTCATGCTGTTGTCGTGAGTCATAAAAGTCCGCTCGAAGGTCTGCGGCTCGCCGGTTCCACGTTCACGCGAATCGATATCGGAACCTATCGAATCTCGGTGGCTTCTTCTAGATTGCTGTATCGCGATCCACCGTTCTCGATCGTTTTATTTTCTGCGAATCGACAGAACTACGTTTCCCAGTGTGCCGTGAGCTCGCAGAGTTTCTCCGTGTTAACGAAGGAAAGTCAACTGTGATCGACGTGGCACGATACTCCCGAGGATAAAAGTTTCACGTTATAATTTCAGGCGCTATAAGACGATCTTCGATGACCTTCGCCGGCTCGGTTTATCACGTGGCAATTTTTTCTAAGGCTAGGATATGGGTCGACACCGGTGCTCACTCGAAATAGCAACCCCCGGCAATTATATCGAGACGATGGTATCGTCCAATGACGTACGATTAAAACGATTTTCTGACAGATATTTAGGAACAGCACAATGTTCACGGGGTTTCCCTGTGATTAACTCGCCCCTTTAGCCACGACGGGGTATAGCCGGCTTCCGGTGACCTTGACTGTAACGAGAATCTCCGCTGTTTCGTCGTACCTGTGTTAAACAGTCTCTAGTTAATCTATATTATCATTATTGTAACTGTATGATTAGACCGAGTAGAGAATACGCTTAACTTTTATACATGTCCTGTTTACGCTCTGCTCGCCATGCTCTCTCTCACATAAATCGCGATTTCAGCAAAAAAGGAACTGCACGAGAGTCAAGAATTTGTTTAACACCGGCAGCACGAGATTGGATTTTTATCACGATTCTACCGCAGGTTCTATGGAGAACGTCTATTATGAGAATATCGCTTTATTTAGTCCGCGCACCGGAACAACCGAATTTCCATTTAATTTCAATTAACACCGCCGATGACTTAATAGTATTTTAACCCTCGTAACGATCCTCGGAAAGTGTGGCACGAAGTATCCCGGAATTGTGCTTCACCTAATTTTACTTCACACATTCGACATCAGACCGACAATTTCTGCTTTATTTAATTGCTCCGAGTCTAAAGAAATACTATTATTAATTGATACTAGTATTAATTGACACGAAACGACTCGTTCGGCACAGAGAATTGCAGAGTTGTACTGCATTGGCGATATTCTTGCGTTCGAATGGGGACTGCGAGACAGGACTCGAGAGAAACGGAAGTCCCGTGTTTGTGTCACGTGCGAAGGGTCGGCCGTGGGGTCGGAAAACAGGAAAAGGGACATACGAATCGGGAAATCGTGCCCGATCCCGGCGGCCGACACCCGGTCGATATAGAAACAGCCAAGGAGTAAGAGTAGCAGTAACTGGCGCACGTCGTGGCACGCGATCTTTTAGGGTCGGTCGAGATGTTAAGATACTGGTGAGGTCGGTCACGAAACCACCCCCTCTTCCATCCCCGTAGTACTCGCTTTCTTTCGCCTTCGAGTCCCGAATCTAATCCCACAGGATTTTTCCAACAGCCCGGAAACATCATCTTCCTCTGATTCACCTTCACAGGAATTAGTCTGGTTCCTGGTGGTGGAGTCATTCGGATTCAGACTATTAGAGGTTCCTGCCAATTTCCGGACAATTATCTCACGTGATCGATGTGTATCAACATGTGTAATAGGATCAATGAGATCAACAGGAGCCCGAGCTATTCCCGTAGCTGTCTTTCAACTCCTTGCGATTAGATCCTTCCTGCAGATACAGTGGCGAGGACTCCTCCTTTGTCGCTCATAATTTCCTAAAAGAACATAGATTTATTAGATGACAGAAAAACAGAATTTTATTTAAGATTAAAAGAAATTAATAACATACATGTTCAGTAGTTGGGGTCCAAAATCTACGTCTGACTCGATATTGTAGTGTGAAGGGTTAATTGCAGGATCTTGTAGAGTAAATTATTTGGAAAATTAGGACGAATTTTAGCAGTAGGTTTAAGGTTGTAGAGATGCATGGCATAAGTCAAGGGTTGGACTCTGATCGACGAATACCATATATGTTTCGGAGCATTTCTCGTCGCCTATCGTGGTTGACGTTTTATGTATACTAAAACCGCATAAATCTCGGGGCCCAGTTCGGAAGAATGGCTGATTCCGACCCAGATCTCTCGGAGGGAGCTTGTTACACGGTCACCAAAAACGAAAGGTAATAGCCCGAAACTATTTGTCAGCTGGAGGACCGTGGTTCCAGGAGAGATCGCCGATAAACCGCTAATAAATTGTCGCGGCGTGGGTGGATCCCGAGGAAGCTATTCCTGGACGTCTCAGACACCATCGCCGACCGATAACGAAAACCAGCCACGAGCCTTCCTGTGTTACCGGGCCTCTATCTCGCTGGAATCTAAAGCGTCCCACCGTGCAATGGCCTGAATCTCTCCTCGACCTTGGCACGCTTCAAAAACTGAGCAGCCCCGGTGACGCTGAACAATCCCCCGAAATTAATTATTCAACCGCCCCCGTGAAACCTACTACACCTAACCCAGACCTCCTGGGTGAAATTGTTTTATCCCTCGCAAGAGTCCTTTTAATCCACTTGCTGCTCCCACTGGATTGATCACTGGCCCACCGTGTTGGTCTGATCGTTGAATTCCTGCTTCTCTCATTGGTTCGATGGCTGAACTTTTGCTGATAATGACTGTCCTTTTACAATATTTTTGACGATAGCTCTACTAAGTCTGTTAACGGTTCTTGACGCTCTGTCTGCAAGATATGTATGCAAATTATTGAACATGGTTTAGAGAGATAATGTTCGATTAATATACTTACTTTCTCTATTTTTTATTTCATCATTGGCATGGTAATTCGAGTTGTAGATCTTCCAAGAGATTCTTGAAGCTTTAAGCAACCCTCTGCTCGACGATTAGACTGCGGATTTTGTGAATCTATAACAAAAATGTTGAAATTTGAAACAGAACATGGCTTTCGAAATTCTGTAAGGATATCGAATATTTTATTGAAATTATAGACAATGTGTCTTGTTGCATAAAGAACCGCAGTCTGCTGAAAAGATTGATCTTCTCTCGAACATAATAGACAATTTAATAATTGTTCCTTGCCGAAGGTTCAAAGACCAGATATAATCCTTGACTGGTTTTTAATTCTTCCGTGTTTGGTTTGATCAGTGAATGTTTGTTTTCGTATCGGAGGCGTTCTCGAGGCTTCGAAGCGGATTGTCTCATGGCGAGCAAGGGGATAACGCTATGCAAATAGTGTCGCGATCGATTCGCCGGTGCAACCGGAACCGGGGATGCAGGCTCATTTAGTGCGAACGCGAGTCCATGAATTCCTCGGGTTCCAGTGGCCGGTCGCCTCTTCGGTGGCAGGTTTCTTTTCCATCGGACAGCATGATCGATAGCCTATTCTCATCTTACCTTTCGAAAATCGAATATAACAAAATATCGAGCCGGCCCAGAAATACTTTTAAGCCTTGAACGTCTCGACAAATAAAATCGTTGCTCGTACAAATCGAGAGAAATATTATAACCATCACAATTCTCCCGCAGGATTCGAAGGGGAGGTTGATAGGCCAGTTATGGTGTGGTTCCATGGGGGTGACTTCAACACTGGCACCCCTGCCATCTGGGATGCGAGCTATCTCGTCAACAAACAAAAGGTAACTTGCATTTTCTTTCGTTCAACAAAATAATTCAGCTTCCATCGGTGCCGAAAAAACCGTCCTTTTGGTATTATTGTCCAAACGTTTCGAGACATTCTCACTTAATAGCGAGAAGATTCGAAATACAGTTTAACAAATTGTCGGACCACGTGTTAAGTAATTTTTTCTGATTTTCTGTTACTTTTGTCGAGAGTACCGGACATTGGCAGTCAGTCGAGAGAAAGGTTGGGAAAATGATTTCAGAATCGTGGGAATCTCTGTCCCAAAGGATATTGACTCACCGATCGATTCGGACTCGTCCCGCGTCGGAAAAATCGCGGAGAAATCGCGGATAGCGTTCCGACCTTAGCACACATTCTCGGGAAGAGTCGCAGATTCGGAATCGATGAGGCGAACGCGGGAAGTCGACAGAAAATCGAACGGAATTAGGGTGTTTCTTTGCGTGCCGGCTCGGGCCAAGGTAAATTCAACCTTTGGAATCGCATTACGGGTCCATCTATGATGCATGCTTTATGCACGAGGGGCAATAAATGCTAATTCACTTCTACGTTCCACGGAAACAGATTCTTAACACGAGCATCGTGAAAAAATCGTATACATAAAGAGGTAACGACGTCGCTCGAGCTCGACCGGTTCCGTTCCCTTACGATTCCTAAAGAGTAAATCACGCTCGGATGAAATGATTGTCTGTGTTTTTGTAAATGCTTTATTCTCGGTTGGAAACACTCCATTACTATAAATACGCTATCCGGAACAAGTAATTCGTAGCATGTTGGAAAATCTATTTGGTAGAACACATGGAATGACACCACGGGGTTCTCGAGTAAATACTAAATTCGACACTGCGACCGTTCTCGTTCGTTCGTGGTCGTCAGTGTGCGGCGCGCGATTTTGTAATTCCTAAATTTCTTCATTTTTTTATTTTTCGATATTCGTTAGGTTTAGTTCGATTCTCGTTCGAGCTACTCGGACCATTCTCTAGACTAGTTGTCGAACGAGCTCTTCGGAACTCCTCGACGTTAACAATAACACTATCCAACACCCGTCTCGCAATCTGGCAATGCATAGGGGAGGCTCTTGCAGAGTTCGATCCGCTGAACACGAATCTGCGAACTGTTTTCCTTCGGCAGCCTTCGGTTCCTTGCGTATTCAATTCTAATGAATAAAAGGTAGATCTTCGAAAGGCATGCAATAGGATCTTTGGCTTGTATCTATAAAATCTGTACAAATTTTTCGTTTAGAAACAGCTAACATTTTATGACGAGTTTCCTTACGAAACAAGATTAACCCTTAGCACTGAGCTTGAAAGAGGTCGCACGTGACGAAAAATATTTCCAGCAATAATTTGCCTCGTGATAGAAAATTATGTAGAGTTGTTCAAGGCTGGAATACAATGTCCAGATCCTGGCTCAGCGCGTCAGAGTTCGCAGGAGTGCCGTGCGCGTTGCCAAATCGCGCGGAAAATATGAAAAACGATTGGACAGCGTGGTAAAAGAGAACCCGCCGCTCCCGGTTCGAAGGATGTCTATCTTAAAGGCTACGTTTAACATCTACGCGACCGTGTGTTCTTCCAGGTGATAGTGGTCACGGTGGCCTATCGTCTGAACATCCTGGGCTACTTCACGACGACGGACGGGGAGGCGCCGGGGAACTACGGCATGTTGGACCAGGTCGCGGCGCTGGACTGGGTGCAGAAGAAGATCCACAAGTTCGGTGGTTCCGCGTCGAGCGTGGTGATTTTCGGGCACAGTTCCGGGGCGATCAGCGTGGGTCTGCACCTGATCAGTCCGATGAGCAAGGGCAAGTTCTCGAAGGCGATCGCGATGAGCGGGGACGCGGTGACCTCTGTGGGTTCTCCTCGCACGGAGTTGCCGGTGGTCGACATCATCGCGGAGAAGTTCGGATGTTATCGACGTCCGACCTCGTCTTTGATGGAGTGTCTTCGTCGTGTGCACGTGAACATCCTGGTGCGCGAGTCCTCGGACATCGAGACGTGGGGTCCGATCGTCGACGCGGAGACGAACAACGCGACGGAGCCATTTCTGCCGATGCATCCTCGAGACGCTGTGGATAGCGGCCAGCTGAACACCGTGCCTTTTCTAACGGGTTACACGAACAACGAGCAGGCGCTCGCGTACATGGAGTCGCTGGGCAAGGGCAACCCCGACGGCAAGCTGTCCTCGAACCGGTTCGAGATGTTGATCACCGACGAGTTCCTGTCGGCGGTCTCGAGCCTCGAGGACAACTCCACCTGCGAGACCAGGCCCGAGATGGTCGCCGACGCGGTCTTATTCTTTTACAAGCCTCATCCACCCAGCAAGGACCAGGATGTCCTTCGGGACAGGTACCTGGACCTGCAAACTGAGAAGAACTTCGCCGCTGGCCTGACTCTCCTAGCCGGCCGGATATCCAACGAGAAGTCCGCGTTCGTCTACAGGTTCGATTACAGACCCGAGACCAAGTTCGCCACCAGCGAAGTCCCTAAGTGGGCCGGTGTGCCGCACATGTTCGAGCTGCCGTTCGTTTGGGGCCTGCCAGGCTTACGCGGCAACACCATCCAATGGAACTACGGGGACACACATATGGCCGAGGTGATGACCCAGCTGCTCGCCAACTTCGCCAAGTCCGGGATCCCTTCCGCCCAAAATATCAAGTGGGAGCCGTACACCGAGGAGAAGCCTGGGATACTGATCATCGACAAGAACAGCAACATGAGCGACGGGAGCGACGTCGACTACAGGGCTCTCGCGTTCTGGAACGAGTACTACCCCAGGCTCCTCGAGGAGGCCATGAACAACTGCTGCAATGTCACCAGTGCCGCCACCGAGCCGCGGTCTGCTACCCCGAAGATCGCTATCGGTGGTATAGCGATCGCAGCGTTGAGCTACCACGTTTGGTAGACGATGCTGGAGCAGTTTCATTTGTACAGGCTCGACTGAGGCTTTTCGTTGGTCGACCGTTCGGGGTAGCTTGGTATACGCGAGATTGTAAATAAAGCGTTGTAAACTGTTTCCTTAGAGTGTGATAGACTGCGGATCTGGTGCGTACGTCGTGGAAACGGTCGAATACAAACCTGTCGAGACCTGGGAAGAATTGAACGGTGTTGGTATGTTATTTTAGAGTAGTTGGAATTGACTTGGAGAAGTTTTTATTTCGCGCGAAGATCCGCAGTCTAGTAACAAACATATCGACTCCAGTTTTCTTTTAACACCTTCAGTGCCGCGTATCCCGAAAATGGGAGTCGTTGATGGTGTAGTCAAATTAAATTGCAAGCTGTATAGAGTATTTTCGGTATCGTAATCGTAACTTTTCGATATCTATTTCATTAAATAAATTAATTTAATTGTACGACATTGTTTAGACTACCGAGTGAGCATCGAAAGTGTTAAATTAAGTGCAGCGAGTGGCTGAGCAGTTAGCGTGCACTAAATTCTTTGGGAACAACTGTTATCTGATCCAGTATTTCTTTTTAAATGGGAGGGGATGTTTTTTTGTTGTCACGTTAACTCTTGTGGAACCGAAGAACATTTACTTAAACTATTCTTGTTTATTGTGCATAGTTACAGAGTTGCGAGTAAATTGCTTTTGAAGGGGAATTCTAGAGTTTAGAAAAAAGAAATGAAGTCGATATCTTCATTATATGAATTTTAAGAAAACAGATTGTAACACTTTATTTGGCACACCCTGTATATGTACACGAGTGGCTCCTTTGTGTGCTGCTGACATCTATTGTACACTACTCTCGGTTAGCTATTAGGTCATCCCCCAAGTTGTGCCGCCATTCGACACTATCTTTAAATGTAAAATAATAATACTTACATCTACCTTTAACCATTGGTGTATTGACTATCATTTTCAATTACGCCCTGCCGCCTATCGATCAGCTTCTCCACTCCATTTTCAAAAAATTAATACTAGAACACACTTTTACAATACTTTATCAAAAGAACAAGAATGTATCTATCTAAACTTCTAGCAGGTTTTGTTTATAATATATAGTTGAAGAAATATATTTATTGAATAATTCTTTGTGGATGCATCTTCGCCATCGCAATAATCGAATATTAAAAATATTAGAACAATAATTAATTCTTGATTGAACCAATCACGTTGACGCTCATTCTTCGGGCTTTTTCGCACAGGAAATATTTTTTAAACATTTCAGATACTTCTTAAAAGGTATAAACAAGATACGACCGTTTATGTACATGGAGTGCTATAGTAAACGACACGACTTATGGAATGACCTAATACTTTACAAGTTCAATCCTGCTTAGATAGTTCTGGTTCCGTACTCTATTGAACTTAGGAAGATCTCGGTGACTCCTCGCGGGTGGAAGAAGCCTGCCGATGCATAAACATTGTTAACAACGGAGATCGGGGGTAGGAGCCGCCGCAAATACAACCGAAACGCTCGATACCACGAATAGATACAATTGGGATCGCCTGAGTGATTTAAATACAGGCTGGAACCCTTAAGGGGTGGTTTATAGCGATCCCTCCGTAGCGTCGCGCTTCTGGTCGCGCTACTTTCACCGAACCGTCGGTCGATCGAAGAAGAAATAGCTTCGTCATGAAGGAAACGATTTAAATACCGTAGCGTCGCGCTTCGTTACGGAGGAAACGTGAATTCCAGCCGATTGAAACCATTCGATCCGTCGTTGGGGTACAGTGGCAAGGGAATGGGGGACGTATGGTGTAGAAGCAAGGAGGACAACCACCAGCCTGGGCTTTTCGTTCTTATTTTTTCCATAAATTGTTAATTTTTTTTTTGTTAACATTCACTGAGAGATTTTTTATTATTTGCTTTAATACGGAGAGATATAGAAAAAACATATATTGTTCGAGAAACAAACGGTTGATATAACTTATGAATATTTTGATGCTTTGATAATAATTAATAATAATAATAATAATAGTAATAATAATCATCGTGTGTGTGTGTGTGTACCGTCTATGTATAATTATTATATTATATATATAAGAGAGAGGTGCGCGGCGGGCGATGCATGGGGGCTGGTGGCCTGCGCACGCGCACGTCCAAACATTTTCTTTTTGCTTTTTCCATCCTTTTCTCCTAAATATATTTATATATTTATATATATATATATATATATTTATATATACTATCATTAATTAATCAGATTTTCATCATCTTTCCTCCTCTTCCTCGTTCTTTCCTCTTCTGCCGACACATCTCCTCTCTTCTCCTCCATCGACTCCGTCATCTCCATCATTCTCCATCCTCGTCATCCCCATCATCATTATCATCACCATCATCATCTCCATCATCATCATCATTATCATCATTATCATAATCATTTACTTGTTTGTTTCTTGTTTAATGCAAAACGCCTACAATGATAACCGACGCCACGGGGTCTCGTTAACACTAAAACTCTTTGTGCGCCTGTGTTTGCGCGTGCACACGAGCCACCCCGGGACCAACGTATATACAACATTATTAGTTTTTCCTCGCTGTTCCTCCACCCTCCTCCCAGTACTCTCTCTGTCTCTCTCTCTCTCTTTTCCCTGTCTTTCTGTCTCTCGCAGGTGCTCGCGTCATTGTCACCTTCTGTTCCGGGTGTTCTACGACTATGTGTACTTCCCGTGTCCGTTCCACGCTGTGTCTGCCTCTATTTACTTATGATTCCGTTCAGCCCCCCTCCTTGTCGCTAGTGTTTGCTCGGTAGTCGCCTGGAACCCCCTCTGTTGTCCTCCTTCACGTATATCCGGCTCTCTGACTCGTTTCCTTTCCTTTCCTCCCCTTTCTTCCTTCCTTTCTTCTTCCTTGTCCCCGCAGGAGAGTATGGGCGCTTCTGCTACGTCCCCTACTTTACAGGAGTAGGCACAGCGATTTCTTTTTCTGCTTCATCTTCTTCTCTGGCGACTTTTTGTTGATTTGCCGAACCAGGTCGTAGAAGATCTGCAAGCAGCCGGTTAAACAGTGGTCATTAACGATGTTTCCGGTTTTTAAGCTGAGGGACTGGTTTGGAGAATTGGGTTAGTAGATTGTTAGGGGAGAAGAGGCTTTGGCTATTGGCAGGAGGGGTGGGGAACACAAGGGTTTCATCCCCCCTGAATCACAGACTTGGCTGTTGGGAAAGATGCGACGATTCTTTTTGTTCTGTTGTAGAGAACAATTTCTTGCCATTGATCTGTTGGCATTTTTAATACAAGATGATGTCTTTAGAGGTGGGTGAAAAAAAGGCGATGAAAGTTGTGAAGTTACCTAGTGGATTCTAAATAGACTTGTGGAACTTTAAGCATATATTACTTTAATAACATTCAGACTTTAACCATTGACCGAAGTCGTTTGAAAATGAATGAAGTCAAGTGTATCAACTTCGAAGTTTCAGTATCTCTGAAAAAAAGAGAATCTCCTGGAAGTTCCACAGTCTAATTACAACTGGCGTCGAAGCTGGTCGCCACCCCTAATTCCGAGGGTGATTAACACCCCGTTCCAAAGAATGGTCTCCGAGAGTCTCCGGGAAGAATCGAGAGGTTCCGAGCGTGGCTACATTATAAATTAAATTTATTTTCGAATAATGATCCCGGTTTTTGCAGGGGTGGTTTCTATTCTCTCGGCGCGGCAGACAGCCCAGTCTATCGATTCCAGCGACTGCGATTGTCTCTCCCGAACGACCGTTAAAGTGGACCTCTAATTGCGGCCGATGAAACTTTCAATTTTTTCTCTCTCTGTCTCTCCGTTTGGCGAATCTGCAGAACAGCAACCTGCCCTCCGGCTTCAATGATTTTCTGGATATGTTATAAATCTCAATATTTCGTGGAAAAAAAAGTTGTTCTAAATATTTTACAAAGTATCCACAAATTATTGAAATGGCATGGTAAAAGTAGCTGTTCTACAATTTCACCCGTGCTCCAATTACACAGCTGTATTGCACTTTCGTAGAACGGTCACGACAAAAGTAATCAAATGCAGAGAATACAGATGGATATGCTCGAAGGGAGGAGAGAAGAGAGGGGGCTCATTCAGAAGCATTTGCCTGTATTCGGCGTGGATGCTCCCAGCGAAGAACGCGTCCTTTCACGAGGAAACGTCCTGGCAGAGAGGTAAATATTTTCGGTCGTCAACAGGGCAGCCTCAAAACGGCAATTCCAGCAAACAATTTTCTGTAGAATCTTCACGGAAACCGGAATCTACACCGGCAAGCTTCGAGTCGCGGCTCCGCAAACCGGAAACTGTGCTGCTCGTATCGAAAAAAAATTCCCTTTTCATTTCTACATCCGCTTCTCCACCGGCAAAGCGGCACTCGGTTGAAATACTTCTTGCGAAATGTCAACCTCTGTCGCAACTGGGTCATCGGTGGATCGCAGATTTTATGTGAACTTCAATTTTCGTCAATTACCGTCTCAAAAGTTCCTTCGCAATGTTAAATAACACGAGTGTGTACAAACAATTCTGTCTCTCATTTCTGGAAGACTCAATGTGTTGAGAAAACGAAACGTTTTGGACATCCTAATATTTTACAAAAACTGAGAAAGACATTGCCAGACTGCGGATCTTTATGCAAAATAAAAAATTTCCACTGCAATGCTCGTCCATGTTCAATAAATATTTTTATCTCGACTATCTATCGAATCGTGTCGAGGTTTGATTGGTATCAACCGAGAAGGTTCGGACTCTTCAGCGAACGATCAATTGCTCATGAAGAAGATGACGAAGCTAATGACTCCGACGTTTCCAAGTAGCATGTAAGTAGTCATCCACGAGCTGCGTGTCGAGCGCGTTGCACGCTAGAAGCTGAGAGAATCCTGCGCACGGCCTGGAGTGTGCAACTCCCACACTTAGGCGATTGCATTCCCACATTCAATTAGAATATCTCGGCCTTCGTAACGGTCTTGAACTCCCACACGTCACGCTAATTGTCAACCAACAATGGCCTCCTGAACAGACTACTGTTATTTGGTAACAGCACGCCACCACAGTTTTTACAAGCTCGGTATCAGCGAACGCCTCGCGGGATAAATCATCTGGGTTTCATGTTCTACATGTTCTACATGTTCTTCTTTCGGAATGCAGCCCCTTTTGCAACGCGATCTTGGTGCGAAAATTAAAGTTACACTGGCATTTTAATTTTTTGCGAATCTCTGAATCGTTCTAGTACTGTGAAGATCCTCTTTGAACGTTCTATTATCCGAACAGAGCATCCTGTAACTGCAGATGAGACTTCAATGATTTTTTTAATTGAATGTTGCTAAGCCGTATCTATCGCTAGATCCAATAATTAACACTAAACCTACCAAGCACTAAAAGTGACTGTACCAAGCTACAAACACCGAATGATTCTATTTATTTGTATCAGTTTTATTATAACATGTGCTTGATTATTTATAATTCCAGTAATTATAAAATATAAAAAATCTGAAACCGTTCATTTAAACGGTGACAGTAGATTTAGTGTTAAGTAATACAAATTGATATGCAACTTCTCTTAATATTTAATTGAAAAAATCATTTGAATATTTCGCATCGAACGAAATTGAGGAGGACTGTATCCTGAAGAAAACTTATGCATAGATCTTTGGATGGTGGATTGAAGGGAACAGGTTCGTGATTTCAATCTGTTTCGGGGCAAGGGTCTGGCCAGACAAAGGGGCAAAGCGGTCTCTACTCACATCGATAACATTAATTTTGGCTTTGGCAGAGGTCTCCATGAACGCACAGTTAAATTGTCGGGCAAGGTTGACGCCCTGCTCTTTGCCCACTACTCTCTCCTCCTCTAAGTCGCACTTGTTGCCCACCAACACCATCGGTACGTCATCTGTGTCCTTCACTCGCAGGATCTGTTCCCTGAGGTCCTGCAGGTCGTTGAACGTTGACTGCGCCGTTATCGAGTACACTAAGATGAAGCCCTGCCCGTTCTTCATGTAAAGGTCCCTCATGGCTGTGAATTGTTCCTGGACAGACGAACCATCCCCCGTTAACATTCTCGACACACAAAGATTCAAGATCGAGCCGATTCGATCAGGATCGATAATATTGAAAACCCCAGAGACTTCAAGAGAATCGGAAAATTTCAAAACTTCGTAAAATGTAAATAACTCGAGGGCTGACGGTGGAGGTAAAAATAATAATAAAAACTATAGAAGATCTTGAAAAAATAAATAAAAAATAGGCTCGCATTATATCGGTTCGTTAAGCATGAAACTTGACAAATGTGTTTGAAATTTGTGTTGTATTTGTCATGTTTCATACTTGACGACCTCTGAGAGATGAGTTTTTTCAAAGGCCCAGAAAGTTTTATAATTTTCCGATTTGCCCTGAAATGATTTTTCAATATTTCCAACGAATAAACGTACAAAGATTATTATTGAAAGTAATTGGATGCAGTTGAGAGTACTCGCGGTTCGCCGGTTAGAGAACGATGATTATGAAAAAAATGAGCGTGCGTAAAACTCACCGTTCCAGCTGTGTCTAGGATTTCTAACATACATTGTTGACCGTCGACCTCGACCTGTTTCCGGTAACTGTCCTCGATCGTCGGGTCGTACTTCTCGACGAAGATTCCTTGAACGAACTGGACAGTGAGTGCGGACTTGCCTACACCTCCACTGCCCAACACCACTATTTTATATTCACGCATTTCCTTGCCCTAATTCCCTGTGCGCCTGTGGTCACAGCCGAAGAGGGGTCACCGAATCCGCCACGTTTTGCTCCCCTTTGCTCGCAGTTGAACGGACCTGAAAACCGGACCACCAACTTCTTACACTCGTAATTCTTCCACGGATGATTTATGGCCATTTCCGCGATTTCCGCGAGACCATAAACCAAAATATCCAACGATCTACGACCGCAAACCCGTAAACCCCGTCTTCTCCGAGCTCTGACACGTTAAATCATGTGCACACTACTTAATAGACGTATCACCAACCATAACATCGAATTTATTTTTTAGAAATAGAACGGTTTAGCGTAGTCTGTTTCTACTTCCTTACATTTTATCTTGAGGAATTAATCTGCAAACGATATACAAGTAATTGTGCGATCGATGTACGTGTTGAGCGATAGATAGCGTGTTAAATGGACGTTTAAGAAATCATTAAGCGAGAAGAGAAAGTTGAGAACCGCTGCCCTAGACTGTTTTTCGTTCCCTTATCTACTTGCCCGGATATTACTCAATCTAATTCTATCATAATATCCGTAGCAGCATAAATTAGTCCACACTTACGCGCATTATGCCGTAAATTGCTTCGAATCAACTTTATAATAGTTTGGATTTAACCATCGTGCTATTGTTCACCCACTGTCCCAAATTATTAGATGTAGTAATTCGTTAGATAAATTAATTCGTAGCCCTTTCTTCGTGAACTATAAACATTTAATAGTCTTATAAACATTTAACAAATCCGTGAATAAAAGATTTGAGTACAAGATGAAGTTGCAACTGATTAATTTCGAGGGTCACGAATCAATTTGTACATCCAATGAATCATCGAATACAGAGCTCTCGAAGATTTCAACTTCGCAGTTTCACGCTTCTAGTTTTCTTGTTTCCTCTCACTGTCACAGAAAAAGAATGACACGGCTTTGCGTCATCGAGTGTCGATCATAATTCGCTGGAAGACATAGTGTTACGTCAACGGTGTATAAATTATCGCAAAAACCACGTTAACGAGGAATCTCCGGCCGCGATTCAATTCGATTCTCGAAATCGAACGATTCAATCCGGTTCGAGAGGATTTCGAATGGGCTCCTTTGGCTCGCCGCGCCGGCCGAAATTGAAATCACGAGATTTCATTCATAACGATCGGAAAAACGAGCACCGAGAACCTCTCTCCCACTTTCCTCACCCTCCCCCCCACCTCTCTCACTCTTTCCAGAACAGTTTTTTCCCCGCGCCTTCATTGTCCTCGGCTGGAAAACTTTTTCCGCTGAACCTTTGTTTGTAAATGAAGGATGGCTGTGCCCGAGGGTTCACCCAGTTTTCACCCCCTACCCTCTCCTTTCTATTTTCCGGCAGAACCGTGAAACAATAAAACACGTCACGCGTTTCCGGTTCCATTTCCGAAATGAATGATAACAATTTTCGCCCGGGCCGTCTCCTCTCGTTGAATGATTCTAGCGCGATCAAAGCACGGCTTCGAAAATCCTGGGTGTCTTAAAACTGGAGAAACAGTTATTCCGAAGAGTCCGAAAAACAGCACGCATATTATTGATTTTTAACAATGAATTCTGACGATGTTTGTTTGCATAAAAATGGACAAGAATGAATTCTAGAACAAATTTTGTCCAGTCTCGAAAACACGGAAAATGTTGGTTTATCATAGCAGTTATTCGATTGAAGGTTTTCTCCATGAATGTTTTAATTAGAATCTTTGTACGAGAGTTTTGAAACAATTATATTCGCAAGTGTTTCGAGCCCAGAGCAAGAGGCACGATGTAGTTTGTAATTCGAGTTCCCGGTGAGGCAGCTGCCAGCGATTTTATGGGATTCTATGGTTTCAGAGTAAGGGATTCGTGGAAACGCGATCGCGAGATAGGAAAATTCGCTTTTCAAGTTTCTTCGCTCGTTCCTCGTTTAACTAGCGCACTGCGCCTGCCTCGTGCACGCAATGCGCCATTTGTCTTAAAAACTAGACAAACTTGCGGGATTGCGGCACCGAGATCTAATAGAATGATAATCGCCCTCTGCACACCGGGTGTCTTGAAAGTCAATAATCCCCCGAGAAACTAACCTCGCTTCCCGAGAAACTATCTCTCACTTCCCTTAAAATCGATCTCGCACAAAAATTTAAGGTTCAACCAAAATTCGAAATTTCTTCCAAGAACTTTGCAATCTCCTGGGACTGAATTTTAAGCTCATTAATTAGCCGCTGTTATCTGAAGAGAATTAAATGAACTTTTCATCTGTCCATCTCTTCGCCCGAATAAACATTTGTAAAAAAGAAATTTTCCTCCGAGGCATTTGTTATTAAACAACTATCTTGTTAGAAAATGAAAAGAGAGACGAATCCCTTGAACCTTCCGTTTCGTGGATGAGAACTGTGGTAAATAAGAGTTTTAATTAACGTTTCTCTTGGGGACAGCAGGTGCGAGACTCTCCGAAAATAATTGCAAAGAGATGAATGTGAAAGCGAAGGAATTTTCGAAGGAGAGAAAAAGAGAGGAAGAGAGAATTTGCCACGAGTGCACCGAGTACGGGAAAACAAGGCGCGGTCGACGATTGGCCGGCGATACCATCATGGCGACGAGTCGCGTCCAATCCACGGCCACGGATTTCTTTTCACCAATTCGTCATTGATTTTAGGTTTATGAATGGGACCGCTTACGCTACCGCATCCCTTTCAAGCTACTACTACGGCCATCGAGCCGCAACTTAAAGAGAATCTTGCCTTGCGATGCACGAATTTCGATCTTTGCCGTCTGATCGATCAATTGCCAACATACAAAGAACCAGTAAAAGGCGTTTATTTATTTAAAGTATAGTTTATTTACAACCAAATAATTTTTAATAATTTTCAATGTGCGGGAAAATTAATTTTCAATAGCAAAAATCACGAAGTAATCGCTTTTATTCGATCTCGCAGGAAAAATCACGAGGTAATCCGCCTATACCGAAGCACAGCAATCTTTTAAGTTGTTCTTTAACACTGGGATTTAATAATCGCCTTTAGCCATCTTGAATCTTGCAGGATAAGTCACAAAGTAATCTAAAGTTTCCGACGGTTACATTGTAAAAATTGCAGAGGGAAGATCGCAGAGGGAAAGAGTCGAAAGAGTCGCTTAAATTATTTGAACTTGAGAGAATCCTGAGAAAATTCCTATGGAACAAGATCGGATTTGGGGATTAAGGATTCAAGCAGAGTACAGCCGCTCAGTGGTTCGATCATTAGGAACGGTACACGTAATCTTCGTGTAGCTTGGATCGGAACAGTAGAATGAATTTTACATTAGTCGAAAATGATCGGACAATGGAGATAATATCATAAATTGATGGAATTACTTATTCATGAAAGAGAATAGCGTAGAACGAGACCAGAGAGTGGGAGAGGGAGAGAAGAGAAAGAGGAGATCGTGTCTTTGTTGACCTGGTAGCTCGAATTTCGTTTTCCATTCCGTGAGCTTAATTCATTCGAATCGTCCTGTGTTCAAGGGCCCCGGCCCGCTTGTTACCCTATTCTATTTCAGTTGTCCCAGTTACTTAATCAATTCATCTAGGAAATATATTGCTCCGTAAATAGTTGAAGTTTGTTCGATTCTTCCTCACAATTTCCCCTATTAAAACAGGTCGTCTCTTTATCAATCCTCGTTTTATTCACAGACCTTAACAAAAGACCTTCCAAAATTCCTTCACCTTTCACAATCAAATAAATCGAACCTCTAAAAAATAGTTAGCAGAATCTGGGCTCTAATTCACGGTTTATATGAAATCAGTACCATTTTAGGAACACTGTAAATATTTCTCTTGAAGATGAGCACTCATCCAAAAATAATTCATAATCGATTAATAAAAATTGTTCTGTCTCGAGACGCTCAATCTATTCGAATTAGGCTACTGTATCTGAGAAGGACAATGTCGAAGTTAGGAGCGTCTTAAATTGCTATGGAAGCTGCAGCGGAGAATTTCGATGACCTCGCGCGAAAACGAAAGGGGATCGAGAGACGGTGGCTCGATAACGAGTCAAGTGACACGGAACGGAGGTGTGTTTTCGGTCGAGCCACCCTTCTTCTCGCGACCACGCGCAGCCAATCGAGGGGTTAAGCGTTTCCAAGCTCTCTCCCTTGGCTGGTAGGGTTAGAGCCTCGAGTGTCAGAGTAGCTGCCATCTACGAAGGAAGACGGTCTACGAGAGTTCAACGATTCCATTTGCACTCGCGCCGAAAGGGTGGCGAGAATCGTGGGGGTGGCTCGATTATATTGAAGAACGACGCCGAGAACTCGCGATCCGACACTCGGTAGACGCGGGAAGCCTCTTCCAACCCTCTCGATCCTGATCTCCGTACCTCGGCCCTCGCGATATTTATCCCCGATTTTTCCAGCCCCTGTACGCTTCTCCAAAATTCGCAGATGTCAATCAGTTCGCTGCGTAGCTCGATCTTACAAATGTCTTTGACTCGAAATATTCTAAAGTGTCAAAACATTGCGAATGTATTTAGATTGTCGTTAATTTGTACGTAAATATCGAAAATATTCGTCACAACAGACGCTTGGGAACGTGGATGTCAAACGAGATTGCATCCGCGTTATCTAACCAGAAAGACGTATCCCGTAGATCGAGGGCCGTTCCCCTTTGATCTACGGGCGAACGATGGATCGTGTTTGCCCGCGTTCTTCGTTCGCCCGCTCCATCGCGTTTAATTAAACGCATCAGTGTCAAGACGCCCACTCGAGACAATCGCAGCCACCGAATGCACCGGCATGCATCTGCCAAGACTTCGCCGCCCCCGGACTTTATCGATCGGTTTCCGGCGAACACAACGCGCCCGAAATTTCAGAAAATCGTCCCGCAAACAATTTCCCATTGTTCCGTTGATCCATTCAAATTTTGATTCGCCAATTTAATTTTACATATTCATGAACCTACTCCTCCGAGAGCGACGTTGATCTTATCAGATCTACCACAATAAATTGACTGTTAGAAAGTTAGAACTTAGATGGAATATTTCTAATCAGACATTTGAGTATTAATACTTCTCGGGCGCATGGATAGAAATTTCGAAATCAACGATTGGCTCAGGAGGATCTTCCCGATTCTCGGACCGTTGGTTCGAAGTATCCCCAAGACTGGAACCTAAACGCTTGTCCACGCCCCCCGGATCGCGAACTCGGGCGACACGGGTCGTTCGATCGCTCCATTTTTCTCCGTTTACGCTCTAGTCTGCATCTCGGGACGTGTACCGATGATGCGAGGAAAAAGGAAGCGAAACCGTGAACGCTTTATATTTATAGCCCGGTTTATTCGATCGTGAAACACGCGGGGGTCGGAAGAGGGATCCTCATGACGAGGGGGACCGGTGAAAGGGAGGGAGGAGAGGGTTACCCGCCGCGTGTCGAATTTCTCGACGTTTTAATTCCCGCGCGGGCGGAGCTTCGAAATTCGGCCGGGGAAACGGGCGGCTAGGATGCATCGTGTAGTCGTCGTGTGCCCCCTTCCCCCCCCCCCCCCCCATAACTGGGTCACCGGTCGAACACGTTTACCCCCTCTGCGGACGTATGCGGATACCGATATATTTCCCCTCTCTTGCCCCACCCCCACACACCATCCATGTACGGTCAGGGAAAAGTTTTTTGGACGTCGGCCAAGGGGGTTCGATCGCCGGCCGTCGAAACTCGTCGACTTGTTGCTGATGCGCGAGTCACGATTCATTTTGACAACCCCCTTGAACCACCCCCGCGATCGATTCTCTTTCTCTTGATGCCGGAGGCTGCGAACTGCCTTAACCAACCCCCAAATTCACTCGGAAATATTTTTTATTGGAACGGCGAGCTTGTCTTGAAGAATTTCTTGGGCCAGGGGGCGGGTGTCCTTCCCACAGACAGTTGCCGAGCGACCAATCGCAAACGCTCTACCCACGGACGGACCCAAGAAGCGTGTGCAGCTTCGGAAAACTTTGTAACACTTTTCAAAGGATCGAGGTGATGGTACAGCAGACCCAAAGAATATAAATGTGAGTTTAACGATGCCTGTCAGACAGCAAAGTTTTCAGGCCCTGTGTGTCAGGGTAAGTAGTTTGCAGGAAACGGTTTGAGCGTTAAGGGGTTGAAAACAGATTGTCGGATGGAAGACGAACGAGCACGGCCGACTTGGAGCCCGTTTGTTTCTGCTTGTTTGCCGGGTGTGTGGACGCCGCTCGACAAGAAGAGGAGGATCATCAGCGCGCCGTCTACTTCCGGGAAAAAAGCTCGCGATCTCGTTCGCGGAAGCACGTCAGGTGGCAATGTCTCAATTTGTCGCCGTGCCGTGAACCCATTCTCTCTCGCGTTATTCCGATAATAAAATAATGGCGCGTTTCCGTGAAAATAATTGGTCGCGGTGTTTCGAAACTATTTACGATATTCCGAGCGCGGCAATTTCAAGTTTCGCCGAGCAATTACGCCGCTCCGAAACTAATTACGGGGTTCCAATAAAACTGCTGTGTTTTAATTGAACACGCTTGTGAAAGAAACGCAAAAAATTATCAATCCCGAATTTTTAGGACATCTGTGTTGCCGCCCGTCCCGTATCAAATAATCTTACCCCTCTCCATTCCCTCTCATTCGTTTTGAATCGATCGAGGGAGGAGGGGCGCCGATGTTTTTTCGACCGGGCTTCGGGGCGAATCTAACGGGGAGAAACAATAGTTCGCCGAGCAATTAGCGCGCGGCCTTTCCTTTGCATTATTCTCGAAACCAATTAACGGTTCATTGATTCGGGAACCGCGCATTATGAGCTTTTAAAGCCCGGCCAAGGTCCGATACTCTCGATATACGGGAAAATTGCGCGGCGGCCGCCGCTCTGAAGCGGCCATTATCGATGGAAGGCGAAATACTTCACTGGAAAACCCGACTCGACCAGAAAATTCGCGGAAAATCTCGTTGGATCTATACGCAAGATATACCTCGAAAGAAGTGAATTGTGAAGGGTGCCAAAAATCGCGAGCCTCAGGACAAGGTTTATCGTAACAATAATTTTCGTAACATTCTCACACCTGGTTAATAAAATTTAGATCGCTTTTGCACTGACCTAATGCAAATATTGTCGCAACAGTTACATGAGTGTTCAGATGGCCGACCAACGTTTACCTGTACCCGCGGCGTTCAGCTAATTGCAGCATCGATATTCCCTGAATTAAACATTACCAAAGCTGACATTCGATTAACAACAAAGCCTCATAACGCGATTACAATCCTGCATATATAATAATTTGGTGCTGCCGAATTAATTAATGTACATTTGTGGCCATAAACATAATTGAAAGCAAAGGCTTCGCTAAACTCTTTAAAACCGAAACTCACGCGAATCGTACTTTTAATAATGCAATAACGAAGATTCGCGAACAGGATCGACAAAGTATATTTCCGCGGGCCCGCAACGGCGCGATGATTTTTAAAGTGCCGCAAAAAATTCTTTGGAAAGCGGGAGTTTTCGTGCGATAATGGAGAGTTCCCTCTAGTAGTTTCGAAACAGGAAAATTCGCTGTTGAGGGGCTGTGGCTGCGCTTTTCCTGCGCCCGTGGCACCCTGTAAAGTGGACGGGGGTGGTCCTCGAGGAAATAAAGCTGTTCTCGCGGCTCTTTTCTCCGTGACCGTCGAAACGGGGCCGACTTTTCCCGCAGCGATAAAACGCGAAGAAGGGAAAAGTAACGCGAGGATACACGGGCGCCGAGTGCGTCGGGGAAGGGGTTGGTAGGGGTTCAAGGGGATGGTAATTCAGGGACGCTCCGATTCGACCTTGCCGGCCGATGAATTGCGTACACCTTTCGTTAAAAGCTCTGTAGAACAACGAAAAAAAATCGTAGATCAGTTTTCAAGATCTCGTTGCAGAGGGGAAGCTTCAATCTTCAAATCCGTGGTAGATTAATTCCCGAAAAAAAATTTCCAACGATTCTACACGGTGTTTGAAGTTGAACCATTTTCGAGAGACAGCTCACCATCTGCATCATGTAAAAACATCTTGGAAGAAAATGAGCAGTGGATCACTGAAGTAGAGGTTTCCAGCATTAAAACGAGTGCAATTGCAAGCGTAATTAATAATTAAATTGTAACCGTTAAAATGTCAAAATTTGTCGAGAAGGAGAAGTTTAGTGTGTCGTGCAGCACTTCCGGCGGTCAAAGACGGTCGCGAAGGTCCTGGTCGAGGCCGAGGATCCATGGATCGTCCCCGCGGCCGTCACAAGTATCCCGCACAATGACACAGACGCAGAAATCATTTGGAGATGAAAAATGGACGGTGGAGAGAAAAAAAATAGGGAGGGGGAAAGAGCACTCTTCGCCTCGGTGTTGCCTAGTAGCAGAGCGCCTCGCGCGCCGAGTCCCTGTGACACAGTTTCGCACAATAGAAGTAGTCTGCCGCTTTTACCGAGGCTCCCGTGGCATTCTTTTTCATTCTTAAAGGCCAGCCTCGCGGCCTCGCGTTCATTTTTAATTGTCGACGCTCTCGGGACCGGCCGCGCGACACACACCACCGATATCGCGGATTAATTCGACGAAGAATCCAATTTCTTTGACGGTCAGGGACGTCGATCTTGCCACCTGCCCTCGGAAACCGCTGGCGAAGGGGTTGAAACACTCGGACAGGGTGCAACTTACTCATACCTGCTCTCAGACCGACGATTAGGCCTCGATTCTTAATTGAATTACAGTAATGTCCAACAGCCGTATTTATGGTGGACAGTAAGATTGGTGTGTACGTGTATAATCGTATTTTTGTTACTTCAAAGGCGATTCCGAACATAGAGAAGGATTGATTGAAATTCGAAGGAGAAGCCGAACATAGAGAAGGATAGAATGAAATTCGAAGGAGAGTCCGAACATAAAGAAGGAAGAATGAAATTCAAAGGAGAAGCCGAAGTCTCCGAAGTCTCTTTCTTTCCAATACGCTGTCGTTCCTTGCGACCAAAACTTGAATCGTCGATTTAACCACTAAATACAATTGGAATTATATCGTGTTTGGTCTTATATTAATCAGAAAAATGCGAGAAATACGCTAGTGAAATTTCGTTAAAAAAAATAATGAAAATTAAGAAAGTTGAAAATTTCGATTCGTTCGAGTCAATGTGTGGTGTTTACTCCGATATACCCGGGATCAATCATCGCCGTCTTCGCCGCGGCGCGGCGTCGGCCGCCAGTGGAGTGGGTATGCACTCGTCAAGGAACGTAGTATAAACACACGACAGTAATCGGGACATCACTGTATACTTATAAAATCCAAAATAAAAATGGCAAATGAAAGTGACGAAGTAAATGGTACAGTAAAAATGATTTCATACCATGGGAAGAATGTGGACGAGAAATTCCAGCGATTTTGTCCAATTTTCCGCGGACGGTTAATGGGAAAAGGAGAAAGTCGGGTACATGTCACGACGATCTGTGTGAATTCGACTACACGCCATTGATAAATGCACTTCTCCCGGAACGACGAATTTTCCTTCCGCTTTTCATCCGCGCCGCAATGGCCGCGGCCATTTCGTCCGGGAAGAAATCATTTAATCCCGAAAGTAATTTCTATCGCAACGCGGGGCTCGGAATTACTATTTGCATTACAGCCGGCTCCGACTTTATTCGCACAACTGATCCGGCATTTTCCTTTTTCCACGCGAAATAAATTGCAGTTGCTAAACGCTTGCGGAAGTTCGTTTTCGCGCAGAGATATCTCTGATTTACCATTTCCCTGGCGGTTGGCGAGAAACAAATACACTTCAACGACGCAATTCTCTACTATCAGCGATTTTAACAACAAATCTGATACAAAAATAAATTTACGATACCTGTCTGAATCTGTATGAAAAACTGAGACGAAAATGTGTAATGAAATTTTTTTGGATGCGGCCAAGTTTTCGAGAATATCTATTACGGAAATGTTCCTGTGATTAATGTTCGAGTTAAATTTGTTCGTAAATAAGAAAGTTTGCGAGAACATGTTATCCGACGTATTTGATTCAGTTTTTTATACAGAATCGCTCGGCATTCGAGTCCCTTCGAACGAACGGTACGTTTTCCGGTAAGGGCTCGACAAAGCGCGAGACACACGCGGTAAAAGTTTACCTGTCCCGTGAAAGGATGCGTCGACGTCGCGAAAAGCCGATAGTTCTGTCATTAATTCTGCTTCGTTAGAAGTTCGAGCACGCTCCCTGCGTTCGCGCGCGCGAGAGGGACTCGAATTAATTCTGTTTTCGAGTAGAAGTGCGCTGCAGTGCAGCCAATTGCATCCTCGAGTGTCTCGCGGCCCTGTTCCTTCCGTCTTGCTCCGTGGCGCATCCTTCGCCAGTAATCAACATAAATGATCGTGTATCTAGAAAACTTATTCCACCCTTGCAACAAACCATGACCTGGAACCAGTCAATCTTCGATACGAAAATAACTAAAAATAATACAGCACGATCGTGTCATTCATTTTTCACATTTCACAGTAAAAGTGAATCTGCCGTTTAGAACTTTCTGTTCAAGGCGTGAAAATGGACGACCCACGGGCCGACCCGATGTGTTTCGCGTGAAATTCGCCGGCAAATGATTTTGAATTGCAAAAAGAAAGAAACTATGTCAAGGCAGCCACGGAATTAGGGTCGCCTCGCGTGGAACGTCCTCTACATAGGAGTCACGGTGTGAAACGTGTCCATCGGACAGAATTCGACACCGGCGATGATCGCGTAAATGGATTTTTCCGTCGAACGGTTTCCCTTTTATCGGTCCGCTTCGCTTCGGAGGATTTCCACGGGTCTTTATATTTTTTTCTCTCTCTCTCTCTCGCTAGCTCGCTTTCCCTCTCTCTCTCTCTCTCTCTCTCTCTCTCTCTCTCTCTCTCTCTCTCTTTCTCTCTTGCCTCGTCGACAACGTTATAAAACGCGAAAATCCAACGGTGACGAGAGAGGGTTGGAAACCTTCGAAGTAACCGGGGACCTGAAAGAGATGCACGCGACGTCGTAACTTTTGCCGTGAAAAGCAAACGGCACGGGAAAATGTTTGCCGAACAAGCTCGATTGCACTCCGATCACCCTCCCGATCCCCGTCTCCCGATCTTCTTCTCTTGCATTTTTATTGGCTCGTTCCGCGCGAGACATTTTCACAAACGAACCCGAGATGTTTAACTACTCGTTCCTCGATTTTTTTTCAAGTAATTTATTCCCGAGGAAATTCCTTCCCCAAGAAACAGAAAATAATCTAATCTAACCTTTTCCTCTGGCATTTTTATTGGCTCGTTCCGAGTTAAACATTTTCACAAAGAAATCCGAGGCGTTCCGCTACTCGGCTCTCATTTTTACGAATTTACTTATTCCTGTTGGGAATCCCTTCTTTGAAAAGTGACACCTGTAATCATGGTTCGTAGTTCGAACAGTCTTTTATGCATAGAATAAATCGTTGTCGCGAATATTCACTCGGAATCAACCGCTCTAAAGTGAAGCATCGAGGGGTTCTGCTTTTGCAAAATAATGCTCAGCCACGCGTTACAATAAACGACCGAGAAAAAATAGTGTGTCCAGGGTGAAAACTTCTAACTCATCCCCTTATTGCTCTAACTTATCCCTGTCACGTTGCCGCCTCTTTTTGTCTTTAATCATAGTCGCACGCGTGGAAAACAGATTATAAACGACACTGTTATATTGTCTCCATTTTTCGAGAATGAAAAGGTCGGATTTTATCAAAGCGGTGTTTTTAAGAAACGATGATGAACATTTTCCAAATAAATTTAAAGAAACTATTAAAAATTCACAATCTCTTAATCGTCGCCAAAAACGAAGTGCAGGAAAAAATTGTATAAATATAAAGTACATCGAATTCGGTAAAATAGAAATTGTTTAGCACCTGTTGGAAGCAATAGGAAGGCCCTTGACTCTTTAATAATTTTAGTAGGTCGAAATTAATATACACACTCCTCAATTCTGTGGATCGCTCGACTGTTTCGACAGCCACCACTTTTTGCGAGGGGCGCGCGAAATCTCAAAGTCTAGTTATCAGCATCGACAGAAAGGGTTGTTCTCCTTTTTGGCGGGGTGGTCGCAGGGGTGCGCTAACGAAATTCGGAGCGGGGGTGGCGAATCCGCCCTCAGGAAATCCAGGAAAACGTTATCGGCGAACCGCTGCAGAAGTGTTCGCGAGTCGAGTGCCACCCCCGTTCAAGCTGGCACCCTCTCTCTGTTAATTATCGCCTATCCGCACCCCCGGAAGCAGAGGAACGAGAAAAACGAACGGCACAAAGCCGTCAAGAGATCCGACGTTCAAACTTTTCAGACGAGCCGCGGTGGCGTCTGAACGATCTCCGGAGGCCTCTCTCTTTCGTCTCAACGTGGCCTGTGTCCCCGAAACAGCGAATAACCAGTGCGGTAAATATTGGTTTGAGGGTTCCGCGGTTGTCTAATTGAAAAATAAACAACCGACGAAAATAACGATGCACTTTGAAGTCGGGCGATCACGCGCGGCATACGTGCATGCGCTTGGATTAATTGGGACGTTCGATTTGATGTCGATCCCCGATAATTCAACATTTGTTCGAAACTTTATTCTCTGTAACTCGAGCCGGACGCTGCGCTAAAGAGATCTGGTTGCACAGGATGGAAATTGGGAAGTTTACCGGTGATCCTGTTAGCCTTAAACTTCCCCTGCTTGCATCCTAATCTCTGTAATTGAGTCGCTCGCTCGCTAAATCGATTAACCCCAGACAAATAAATAGAAAATTCGATAGAATACTGTACGAGCGTTTTTGAAAGTTCCCTTCATTTTTGTCTATCAGTAATGACCGAATGGCAATGTTTTTTTTTTTTTGTTAAAATTTATTTGTCGAATCATTGCAGCCAGGTCCATCGGAGGATTTTGCGAGGGAGACTTTTCGGGTGTTTAAAGGTCCGGTGAAAGGAGAGAGCCCTTCGGATTTCCTAGCCCGGTCGTACGAAAATAGCCCGAGAATAGATGGTCAGATAGATTACGACCGAGATCCCAGGCGGAAGATACTGCCGAACAGACCGGAAGTAACTTTTCTAGTGTATCTCGGGCTTTCTTCCAGTGTCCCGAATGCGCCGTGTTCACCTCGGCCCGCCAAACATCTCCGGAATCGCCCTAAATCAACGCGTAATCATCCGGTGGACGACGCGAGGCGATTCCACGTAGAAACGTGAGTCGAAAACGTAGAATTAACTATTTTCGTACGTGGCTCCGTTTTGTAGATAATCGATGTCTTCCGAGCAAGTAGAAACGGCGAGCGGTGTACAGACACACAGAACTGCAAAGTCGATTATTTCGGAAACGTTATTTAAAATTTTCAAAGATACTTTCGATATATTTTTTAAAACAGAGACATTCGTAGTCGGATTTTTTTCGCGGTTAAAGTGAACGAAAACGCGTCCACAGTCTGAGCGCATCGATCGAAATTGCAATAATTGTGCAATCAGCGAAAAGTTTGAGCAAGAGCTCAATGTTTGGCGAAGATCGACGGGCAAATGTTTGGGCTTCTTATCCTCGGATCCGATCAAATTTTCATTCGGCCTCCGCAATCTATCGACAAAGATGAACGCGAGATCCGAGAGTAAAATATAATTCGAAAGCGTGTCTATGTAATCAAGAAAATTGGCAGACGGCTGCACTAGTCCGTGTGTCAGCTTGATTTTACTTAGATTCTGGAGTTCCTAGGAAATCTGCGAACCCTTTAACTGGTAACAGTTCCTTATCACCTTCTTCTTTCACTTAATTGTGTCACAGTATTGATATTAAACTACATTGTATTTATATTGATTAAGGTAAAATTTCGTTACGCCCTCGTGCACGTCCATAATTGAGAAATTACGTGGTTGAAGAGCACTAGTGTTTCTTTTGTTGTTTCGTTTGTTTCAATGTTATTAACACTCAACCTACCACCACCGGCCAAAATGACCGGTTCCAGATTTATTATGTTACAATTATCGAAATAATAAAAATGATTTTACGATTTTATGATTTAAGAAAGTCATTGTGACTGCTTTTCAATTTCAATTAGAAAAACAATTATGTATATAATGACACAGCTTCTTAGAATTTTGTGACTTTTTGTACAACATATAAATGCGTTTATTAATCATCGTATGCGTTTATTATACCTGTATTGCCCAAAAGCAGTCATTTTGACTACTTGGGAAATTTTAAATAATCAAATGACTTTTATTATTGAATCGAGTAAATTTCTTATATGGCCAGTTCGGCTCTGGATTGGAATAACAGTTTATATTTTTTTTTATTACCGTCACACGATAACATACAAGTTCATGATAAATTGTCGATTTGAGCATATACTTGATAAGTTGCAGTTGTTCAATAACTAAAGTAGTACTTGTTATTCGAATCTTTATGCCAGGCCTGCCCACGCGCCTCGTTCCCCTTGAACGCGCTATGTATGACTGTGAATAATATAAAAAATATTAAAAATTAATTTTAAACAAATTTCTTTACACGTTAGTTATTCTTTCACAATGCAGTCATTTTGACTGCTTTGGGGCAATATAGGTATACGCTAAGTTTCAGTCTTTCTAGTGTTAATAGAGCACGCATTGCGATAGGAGCCGCGCAAAGTCTAAATAAAATGAATCTTGTCATTTTTATAAGGGAACATGTACCAGTTACTTTTAAGGCTCGGTAGGTTTAGTGTTAACAAAGCGAATCGAAAGGATGTGAAGCGAGCGCAGTGGAAGGAATCCTCGCAGAAATTGTATCACGCGCTGATAAGCGTCCCGGATAGCAAGTTCACAGGATATGAAGTAATGCCTGATAACGAGAGCGAGCGACACAAATCGAGCGTAACGCGGCGAGCGAGCCAGATTCGTTTCCAGCTAGTTTTATTGGCCGAACTTGCCGCTTATTCCGGCCAATCACGCGAGCGACGCTCAAAATGGAGCCACATTCCTTCTGGGATCAGACAATTAACACATTGACCGAGATACCGACCGAATAATTATTCTTAAAAGCTATCCACCAGCGAATAAATTCGCTGCACAATATTTTATGCATTCCTGAATCTCTACTTTTCTTTTCTTCATTCTATTATAACAAATTCGGACCGTCGAAAGTGTAACAAATTTCAATAGTCACGCTACGCTTTCAATTTTCTAAATTCATCGGCTAAGAACGAGCAAGTATCAATTTATTCGAAAATATCTTCGAAAGAATATATTGGAAAATATATTTTTCCGAAATATGGAACTTGAAAAATTCAATTTTGGCCAGGAGAGACGGGTTCCCAGTCTCCTACAGTGCGGCAGTAAATTAAACCGGCTGCCTGCCAACAATCCGCGAAACGTCAAAGGAACGCGACACGGGGTCGTCGACGGTGCGTTTCTCTCGCCCCCGTCGTACCCCCGAAACAACTGGGTCAATCCGTGTCCCAGAAGCGCGAGGAACACGACCGGATACCGGAAACTGCCGTCTGCAGCCGGAAACCGCGGCGCTGTTTAAGACTTTCCGTGCCAGAGAAACCGGAATCAACGTGGTAATCGATGTTCACCGGCTTCGATATCGGGAGACGCGGGTTCTTTGAGCAAAGAGGCTGCTGAAGCCTCTGGAGGACGTCAGGAGATCTGGAGAACACTCGTAAGTCCTGAAGGGTTGCAAAATCCAAACTATTCCAGGACCACGAAAGTCCTGCCAGTGGACAAAGCTAATCAGGACTTACTGGAGAGACTTGCTAGGTCATCAAAGACTACTGGAGGTCCTTGAAGGATCATCAGCAATTAGAAAAATCAGGTTATCTAAGCTACTTGAGGACGTAGCCGAGGTCCTCGAGCCTCGTCCAAGAACTTGAGAACCTACCACGGATCTTAAAGGGCTGATCAAGAGGCCGGAATGTCAACAGCGAAGAACTGCCCAAGAATTTGCTTAAAAAAACATTCGAAGATAGAAAAAATCGCTGTTAAGAAGGAGCCCGATGTTCCATGATGATTTCTGATCTGGTCTGAATCCTCTTTTCTTCAAGATCCTGCTACTTTCGATGCGCGCAGGACGTCGGCTAAACGTAATTTGACAAAGTCTCTGCTCCGGCGAGAACGCAGAGCGAGAACGACGGAGGAGCTCGCTATTATTATTGACTTTTTCATCTCGGCGGTAATTAAGAACGCTGTCAGTGGTCCATTAAAGCATTACGAGCCGTCTCGCCTCTGTTTAAGAAGCAAGTTTCAGGGCATCGCAGCCTCTCAGCCTCCGGAACGCTGCTAACAATGTCGACAGCCTCCGGTCTCACGGCTGCTACGCCGATTATCACGAGGGAAAAGTCGCTGCACAATCGATGCAACGCCGCCCCAAGACCATGGGCCGCCCTTTCATTCTTCTATTAAGTTCAGTAATAAGTTCGTTCGCGTTTATTGTCGCAGGAATGTGAAGAAACAGAGGCGTCACTTTCGTACAAAACTTTTATTGATCGATGGCACATCCGTTATTTTGAGCTACGATCATTCTCATCGGGTAGCTTGAACACATTTTTCGTGTTTTCTTTTTAATTAGAAGATTCGGAGATGCAGATGTTTATTTTCATTCGAGGCACGAGAGAATTCAATGAGCGATACGATAGTGCTCGCGTTTGGATTTGAAAATTATAAATACACCCGATCGATCGGCCGTTGCAAAAGGCGTTTCTTTACACTTATTTCGGTCGGCGGATCAGTGTCAACGAATGCTGATTCGACCTGATTCCATCCGTTCATCCCGCTCCGGATATTTTCAGAATTCGTGAATTAGATCTCATCCGATCCTTCTAGTCTAGTATTCTTTCGATCTCTGCGCGTCAGCTTCGCTTTGGAAAAATTCAATCAGTGCAGTGCGATCTCATTAAGTTCGCATAAGGGATAAAATTACAAAAGAAAATTTTAATCTATAATTTCACGGAAATAAAACGTCATTTTATTCTTCGGTTGAAACTCTTCCTCCAATTCAAAGCTCGTAAGAACGCTGAAGAGAACACGCGTGTCATTCGAGGTGGATGAGCCCGCCGGTGGTATGCGGTTGGTAACAACGAGGTCTCGCCGTAAAAAAATAGATTAGGCGTGGGTGGATTTTTCAAATCCGCCGGTGACTGCATTAAATCTGCCTACGTACACCAGCCGCGCTCAATCTTATTTTAAGTCGGAGGCGTCGTCGCCGAGTTTTCTAGCCGGGATTTGCATCCGAGAGGATATTCCAGAGATCCTCCGAAGATAATGTTTAACATTCCACCTCCTTTGCGGGAGAACAGCCTCTGAATATTCATCCAGTAATCATTCGACGGTAATCGATTCTCTCGTTCGAGTACAAAGACATCGAATGTAATTACTAATCTCCCTTTTTCTCCTCCGCCGACTCTCGCGGAGAATCTTCAACCTAATTGCGGCATTGACTGGGTCGATTTTATCGTCGCTATTTATTTATTTATGTGGGAGATGGTTCGAAAGAACGTGTCACATTTTATGATACACTTTCTCGCAATATTGGAGTTTAGTATGTTTGTCCGAAACCATCCCTTTGTTTGAGGGGTAAGGTTGATTGTACATTAATTTCAACTGCTCGGAAATGGAATGAAAATCCTAATTCGGTTATAATATTTTTACCTTTACTAAAATACAATAAAATCTTGAAAACTAAATTTCAAGTTAAACCGAAGTTCAAATGATTAATCGTGATGGCTACATTTGTACATCTAATACTTAATCTAAACACTCTAACAACAGATTGTACACGACTGATTTATTACACAAAAATTTGGTGAGCTGCACTTGCGATTTTAAAGGGCTGCGACTGCTATTGGAAGGTTTCGGAAGGAAGAAAGGGCTTTCCAGAGCAATTAGAAGGGCAAGTTTGCCGTTCAGGAGTTTGAAGAAGCCCTCTTTAATAATCCTCGTCGGATACATCGATTCTCCGCAGACCGGTGTACCCGTTTAACTGGGTTAAGTGTGTACAAACAGTTTTCCGCAGGCAGGATCCGCGGAAGACGTTAATCGCGGGCTAATGTGTTCCCACAAGAGGGTCCGAGGGTAATCTCTGACCAATAAGGGGTGAAAACCGCCCACCCACGACCCCGTAAAGCTTTGTGTACCCATTTTCGCGGTAGCTGTTTCGCCAGGCTCTTGAAATTTCTGCGCGTTGCGTCCCGCGAACGAGGAGGCGGAAAAATACGTTTCTTGAATAAAGGACCCTTCAGACTTCTGACCTCTGGCTCGGAAGAGGAGACCCCGACTATCTCTATACTCTATGCGCACGCGACAACATTTTGCCCCTTTGAAAAATACGCTATAATTCTCGAGAGGCCTCTTCGAACGAGTCCCGCGCACACAATTCTAAAGCACATTCTCAGGTGTCTCGAGAACTCGAGTGTCTTAACAGAATTTCTTCAGCGGACCCTCCACAACCGCGTCGAGTCAATGGTCGACGAGCATAACTGGATCACCGGGCCCTTTCACGATATTCCCCGTCGAACGAATGATCACGAGACGATACGCTTGGACACATGGACAGTCCAATGTATTTTTAAATCTTTCCTTGTGTTCGAACGGCTGCTCGGGATCAGCTACCGAATGACTTAAATGGTTTCTTGCGAAGCTTCTCTTGATGGTGATTTGATCGTGCTGACGTCCACTGGCGAACGATTTGTATCCAATTCTAATTCCATTTAATTCAATTCCGAGTTTCGCGCAACGTCGACTGTAATTTCAAGAAATAAATTATTTCGAACCGGTCATTTTGTGGAAAAATATTTGAAGAATCGTTCGGAATCCGGGGTTCCTGGCATATTTTCTGTGAAGCTGGAATACTGATTGAACTGTCTGAAAAATTCGCACGGTCCGGATCGCGTCGTAATTCCAAAGTAACCAGAAGACCGTGTCAGGTCGCCGTGGCACGTCGTTCCCCGTATTATGACGCGACGAATTAGGAGTAAGCTGATTCTCCGGGGCGTTTAATCATCGCTGAACCAGCTAACCGTGAATTCCTTGCTTGCTTACTTGCTCTCTCTCTCTCTCTCTCTCTCTCTCTCTCTCTCACTCTCTGTCGTTCCCCCATCGAGTCCCACTCGAACGGAAAAAGAGAACGCGAGAGCTTCTGGCCGGTCGACGAGGTTCGAAAGTTTTTATTTCGTCGAAGGATTTCTAGCAGCGGGAGCGACGGGCGGCGGTCGCGTTTCTCGGATCCGAAAACGCGGCGAATTAGCCGGCCGTGATCCGGCCGGATAAAACCGTTTACGAGCGAGATAATATCGACTTCTCGCACAATTATATGCAGTCTATTAGTCACTAGTGAAAGGAACTAGAACGCGGGAGAGAAACTGCGTTAACAGGGACGCGCTCGGCGCGCGGTTGTGTTTACAATTCTCGGTCCGCGAAACTCCGACAGCCCGTCTCGCGAACAATATTCCCTCTGCGGTTCTTATAATTTCATTACCCCGTTCCCCGACGGATTTTCCAACGTTTTTTTTCTTCTCCCGAGGAACATTTCTATCCCGACCGCGCCGTGCCGCCGGAAAACGGCTTTTCCATTAGGCTTGCCATTACTTTTCCAGATGCAGCTGCGAGGGAACTCGTTACCGAGAGCCGCGGGAAAATTATACAGTGTGATTACTCGTGCAGAAATGATTGATAGAGGTCTCCGTGAAATTTCAAGTCGATAGGTTCATTAGTTACGTTTGGAAACGTTTCCAAAGAACCCGTATAGTTGTTAAATTAACTTCGCAGGCTCCAATGAATTTAAATCGACTGTTTATAGTTCGTGGTTAAAAAGAATGGTAAAAACGAGAACCAGCTGCACTGGTAATGTCGAATACCATTTTTTCGTACGAAGCACAGCGTTCGAGAAAATTAACTTCGAACGTTCAACGCGTCTGGGTATGGCTGGCCGTTTCCACTTATTGTTAGCGGTGAGTTTTCGAACTCGATTTTCTCGAAAACTTTGATTCCACATTTCCGGTGAAGTTTCCCACGGAGAATCGCACTGCGCGATTATTACACCGCTCGGTGCAGTCAGTTGTTCAATAATTAATTCTTAATGTTGCCGGGTTTACGTGTTTCATTGTGGAATTGTTTTCCAGAAGATTGAAAGAGAGACTTTCAAGGTAAACTGAGAGATTTGCGAAATGGAAGGGTTAAGCGGAGATTGACGCTCGTTTATAGGACGGAATAAGAAGGCATTCAAGCATTCATTGATCGGGCCTGATTGCACAGGAAGTGAATCGCCAACGTAAGGCCGGCTGCGTGCATCTGGCCGCGCACATTACGCGTCCTCCTCATAAACGATCATTTCAGGCTGCTTATTAGCAGCTGACCTCCTTATGCAATTCCGATGCATTTAAATGTTCCACGGAGAACGTGTCGCCACCGCGATACTAATTAATGAAACACTTCTTGGCCAACCCGATCGCCAGCAACTGGTTGCTCTCTCGAACAAAAAAATATCGAACATTATCGCTCTTTTATCGCTATACTATCATGCAGTACGTCTCAATAATTGTCAATTTTTCTTGGTAATTTCATGATTATTCTCAGGATTAAATTTGTTTCTTGGCTTGCAGAAAAGTTTTGAGAATTTTACATGATTATCTATTGATTCAACGCATCGATTTTTTGTCATTGTACCGCCGTGGTGCCAAACGGCAAATTAAATTAGAAAAGCGAGGGATCGAGTGAGAAGAATCGTTTCTGGACTCGTCGAAAAGTTAGGTGTGCGGAATCATGCTATCGACTGGGAAGTATCAATTCGGGAGCTTCCGTCGAGCGTGCCGGTGCGTGGAAACAGGCCCTAATTAGCGGCCGTCATTGTCACGGACGGAAGGCGCGCCCGACGAAGATTTTTCGAGCGAGGATCCCGCGCCGAGACACCGCATCGGCGGATATAATTAACGTCTAATTAACATCGCGACGTAATTGTCGCGCCCTAAGCGGGTCCAAAGTAATCTTAATTAGAATACGGAGTCCGGGCCCGTCCGTTCATTCACCGGCGCGATGGTGTACGGTATTAATTAACGAATATCCTAGACGATTAGAGGTTGCGACCAATAATTTTCAATTTGGAAACCAAGGGAGAATGAATTAATCGTTTCGCCGAGGGATCGGTTGGAACCGCATAGAAATTTCATTCTCCCTTCAATTATTTCAGTGAAATAAAAATGTAATACATTGGCACTCAGAAATGCGTAAAATTCGCAGTCTACTGATCACGCTGGTACCTTTCTTGCCGCAAGATGGCAACGCATCGAGCTCTTAATAATTTCTAATTCAACCAATAAACGATGATGGATCTACTATCAGATGAGCTTGATTTATCCCGTCCACTTGATCCATCGACAGAATTTTCCTATCTGCCGGTCTACTTTACTATTCTTCCGGTAAACACAGAGGAATGGCAATTTTCTATTGCACAGTGAACGAGAGTTCCGTGTATTTTGCGATACGTTCCGAGGGAGTCCGGGAGGTTCTTTCCTCCGCCGGTTTTATGCACTCTCTGGAAAAAAATGCGATAGTCTCTTCTTCCTTCTCCCCCGCGTTTCATTTCGCAACAAATGAGGCGGAACGTAACAAGCGCCTCGTACGAGGTCCAATATTTTGTTACATAAAACGGCACTTCCACCGAGCCGCGCCATAATAACACGAGTTTTTCCAACGGCGCAATGAAAACGCTTCTTCCCCTCCCTCGACGACGCTTCTTTGGGGTGGAAAAAGTGGCCAAAATCTTATTGGGTCGATGCAGGAATAATTGCAATTATTTTCCCATCGTCCGAGAGCGAGGGGCGAATACCCATTAGGCCATTCCTCGGGCAAAAATGAACGAAAGGCGTAGAGCATTCTTGAAAACTAATCTCCGGAGGATAAAAATTGTGTACACCTTCTCGTTCAGTTTTCTACGTGGAATATCTCGATGTCCATTTGTATCCTACTAATGGTTGTATATTGTGTATTTTTAAACAGTTTGCAGTAGTATAAATTGAGAGGTTAAAGGGTAAGGACAGCGAAGTATAACGGCAATAGCAGCATACGAAAGGTACAAGTACATAAGAGTAGTAGTTTTACCAGAATATTTATGTAAGGAGGGTAGAAGGGACGGTCAAAAGCTCATAGCACGGGAAAGATTGGGAAATACAGAGAATTGGACAAAATACTGGCTGGAGGACGAGGCAAGAGGATGCGACCTTTATGGGGACAAGTATGGAAGCCTAGAACATTTAACAAGAGAATGCAGGGTAATGGGAGAAATGATCAAAATCGAGGATGTAGTGAGCGGGAGGAGAGATAGAAATGTCGAAGAGTGGTTGGAGAAGTTTAGGAGAAAGAACGAAAAGAGAGCATAAATACACCAAAGAAAATACCAAACAAAAAAACAGATGTTAGGAAACGAGGAAGGATGCAATAATTGGGTTAGTAATAATTAGGATATGGTCACAGTAGGTCAGGGTAGGAATGAGTGAGACAAAGAAAGAGAGTGTGAGAAGGTATGAACAAGATAATGTGTGAACAAGCTAAATCTGTAAAGTTAGATAAATTGTAAACCAAGTCACATTTCTTAGCTGTAAAGCTAATTACTAGTAGTAAAAATTTTCAAGTTCGTTGCCGATGATATAGATTCGTCAGTCGAAGTGTTGATGATCGTTGCTATTTCCCGATGGAACTCGAATAGTTGCAGAAGCACAGGCAAGGGAGGATTGGATTAATTAAATCCGATCTGCGACATGATCGCCTCCCGATAGTTTACGTTTACGCGATACTAAATCGATAGGGCCTACTGGTAACCGCATCAAGCTTTGCATTATCAAAATTGCTGTCGCTATAGCTCGCTCGATATTGTGATCGCGTGGTTCCCCCCAACCTGGATACTCCACCAGCCGTCTAGAGGCTCCTTAATGAATACGGTGAACCGAGGAATTTCGAAATCCGACTCGACCTTTAATCCCGAACCTCCTTAAACTTCCACGAGCCGATAAACTTGAAAACTTCTAAATGGCCTTCGATTTTCTCCTCGCGGGAAGTCTCCAAAAATTATTTCCAGCCCCGTGCACTCTTAGAGCCGGTGCCCCAACCCCGGAGAACCACGAAACTTTAAACGGGAGCCAATTTTCCGAAAGATTTCACGCCTGGGAACTTCGCGGCGGCTAAATACGAGATATAAAAATTCGCGGAAGAAATTCACCGCGTCGCAAACCTAACGACGGTAGATCGAGGAATTAGTCGCGAAAGAGTTTCTCGAAGCGGGGAAGAGTTCCGCGAAACTCTCGACTATTTGAACAACTTTCGTTCGCAATGTTTGATAGGCGAACGGGCTGGCCCGATAACCGCAAAAAAACTGCATCGGCAATCTCGATAAGATACACCGATTTGCACAGTTCGTTTGGATAGGATTACGCGGACAAACAAAAACAAGGCAGCGCCATTTCGAACGGCACCAACCGAGCGCGCGCGCGAAATCCGTGTCTCGGAGCGCGACCGGCGAGAAAGGAGAATCGAAACTAATCGCGAGAGGTTTTATCTCCCCCACCGATGACCGCAAACCAAAGTGAACGTTGTAAAAATACTTATCCGCGTTCTCTCCTCGAGAAACAGCGACGGGCGCACACGCGTTATCGACGCGTTTCCTGGCCAGAAGCCGTCGAAGGTCATGAATCATCGCGAAACTAATGAGTTTAATCCGTTTAAGACCGAGCCAAGAGCAGCGGCGAACATGGACAACGGGAAAAAAAAGAAGTGAAACAAAGAGACAACACACGGGAGGCCTCGTGCGTAAAGGGACCAAGGGAACGACACACCGGTGTGCCCGCCATAAGGTTCACGAACCCCGTGACTCATTTCGCGTCACGCAATGACACCGAGAGCCGTGCAAGCCCCGCAATTTTCTTCGCTGACCGTGGCAACGTGTCCGCACAGTCCGCCGCGCTGTGGACAAAAGTATTATTGTTCAATTGTTCGGTGATAGCATCAGTCTTCGAGTAATTCCCGGGAAAAAACGATGGTAAAAATTGAGTACACATGGAAACCTAATTTATAGCCAACTGATTAGTTCAATACACATGGTTGCTTGTCGACGAATGTAGAATAGTATTCGTTATACCTTAAATAAGGAGAATAGAATACATTTTTAGGTTTTTGTCCCGAAGCCCCATTTAAGTGGCGCGCTATAAGCCGCGGTGTTTGCTTCCAAGAACCGTCGACGATATCGTTCCCCCTTTTCTGTCTATGTATTCCTCTGTTTTCATGTTTTTCGATCCGACTTCCCGAGTTCCCGAGGCGAGAGGCGACACGATAACCCCGGAACCGGATGATTTCGCGTCCCGATGCACCGGCTCCTCGATGCCGGGTCTCGACCGGTCATCGATAACGACTGGATTCGTTAAAACACTCCCGTGGAACTGTGCTGCCAGCGTGGAAATGATTCCTGACCGGCCGGAAACCAGCATCGTCATCGTATTACGCGTGCAACCGAGTACGACGCTTCTTTTATTCAACCGGTCGCAGTTTAAATTATACTTTTTTCCCCACTATCGGTGGCGTTGTAACGTGCCGACCTTCGGCTTTAAAAAGACCCTCTTACGTGCGATCGATACCTCTTCGCCTTAAAAAGTTATTGGTAAAATTCGACAGCTCGGTCGTTGGGTCCCCCGTGAAGCAAACGACACAGAATTGATACAGCTAGCAATGGAAAAACTACTACAAAATAATGGTGAACACTTCGAAACGTAATCTTGTATAGATTCTTTATGGATAACTAAAATTCGGTTCACCGAATTTCTTTGCGCGTCTAATATTTCGTCGATCGAACATCGACAAAGTACATAAGAATGGCATTATAGAAAATTGTCCACTCTCCCTGGCTCGAGCTGTGCCTGATCGATACGACTGCACGGTGTAAAGCGTGGAACTTCTGGGAACTGATTCGACGATTCTCCAGTTTTAAGAGAGCCATCTTCTTAGACTGTGAATTAGAGAAGGGAAGTTTGCTCGATGCTCTTAATCAACGCTGCTTTAGGATGACAGTGGATTTTGGTGCCAATTTCAACTTGGTAATCGAGAGTAGCAGCTTCGAGGGAGGATTTCGTGCTGCCGAGAGTACGGCCGTGATATAAGTGAATGAAAGAAGCAGTCGCCAAGACAGTCGGCGCACTTGCCAGCGACACGGTTCCAAGAACGAGTCCAATGACTCGTCTATCGCTTTCCTTTTTCGTGTCTCGTGCCGGTTCGGAGAACGCTGTGAGAAACGCTCTGCATTGTTTTTTATCTTCTGAGACAGTCAAATGACCCCCCAATCTTGAAATAGTCTGAAAAACTCGTTAAAAGTACGAATCGCCGAGAGACCGCGCCCTTCGGGGGCTAAATAGGAGGGGCTTAGCGAAGTGGGCGTTAACCGGAGGAAGGGAAGGAGAAGGTGACGCGCACATTCCCTTCTAATTCGTGATAATTTATTTTTAAACAATAATTGTCAAAAATCTATTGAAACCCCAAGCCTCCGAGCGGCAAAGTGGGAGGAGTCTAGCACAGTTGGGGGCCAGTTGATGAAAGGGAAGGGGCACGCTCCGCCCAGTGACCTTGCGAGGCTAATCCCGTGGTTGACGCTTAATTAGCAGCCTGTTCCGACCGAGATCTAGGCGCAACGCGGTATCAGATTTCTCCGGCGAGACAGATCGATACCCGTCCCGGTGTATCATCACCGCGCGGACCGTAACGAGGGAATCGCGTATAGATTTTAACCGGCGTGCTCTGTCCTGTGTGCCGGTGTCGGATTCGCAGTCGCGGGTGCCCGGTATCGTTTTCGAAGCTGAATCACGGCTGGTTAAAGGCGTCGTCGCGGACTATAATTTCAACGGGAGGGCCGCTGCCATACGTCTCGTTCGATAACCTGATTCGAGGGTAGCGGAAACAGGTGAAAACGATCCACGTCGCCCCGCGGAGATATTACAAACGATGCGCGACCGGGACCGAAGAGTCTGTCATTATCGCCGCCATTTATCAAAACCAGAAGACGAATTAACGGCAGATGGAAATTAGAGGGAGCCTGGTAACGATCGTTTAAACCCCGAAGAATCGCGTCGAAGAACCGACGCGCTGCTCACAGGGTTGAAACAAAGGAAGACGAATTGTTTAACGATCCTCCCCGACGAAGGATCTCGCGTTAGAGGAACGTGGGGATGAAAGTGTACGACGGGCTGGTCTTGAGGGGGTATACTGGTTTTTCATCTTCGAAAGATCGCTTTTTTTAATCTTCTTTGAGTACAGCTGTTGTAGAATACGTGTGCAAAATCTCAATGCAAAAGGTTTTTTCCGGAAGGGGGCGAATCGGTGAATTTTCGGGCTCGGCTCGGGCCAACGGTGTAATCGAGCCACAGTCGACCGAGGCTAGTCAGAAACTATCGATTACAGAGCATAACGCGTGCGTCTATGTCAACCCTTTTAGCGGCGACGTATCACCCTTTGAAATATACGGTGGAACAGTTGCGCGGCCGCTTCCGTGACCGTTTAAACGGCCGTAATTTACCGTCGTTCGGCCGGATCCGTACAAAGAAAGGCCTGATTCTGATACGGAAGGAATGCAATTTCGGATTTCAATGGATCTTCTCTCGACTGCCTTTGTTCCGCCCACGGAAGCTTCACCGTGGAACCTTAATTTCTGCATTCTTTCTTTTTAATCGAGCGTGAGGAATCGCCGAGGCAAACTGGACCGGCCAGTTTAAATTCGCGCGCGCGCGCTCTAACGACTAACAACAGTCCCCGGAAATAGGAGAGAATAGGAGGCGGGTCCGACACGATTGAATCATGGGAACGCCAATGTCAGCCGATTAAAATACGCAAAAATAATAGCTGAGCAATGCGGACATGACGCGACGCGGTGCGGCTCGGCACGCCGGCGTTGCGTCATTTCTCGTAAAACAATCGTCACAAATGATTGCATTAGTTCGTGAGTCATTCCCGTTTCGCTGAGCGAAGGTAACAGTAATTTCGCACGAAACTGTCGGCGCCGAAGCGCTAATGAACGCCGGCTTCCTCGGGCAAACAACGCCAAAAATCTACGCCAAACTTTGCCGCAAAATTATCATTAACCGTCCGTAACCACTCGTAATCTTCGTCCGACTCGATATATTGTTGGGTGAGCGGTGAATACTTTAAATCAGTGTTTGAAAACAGTTATGATGTCGGTTTCGGTCCTTGAAACAGTTACGAAGGATAGAAATTTTGGTCGATATCGGTTTCGATTACAGTGGGCCGATATCCTTCGTACATGGATATCGGTCCTTCAGAACTGTTTCGATCAAGCCCGAAATGAAACAGTTTCAAACCGTTATTTCCGGGCCCGTTACCAGCCCTGCTTTACACAAACTATTGAAAGTTTGAATTTGTGAGGTAGGGGTCCCGCAGAATACAGTAGAATATACCAGAATATATCAAACTATATCAAAATATACTTGAATATTTAATATACAAATTGAATATACAAATGAATATTTAATATAGAAATGAATATACAAGAATATACTTGAATATACAAGAATATACAAGAATATACAAAATGAATATACAAGAATATACTTGAATATACAAAATGAATATACAAGAATATACTTGAATATACAAGAATATACTTGAATATACTTGAATATACAAAATGAATATACAAGAATATACTTGAATATACAAAATTAATATACAAGAATATACTTGAATATACAAAATTAATATACTTGAATATACAAAATGAATATACAAGAATATACTTGAATATACAAAATGAATACACAAGAATATACTTGATTATACAAAATGAATATACAAGAATATACTATAATATAAATATCAACATTAATACAATGATTACATAAAATTTTTATTTTGCATAAAAATCCGCAGTTTTCAAATATTCCTCCAGAGTCGCTACGACAGATGTCGTGTCCGAGAGGTTAATTCGAATGAATTAAAACTCGGCGTTTCTGATCGAAAGAAAAGAATTCGGAACCTGTGAAACTACGAAGCTCGTAGGAAACGCGTTTGGAAACGATCGTGTCGAAGGTGGTTATCGGAGCCAGATAACGAGTTCGAAAGCCGGCGCGCCTCGTTTCCGTCTGGATTTCAAAAATTTCAGCCGATAACGCAGCGCCGTAAACCGTTCAACGCGGCCCCGTTTGAATCGCGCGGCGCCAATGACGTTGGCCAAGCAAAAATCCGACATTTTTCCACGTGTATTTTTGGTGGTGACGCTCACGATCCGATCCGCGGGGCAACAAAGTATGAACGCGAGGCGCGCGGACACCAGGGAAAAAGAATTCCACGAACGATCGGCCCGAAACGCACAACCGTCGCGAGCTATCGATACAGAATATGGCGTGCTAACACGTACATACGAAAAACACACAACCTCGATGAAGACAAATAAGGAAATCGTCGTGAGAGGGATCGGCCGAGATAAGCGGCACTAAATGAGATTCCATTTCTCGAAATAATAAAGTAAAATTTGCAATTTTAGGGCACCACGAAAAACAAATTAGATGACAAGGTCATCATAAATTATCATAGTCGTTTGATTATAAATTTTCCGTCAAAAAACAAAAAAATCCCAAACTACAATTTTGGACACCCCAATTTTTTACTACCCCCAAAGGTAGTTTTAATACTCGTGAAAGAGAACATGCGAAACCAACCATTTTTTTCTGAATCGCAAACGATCGTTCAACGAGTTCCCAATGCCCGAATGTCCCATTTGACATTTGACCCGCTTACAAGGCAAGGCCATTACCAACTTTCGAGTTTTTCGGCATTTCGCTGCCAAAGGGCTTGATGGATAACGTGTTCGGAGAACGGAAAAAATTGGAAGAACTTTTAAATGCGAATGGTAGGTGCGCTGTATCAATTTTCTCTACTTTTCATTTCGCGGGGTTAATCGATTCGGCAAACGGGCGGCCCATATATGGGTCACGGGGATTATAAATAAAAAGTTGCAAAATCAAGCGGAAAGCCGTTTCATCCCGGCGGGTTTTCTTTTTCGAGATATTCGTACTATTTCTTCTGCATCGACGTGAAACCGGGATCCGGGGAGAATTCACGGGTCACGCGACTCGACGCAGCACTTTTCGTCGGAGCTATTCAACAGCGACAATAATTAACCACGCTTCCATCACAGACACCGATCGGTGTCAACGATAAATTCACGCGGCGGCTTGCCAACGGAAGGCCGGGGTCGTTCACGAAAAAACGGAACCGTGTATGGCACGTCCGATGGACCTTCCATCACCCAATTAGGATATTTCCAGGGGTCGCGACCACCATTGCTGGATTCGCTGGTTGAATACCCCGTGAGCAGAGCTGGGAATGAAATCCTAGTTTTTGCTTTATCTGCTATATTGTTGATTCACTTCTGAAAATGACGAAGGTGAATTGTCTGACAATCCTTTGAAAATCAAGAATGAACAATTAGTTAACTCTCTGACAAATTGTTTAATAGCGACTGCAATTTTATTCGCAATTCAAGAAGGAATTGTCTCGAGAAATATAATGCGATAGCTTCTAACGAGATTACTATTTGAAAAAAAATCGTGAAACAATGCTGACTACATTAACCTCTTAACTGCGGAATTTCATTTTAAAAGTACCCCACGGAGTGCGGAATTAAAATCAACCAATGACGAGTATACACGTTGAACGCAGGTCAATGTGTCCAATTATAAATTTGACGAAAAACGAGGAAGGATAACATTTTTATTTGATAAAAGAATTAACAATTCATTCTTCAAAAGATTATTGTTATTGCACCGCGATAGAGATTTTGATTGACGTGTATACACGTCGAACGCAGTTAACTGGTTAAATGAATAGTTCTATCATGCAGGAGGATCCGCGATAGGTGAATATGTTTTTAAAAAATTGATAAACAGTGTTCAGGAATACAGTTCTATTTGACTCACGTGTTTCCCCGAACCGGTGCAGAAAATGTCTATTTTGCACGCAGATACGCAGTCCAATTATTAGTTCCGCTAGCCGGAGGAAGCTCTATTGAATTTTTTACGAGCCACGCCGCGTTCAGACCTTTTCTACGAATTTCGTGGCCTTTTTTCTCTCGACGCAACGACTATTAGCGCGGCTCTAGGCTACAATTAGGGCCCCAGGACATTTTTCATGCGAGCAACACGTTGCTGGGAGTGTTACGATGGAACCGTCGTAGTGAACTCGGGAGTGGAGACGTTTACCGTGCAACAGTACAATTGTTACGGGTCTGGGATTGGAAGGGGGTCCGAAAATAAATGTTCGAAACAGTTGTACAAAATTAAAATTATGAAAATCCCTTTACCCTGAACGATTATTAGCGAAATTTCTGATTATTGAAATTGAAACGGATATTGGGAACCGCAACCGATAGTTGTAGGTAACAGTTATTCGGGGTAAAGGTTGTCCAAGAACCGAAATCGATATTATAACAGTTTTCGAGCCCTGCTGGTAGATTAGAACGCCGGTCGATCCCCCGCAAGAATATTTCCGGACGCTAGAGAGAGAGAGAGAGGAGGGCAAGCCCTCGTGGTGGGGCTCTAAACGCGAGAGAAACAAATATTCGAGGCACAAGCGTTGCACGTTCGCCGGGTTTCTTTCTTCTCGAGTCACTTCCTGCGTCGCGGTGACTCGCGTGAATCACCGGCCAGCCAGGAAGACGAAATGGGGAAAGTGTTCGGAAGACCGCAGTCTGCTCAAACAAATTCGAATCATTCCCCATACACATGGAATTTAATAAAAAAAACTAGTCCTGGAACTAGTCTTCCAAATACTGCCTATAACAAAAATGAACCCACTAGGAACAAACGTTTCCAGCAACCACACAAGTGGCAACGATTGGACCCCATTCAGACCTTCGTTTATGAATTTTTTATGAACGTATTTCTAGGTAGGGTAATTGTTCCAATAGACACAGCCTGTTAAAGCCTGTCAGCCATATTAGGCACTGTTATTATTAACATTCTATCTTCTAAACGTTTCACGTGACCACGTGATGCCACACATAAGGAATAGGTTGATCATTATACCGATTCATATATAAAGAGTTTGTTAGTAACTCTTATTTGGAAACAATTCATTTTCAGGGACCCAATTAATATTATATTTTGTACGGCTACATCTATTTGAATACTTAACCCCTTGCCGTATTTTAACGAGTCACACTGGTCACGAAGAGTTTTAACTAAGTCTAATAAACATGAATGTTACGCCTTTCTTTTTAAATGAAATAAAACTTGATTCGTTTATAATCAATATTTAAGCATTAAAATAAATGCAGCCATACAAAGAATATAATCGCTGTAACTGTAAAGAAAATGGTACTAAAAAGAAAGGTACAACATTCATATTTGTTAGACTTTGTTGAAATCTCCATCGCAAGCCTGACTCGTTAAAATACAGCAAATGTTTTCTGCGTTAAACAATTTAGATTGTTCGTTGAAAATCACTCGGAAACAGGAGAAGATAATAGACCATTGTGATTGTGGTTTTACTATTGGGGGCTTAGTTTGTACCAGGGCAAACAATCTCCATGAGATCGCAATTTATGTATAGCCGGCTTTGTGAGCTGATTAAGGTCTAAAGTCTTCAATCATAATAAAGCAATTACATATCGGTGCTAGCCCTCGTAGGTATAATAGAACAGAAAACAGAGATTGTATGTCTGAAAAATGCTTGTATATTTCTAGATCAATTAAAATGTAATAAAGTTGAGCCTGTTTCCTCGAGTGCTCGTGTTGCTCGCCCGATATAGCACATACCACGTAAACTCAACGTATTAGAAGACAGTGTTATGGTAAGCAATGTGAATTTAACGTCCCTTTTGAATAATAAATACAGGAAAATCCCATTGAGATTTGATTCACTCAATCGTTAAAAGTATTTTATTAACTAACAAGCTAAGATTTCTTAGAAAATAGCCCAACCAGCTAATCAGGACCGATAAACCACCAGTGTTTATCTCCAGAGAATTGCGTACAAGATAAAAAGAATTGTATAACGATTACGATCGAACTGATAGATTATAAATCGAAGTTAACAGTTGAAAGTTTAATCAAACCGATCCACAGTTGACCAAGGCGTACTGGCTCAGCGCTGAAACTGGTTATTTAATCGTTAAACAGATTTACGATTAACAATTAAAACACCCTTCGTCGGCAAACAAATGTTTAAAGCGCTCTATCTAGCACGTACATTATGTATAATCACTCGATCAAATTAAATATCATAATACATTAATACTCGACTTCGTCGAACAGAATAACCTTTGTGTCCCATTGTGACAACAACCTCCGTGTTTCGTTATCCGCAGAACCTGACGACTACAGTTTACGAATGAGAATAGATAAACAAGGTGCAAAAACAAATGAAATATTCGCCAACGAATGATCGCGCGTGGCCGGATGAAATGTGCCATCAGGTTTTCGCGCGAACGAACACCGACTTTATCTAAGCCGTCCGATAAGTCGATCTGTTGAGATAATCGAACCTAACCTGTACGGGGAGCCAGGTCTCGAAGGCGAGGCGAGCGTTTGACACGAGAAACCGGCGTGCGAACGCGGGACGAACAATGTAGGGACGATCTATGGATGATCGTTCTGTGGTTTAAGATCGAAAATGTCCAAACAAACGATCAGCGGGGCACAGCTGTGAAGCATTGTTCGATAGAGTAGAGAGTGTGGACTCGGGCACCGCCTGAGAAAAACGCGCGGGCGGCCACCGTGCATGATTTCCGGCGGCGTTTGCCTGGCGTGCCACGCCACAAAGAGAGCTCACTCGCACACGCGGGGGGTTGGACGGAGTGTATCTTTTTTTAGCAGCCGTCGCGTATCCCTATAGAGACACGAGAATCTCGTACGGCGACGGCGACGACGATGGGATGTGTGTCTCCCCTTACCTCAAGCGTCTTCGAAATGTTCCCCGAATCCGTTCGGCGTCCTCGGTGTGTCTATCGGTATCCTCTTCCCTAACGGCGCTCCGTGTCGCACTATTTCCGTCTCTCCCTTTCTTCCTCGCGCACTCCTTCGTTCACTATCCGTGAACGAACGTGTTCCTCGTCTCTCTTTCTCTCCCTCTCTCTCTCTATCTCTATCTCTGTCTCGCGACTCCCTGCCTGTCTGTCTCTCTCTCTCTCTTTGTCTCTCTTTCGTCGTCCTTGTCCACGGGCCACCGTATCCCCAATCTAACCAGAGATTCGACGGCCGATTACTCGTTTCCTACTTCTCTGTTCTCGGTTCGTCGTCCCGTCGTCGGCTTATCGGACACATTGGGAGCAGCCGAGGGGAGGAGGTCCGCGGAAAGAGGTTTTTCGCGTCTACGGGAACCGGGGGGAACCGAGAGAATCCACCACGAACGTGTCACTGGCCGAGAGAGAAATTCCGCACTAGACGAGAGTCTCGCGCGGCGCGCCGCGGGTGCACCGAAGCTCTCTCTCCTCGGGGCACGGTCCGCCTCCTTTAGCGAGACCTCGGCGAGACCCAACAGACTTCTTTTTTACTCACTGGCCGAACGAAATCCAGCCGATATCACACCACAAAACCGGAACACGTAACTTCGGCAAACCCGGGAAACGATTCTCGAATACGCTGAGACGATCCACGGGTACCTTATCCCTCGATATTCGCAACACTCTCGCGAAAAACCAGCACCACACCAGCCCACGATTCTACCGTTATCTAGGGCGATGCCTCTCTGCTACTCGCCGCTTTGCCCTCTACCCGTGACTACAAGACTCACAGGAGAGCAGATGGCGCGCACGTTTCGGCCGCGCCGCGTGGCTCCTCACCGCGCAGGCTCGTCGCCCGCCAAATTCGAATCGACCTTCCCGCAGTGGTCCGGATCGTGAAATTCAGTGGCATTTTTTTCTTATCACTAAAACCCGCGGATCTTTATGCATTTATGGAAAAAGTGGTAAAATATTAGAATAATTTAAGAACATTGTAATATCGTTTTTAATGTAATAAAGTCATTAGGGGATAAAATGAATATTTGTATTACTTCTGCTTCCCGCGGTCAATGCAGAACATTTTTATTTTGCACAACGATCCGCAGTCTAGTTATCGCTTTTGAACTGTAAGAGATATCGAGATGAAATTTTTACTAAAATTATTTTTAAATTAGTCATTTTTAACTATAGGTAATTAAATGTTTGTTGCATTGTTTTCGGGCTTTTTTTATCCGAATCACTGTGCGGCGGCCAATCTAGCACTTCATTAAGATTTTAACACTATTTCGAAGTTTAAGGGTGTAACAATGTAGATCATTGAATTCGTTTTGACATCGGCTACAATATTATCAAGTCAAAAATATATATTGATCTTTAAAAATTAATGGTGACCCTGATTTTTTATAGTATAAACATTTTCTAAAGAATTTCTTGTATTGAAATTTGTAGACCGCGAAATATTGATTAACTTTTGTTTCAAACATTCTTTTGTCTCATTATTGGAACTGCCTGAAAAATCATGTTCAATTTTGAAATAAATAACAACATATAATATGTATGTTGATTTTTAAATACTTGTACAATTTTTAATAAATCTTATTAATTTAGTAGTTTTTGAAGGTGATGGACTATTTTACCTTCAGACATTTTATCTGATAGAAAATATTTTTGTACATATGAAATAATGTACACTTACTCGTATCACACCCGAGCGTTTAACAACTTATCTAACGCAAAGATATTTAGACGCAATCGTTTTTAATCATAGTGTAGTAATTTTCAGTGTAAAGGGTTAAACATCGTGATTGTTTTAATTACACTACATCATACTACAATTTTACGCATTTATTTAAACAACCTCTATTTGCCAACAAGTTATTTGAACGAGCGCGCCAAGTGAACTGAAATGGCGCTGCGGGCTGCCCATAGATAATCATGATACGAGAAAGGACTGCACGCTGTTCCATTTTAGTAAGCGGTTTTACTACCTATGGTATCGTTATGGTGCAAAGCGATACAGCGGATGTGACAGTTAATTCTCGAGGTGGAATTTTCGTCGCATTCATTCGCATTTACCATGATATAAATGGGATTTTCACTCGACCGTACCGGGTCGACGATGCACCAATTAAGTTCGACGGTGTGCCATAATTATGTATATAATCGGCTAGAAGATATGTGCTCTCGATGCAGGGGACGCATCTTCTTCGGTCCAGTGACCGAAGAATTTTTGGCAAACGAGAAAATGTGCTGTTAAATAGTCACCGATTGATTTAGTTTGGCAAAACTATGTAAAAAGTCTTGCATCATCGATATCTCCTTGTTCACGTGGATAATATTTACCGATTAGCGTGTACGTAGCATGTGACGGTACGTTTAAAAAAATACGGGCACTGTACTGTGTTTATTGCACTGATACCAAAAGAACTTGATAGGAAATGATAATCGAAGATATATCGGAGTGTTGATAACTTCGCCAGAATGGAAAGTCTTCGTTACGCACTCTAAGCATACAGTATTCGGAATGGAAGTTATTTGGAAAAGCATTAAATTCAAATATATATTTGCTTGTATTTTGATTACATTTGTCATTTCCTGTTTGATAAGCATTGCTCCGATAAGCATAGGTAAGATTCAGCATTATTTATGCATCTTTGAATATAAAACTGATGTAGAGAATGCATTACCGGATCTATGTAATTTCAGACGAATGCAAATGTGAAATACCTACGCAACAGAGCCACTACAATAATAATAAACAGATGAGCAATGGTGATAAGAGTCATGGGAAATCATTGCATCGTTTGGCCATCCTGGTGCCATTCAGAGATCGTTTCGAGGAACTGCTAATATTTGCTCCACACATGAAAAAGTTTTTAGATAAACAAAATATAGATTATCATATATTTATACTCAATCAGGTAGTCTCATTTTCATATCGCTGGGAATATGTTGAAGACGACTGTTCAATCTGAATAATAATGGTTTATATTCTTCCAGGTCGATAGGTTTAGATTTAATAGGGCCTCCCTCATAAATGTAGGCTTCCTCGAAGTTAACAAGGAGTTCGACTATATAGCCATGCATGATGTAGATTTACTGCCTGTAAACGACGAACTGTTATACTCTTTCCCTACCAAGGGGCCTTACCATATATCTTCTCCAGAATTACATCCTAGATACCATTATCCGACGTTTGTTGGAGGCATATTACTTATTAGAAGGTCTCCATAGCACTTTACGTATTAGGTCAGTGCAGAAGTTCGTGCCCGATTCCTTGCTGAGAACTTTTGCACTTGCCTAATAGAATGAAAATCAAATCGACGAGGTAATGATAAAACTCATTTGCAGAGAACATTTTATACAAGTAAATGGAATGTCTAATAAATACTGGGGATGGGGTCTTGAAGACGACGAGTTCTATGTTAGATTAAAAGAAGCTGGTTTAGCGGTCACGAGACCGCAAAATGTATCTACTGGAACACACAATACGTTCAAGTAAGATTTACATAACTTTTGTATCGTTAATATATATAATCGTACTACAAAAATAACTATTGTTACAGTCATATACACGATAGGAATCACAGGAAACGAGACATGATCAAGTGCTATAATCAACGGGAAGTTACTCGAAAACGGGATCGCCAGACCGGCTTAAATAATGTCTCGCATAAGTTATTAAAAACAATTAAAATGACTATTGGGGACACTCCATTAACCGTCCTTAATATCTCTCTAATGTGTAATAAGCTAAGTACACCATGGTGTGAATGTGATAAGGTAGTGGGATCGAAAGACTCGAAATCGAAGGAGAAGAAAAAGGTCAATAATAACAAGTCTGCCACTGGATTGTAACTTGTACCGACGGAATCTGTATGAAAAAATATATATGTATATAATTCAATGTATTTACTTCATAGTTCTTATTATCTATCGCTCTACGCACGCTACAAATCGAGGTGAAATTTGTAGCAGACCTGTTCGAGATAATAGTCGATTATACAGAGAGTTCTACTTCATTGAAGCACCAATATGATTATTCCACATTTAGGTGGAACACCCTGTATACTAACGCACTCGTGTACAGTAACTTGATACCATAATTTACTGTCTAATGATGTTTTTTGTTTATATTACACATTTAATAATGTTTATACATATATTTACATTTTCAGCGACAGCATGAGATGGTATTGTACAATAAATATAATTAAGTGCACAATGGTTATTGTACAATGATAAAACGAGACCTATCTAAATATTCATGATTTTTCTATTTCCTAGTTCTAAAATGGTAAAAAAGACGACTATTCTTAAACTAAAGTACCATGGCTACATAACTGCATTCAACTGCAGAATGAAATGTTCTCTCAGTTCGTTTGTACTAAAGTCGTCACCGTCATTGTTCTCCTCGAAAATGTCTTGCACCGTTCCTGTTACAGTTTCTGCTCCATCTAATTCACTTGTCTTTGCAGTTGAGTCAGGAACTTGTGCATCCTTCCCGTCTGCTTCGGATTCATCGTTTGGTGCATCCTCCGTCTTGATGCTCAGCTTTGGAGCAGAGCTTTTCGCTTTTTCCCCATCGCTTTTATTGTGATCTATGATATCTTCATTGAGAATCCCTTTTCGTAGAGCTGGCAATGGCGGTAGAGGAAACCCATAAGAAAGTAGCTTATCGTAGCCGCTCCTTCCACAGTTCTTTCTAATATCCGCTGCCATAACTAAAGCCTTTTCCGTGAATTCTTGTCTGGAACTGTCGATTAACATCTCGTTAAACTTGGTCATCTTCTCATCTAACAGTTTTCTTCTTCTCATTATAGTCTGCATGTTCAACATTTTCCTCCTGTACGTATTCGTGTTTTTCTCTGCCCTCTCCAGGTACTTGGAAGCTTTCTCCAGCTTCCAATTAAGCTCTTTTATTCGATTATCCTTCTGCCTGATCTGCCCCTCGAGTTTCCTCTTCTGCTGCGACTCTAGCGTCACAGTTTTCATCAGCTTCTTATTCATCTCCTCAAAATAATTCACCCTATTCGATAAATCCTCTATCAACCTCTGTTTCGACTCCAAAACCTTCTTTGTCAAAGTCGGAGATTGCGCATTGACCGATCTCGTATGAATTCTAGAACTCTGATCGGCCTCTTTATTCTGAACGTCTTGACCGAGATTTTTATTCCTTCTATCGTTCTCGATCTCTTTGTAAATGATCAGTTGATCGATCAACTTTCCTATCACATTTTCCTGAATCTGTATTCTCTCCAGAAGTTCCTCGCAATCGGAGATAACACGTTTATCGTTCTTCTCCTGAGGAACTACGGCGGTAGGTGATGAATTCTGCGATGGGAACTTCGTCTGAGTTTTATTTTCTTCCTCGGAACAGGTGTGTCTGAAACTCGAGGGCTGACTTTTTTTAGGACTCTGCGCAAAATCGAAAGCTAAGGGCTCTTTCACCTCACAAGGTGAATACTCTGTGATTGACTCGTTTTTGCTTATAGGTATATAATCCTCTTTTCTTATGGGGCTACTTAAATCGCTGTACACTACGTCTGTGAGATTTTTCTGCGATATCACAGTTATGACAGACGTTACGAACGCGTTATTCTCCTCATTTTTGTACAAAGGACAATTTTGTGTTTCTAGCATGTTAGACGATAATTCCTCGATAATTTCGCTTACATCGTCAGGATCGCCAGTTACTTTTATGACAAATGTGGCAGTTTCTATATCCCTATCGTTTGTCTTACTCGTACTCTTAATTTCTTTCGAGAACACGGACGAATCGTTTCTCGTATCCGTATCCGACAAATCGCTATTGCTTGACGAATTAATGTCTGCATCGGATGTGCTCCTAATTGATTTTTTTATTGACTTCATTATCTCTTCTCTGGTTCTCCTCTTCCGTTTCATGGCAGCTCTTATATTTGGTATAACGTGTACTTCGTCTTTAGTGAAGTTTTCTTCGATGTCTTCGTTGAACGCTTTCTTCTCGTCTTTAACTGTAACTTCTTTATTACACACTGCAGCGTTCTCATTTAATTTACTCGCTTTCGGTATCGTTTGAGATATTTTTTCGTCCTCGCTTTCTATACCAAAAATTATTTCAACATTTTCTTCTTTCTCCGTGAGCGTGTGCTCAGCTTTGCTTTTTGGTGGAAAACTGGGGCTCTTGTTAATGGATGCATCTGCCTTATGCTCGTCGTTATTGAGGTCACAGCATAAGTGTATTATTTCTGCATCTTCGTCTTCTTTCTGACTCTTATTCTTCTGCATGTTCTTGTAGTTCTCATCTTCAGTGGACCCGCCACCATCGCAAATCTGTTTCAACTTCTCCTCGATCTCGTCGTAACTATCCCCGAACGTGTTATGATCCATAACTTCGACCTTTACCTCTTTTTTCACTGTGGTGATAGGCGAGGTAGACAACGATTGTTTATCATTTACTTTCGTCTTAATATTATCCTCCTTTACAGCATCGATGATGTCCGTAAGATTATCCTCGGTAATCATGATTGTGCTTTTCTTATTACTTTCAGTATTGATATTTTTCTTTTTCTCTTCCCTATCTACTACAGGCTTGGAAATATACTTTAGCTTACTTTCAATAGACTGTACAGACGAATCACAGGCATCTTGGGAATCAGAGTCCTTCTCTTCCAAATGTCCCGTGGACGAATGTTCAGTATCAGCTTCCATGTATTCCACGCTAGAATCGCTTTGAGACAAGTTCTCCTCTTTAATGTTAATGATCTTGGTCTTCTTTTTCGGTGATTTCCTGGTGGATGTTACCGTGAATATAGAAGGGACAGCGTTCTTCCTTAATCTAATCCTTCCGGTCTGTGTGATGGACCATTCCTGAGGCTCGAAATGTACGTGACAGAGAAACGAGTTATTCGAAGGTTCCCAATCAGCTCTGGCCACACGTTCTTGCCAAATTTTCCTCAGTTTTGGATCACGTGGAAAACATTTCATAATATACCCCTTCTCGCTACGATTATTGCAGCCAATCGCCGCACAGCCTGGCATATTTATACATCCAGACGCTGTACTGGAATCTGCAAATAAATTCCAGATAATATCTCCGCTCTCACAAATACTAACCTTACTTAAAATCAAGCGCATTCCTGAACAATGCAAAAATAAAAAACGAATACATTAGAAAATCAACTTGAAGGGAAAAAACACTCCATTTCAAATAATAATTGATTACACCGTGAAGAACGTACCTTCTAACTAGCATAACGAAAATGAAATATATACAGCAGAAAAATGAACAAAAATAATTTGGATGCATCGGAAAAACGAAAAAGAAACAATGCAAAGTCTAATGCAAATATAGAAGCGTATTTAGCAGTATTTTTTTCGTGTAAATCGAACCTTTGTTCCTGCGCCCATACGGCTGTTCGTGAGTTAAAAAAAGATCGGAACCGATTAGCGGACTGTATGCAAAACATTGTAAAAACTGTGGTTGTGCAAACTGTGCGATATGTTGCACGCGCGCGTTCTATCAGCCAATTATTTGAACCGCTCCTCTCGAATACTTTGCTCGATTGTTGAACAAAGAGAAACAATATCTTTCGCACACCGTTGGCCTCGTCCAATCGACAGCGTGCGACGTGAAAGAAGCCGAAACTCGCTCACCTCTCAGCCATCGGCTTTACTTGGAGTCCGTTTCTCGTTAATTGGAACTCCGTAATTTCCGTGTACGTTACACATCGACGGCGATTCAAATATCTCCCCGAGAAACTTCCCGTGACCGTTGAATCTCAGTAATATACCAAAATTCAGAAAAACACACGACCAAGTACAGTTTACCCCGTCACTGACAATAGACACGCGTTTCGAGATCAATTTCGAGTTCCCTGCGTAATCGACTTATAATCTATTTCGGTATAATATGGCCGCCCTCAGGGATGAGCATAGGTTAACTTTTCCATTTTTTAAATTACTCCTCGTTAATTATTTCTTGTTAACGTTATCGTTTCCACTTGTTAATCGGCTCGTGCTAACGCTATCGCCTTGAATGCTGTTCACAAACGAACCTTGCGTACTGTTCCTAATAAAAGTCCTGTACACTTTGTACAGGGTGTCCCGTTTAATCCGATCATGTACAGGGTGTATGATTTGACTTGACCGCGAAGAAAATGTGTGACGTGTTTATTAGCATGAATTTATTGGTTTTATTTTATTTTATACAAATATATATATATGTATTTTAAACACCCTGTAAGATACACAAAATGTTCATTCTATGTGTAATTAGAAAATATAAAACTATTGTCTGGATGACCCAATTTTATATTAATTGAATAATTTTAATCAATGTCTTGCGATGCATTATCTATTCTAATCGTATTCTTTATGATTTTTAATATTTACCACTCGTGTTGTAGATAACGGCGAGTACGCAATGAACGGCCGAGTTTAAGTCTCGTTCTCTCCGGCGATTAAAAATGGTCCTGTGAGCACAGTAGGTAGATTGCGAGTGCAACATATGTAGCTCACATCTTGACGTTTGAATCACAAATAAATATGGTACCGAGCAGCATGTAGCTTCGCACGTACTCGATATGTCTGTCATAAATTCGGCCTACATTATGAGAATGTCGCTCGTTCAAAATTTCCTTTGTAATAAGTGAAGAACGAATCGATTGCAATATATTTTAACAGAAATGACATCGTTAAGCAATGTACTGAAAGCCATAGAGGCTCTAAAAACAGCTCAAGAATCGAACGTTCTTCCGTCAGATCCGAGCGCAAGGTACACCAAACTTTTCTTCACTAATTCCTCCTGTAATAACAATTGAAATCGTCGATAATTCTCCTATTTCTTATTAAAGGAAAGAGAAGATAGCATGTTGCGTGACTATAGCAGAAGGGATGTGTTCACCAAGTGTCAAATCGACAACCAAATTTCCTCAGGTTCTTAGTCTTTCAATCGAAACATTGTTGTTGCTGTGTAACGACGATGAATCCAATGTGAGAATGATAGCAGACGAAACACTCAACAAAATCATACGGGTATGACTGGTATCTGTAGTCCGCGTTGCTCAACAACAGCTAGTAGAAATTTTAACAGCTTTGTTATTCGCTAGGCAATGACTGACAGTAATATCGTCAAAGTTCAGATAGAACTTTACAATGAAATTAAAAAAAATGGACCAGCTAGGACGTTAAGAGCTGCCCTCTGGAGATTCGGGCTTCTCAGTCACATGATACGCCCCACAAGAGGAAAAGCATATGTGTCTAATTTAATACCCTGCATAGTAGGTATTGCTCACCGATCCGAGGAAGCTGTAATCGAAACATTATCTCAGTCGTTAGATTTAATTATGAAAGCTTTGGGGCCATTTATGACAGACAATGATGTTAAGGTAACGCAATACAGTACATGTCTCTTCCCCATAACTCTAAACTGATCCACATTTACATTTTACAGACCCTACTGAAGGCATTCTTTGAAAATGTGTCTTCGGTGCAAGCAGTATTTCGCAGGGCAGCCGCAAACATGATTCTAGCGACATGTTTGAATTGCAGGAAGCCTCAATACTTTCTAAATTATGTATTAAAGCATCTTTTAGGTATTGTAGTGCCTATGAGCGAGGATGTGGGCGGTGTAGCTACAATTATCGGCATATTTGGTTGCGTGAGAATCATTTTACCGCACGTTTGCAATCCTGCAGACCTTCAAGACGACGAGACCGCGCAGTTAGACAGCCTGTTACAGATCTACGAACTATGTTTGCATTACGCGAAATGGCATTCCGATCATAACGTTATAAACGCCGCTTTAGAAACATTGACTCAACTTTTGAAGTCGCCACCAAGAGCTCTAGTATCTATATTGTTATCGAATCAAGGTATAACGAGTAGTAAAATAACGCTGAATCAGAACGACGCGATGTTGTCCCTGAGTCAAATGAGTATCTCAAGCACTAACACTACTGGCGGGCAACATTCGGAGTCCACTTTGAATTTGCTCGACTCAGAAATGCCGGAGATACATCCAAAGATAGAAAAGTGGATACTGGACTCTGAGGCTGCGCCCGCGTCGGTGCAGAATGCACAGATTCAGAAGGACTGCGCTAAGGATGTTATAGAAATGAAAGGGATAGAACTAGACAGCTATAGTAGTTTGAAAATAGGTGTTATAGACCGTAAGAGACTTTCAGTAATTCAATGTGCACATTTCTGCAGTATTCTTTACGATATTCATTTCAGATGGGGCTGTAGACGAGGGTAGCGATGTTGGGAGCGAGATAGGAAAGTCAGAGAAAGTCTCTTCAGTCGCACAGAGCGAAACGAAAGAGCACGATTGCTCGGAGGAAATTGCGTCGTCTATTTCTTCGCCCAAGAAGCTCTCCTTGGATTTTTCGTTGCGGGAAACGGAGATCGGGACGTTCATCGATCCCGATGTGCCATTGAAATACTGCTGTCGCTATCTGGCGTCCTCTTTTCTATTAACCGGCACCGCCGGCCACGTGATGCCAGACAAGTACTTTCGCGTTAGCGTGAAGTCGCTCGCCCTAAACTGCCTTGCGTATATTCTGAAACTGTGTCCGAATCTGTTGCTGGTGCCTGTCGCAAAAGAACCGAGTCACTCTGAGAACGAGCAAACGATAGCGGACATCTTATTGTTTGCTAATCATCCAGATCCTCAGATTAGGGGCAATATCTCGATGATCATCGGCACCTTCTTAAAGTCCGTGTTCACGCAGCACGGTGGGTCTTTCAAACGTTTCGAGACGGAGATTGCGAAAATAAAAATGCACGGGAGCGTGTCCTTAGAGAGTTTAGTGAAGTTGCTACTGGAGGTAAAACACTTGAGACCTTTTTGGACATGATTATTTTAGGAGGATTGATTAATGATTTTTAAAATAGGGATTAGAGGACGATTCTGCGACGACGTGTCGGCAAACGCTGATCGCGCTCAGCCGGTGTCTGCCGGAATTGTTAGAGTCCGTCGACAATCATTATGGGGTTACCATCTTGACTGCGTTACCTCAGCTAGTAAAGAATCCATATTTTTTGGTGAAAGTGAAATTAGTAGAACTATTGAGCGAGATATCGTACGTTACCGTAGAACACATAACTGGCGGATCGATGTTCCAAGAACATTTCATGAATGTCATCGTGACGCTGTTAGGCGACCAAGACCAGAGGATCAGACATGCCGCGTCCGACGCTATCGTGAAGTAAGATTGTTCTTCTAACAGAGATTCCTGTTTGCCCGGACTGACTCGGTATACGAAATGATTTGGTTTTTATTATAATTTTTTTCAGGAGCATTCCACTGCTATACTTTCAACAACCTCAGGAAGATGTAATCACGAGGAAAGCTGTACAGTACACGGAACAATTTCTGAGCGCTGTGAGCGCAAGCAGCTTAGAGCTGTCATCCTGCCAAGAGAAACAGAAGTTATTCGTGAAGACGACGGTCCAGCCGTTTGCGTCTTTAAACTTTCGCAATGAGACACAGTACCATCCGAACGTAGAGTACTCTCTGTCCATTGTAGTGAATATGTTGGCAGAAATCCTCGGGGTACAGTCATCCAAGTACTTAGTATATGGTTGCTGCGAGGCTCTGTTCCACTTAAGCGACGTGTACACCGTCACAATGTACATTAGAGGATGGGATTGCATTCTGCCGAAGACGCTGCTGAAGAAGTCTCACAAGAAGAACGGCAGCCGGTTGGACATTAGCGAATCGAGTTTCACGAGTGACATGATGCCGTCTTCTGTCAGCAATGGTCTCCTGTCTTTAGCCCTGCCGTTGCTCTCGTCTTCCCCTATTAGTCTAGACTTGTCCACGCACAGACATTTGATTCTACTCGCTGGCAATCTGGCCTCGGGGATAGCATTTTGCAATTTTAAACCGCACGATCCTTCTAAGAGCTCGGGCACTATCAAAGATAAGCAGATAGAGCTCTTACTGACGCATGTGACCAGAGTGTTGAATATCTACGTTCACATTATCGACGACGTGCAGCTTGCTCAGCCGAGCGCTAAGACGACGCTCACAACGTTGACGTCCACGCAAACCTTGTCCCCGAAGAAGAAGATGATGATGGGCGATCAGAAGTCGAAGGAGAAAGGGGAACGGTTCGGTGGCTTGAAATTCGGGAAAGAACAGATGGGCACCTTTGCCTCTGTGCCCCATTACATGAAGATGTACAATATTCTGAAGGCTGCGCACTCCAACTACCTGGTCACTTTGGAATCCGATGCCAGCGAGATGTACTTATCGCTGTTGAACGCGGTGCTGGATGTTCTTTCTCAGATTCTCGAAATAGTCTCGTACAACGAGGGTGCTCAAATCACGGAGGAGATTCTGTATTATTTACAAACTACTGTAGTCCTTTCTCCAACTGCCACTGTCCAGTGTGTGCAGCAGTTGCTCAAGTGTCTCTGCAGCACGAACGTCTACGCACAGTGGAACGAATCCGAGGGCCAGAGGAACATAGACAGAATCGCTATACTCAGGGACGATATCAGAGGGTTCTACAATCACTGCTTCCAGAATCCCGCCAGGCAAATGGCGGACACCATTAAATCGATGGGAAACAACTGCAGGGGTGAAAATGAACTGGATACAGGGTGGGTAGGACTGTTGCGCAGAGAGGGAGACAGAAAGTCCTATACGATCATGAAGAACCTATCCCGCTGGACGGACCAGAAGACCTCCATAGCTTCGTTCATTCGCCTATTCGAGCCCATGGTGATAAAGTCTTTGAAGCAGTACACGGTGACGAGCAGCGTGCCATTACAGTGTCAAGTCTTGATGTTGCTCAGCCAGCTAGTACAGCTAAGAGTGAACTATTGTCTGCTAGACTCTGAGAGGATATTCATAGGGTTCGTGCTGAAGCAGTTCGAGCACTTCGAGGAGGGTCATGTGCAGCATACGGAGAACATTCTGCCGAAGATTTTCAACTTCTTGGTGCACTTGTCTTACGAGAAGAACCACTCGAGGATGATCATAGGAGTCCCAAAGATCATTCAATTGTGCGACGGATTGATGGCGAGCGGGCAACCAACTCTCACTCATTGCATACCAGCTTTAGCGCCAGTCGTGGAGGATGTATTTCTAATCAGGAACGCAAGCTCAAACCCGATCGAGCAGAGAGAGTTGGAGGCGACACGGGAAGTATTGATCTCAATGCTTTTACGTCTCGCAGAGTACTATCAGATCATCGAGCTGTTGGCGTTGTGCCTGACAGAGTCTAGATTCAGCGGCGACGGGAACGGTGAGGAAAAATGGAGGAGATGGTCCAGGCTGACAATGGACACTGTCTTGCCCATGCTAACCGCTGGCAAAGTTCGGATAGAATCGGAAAGGGCCCACGTGGCTCTGGTGAAGCTGTTCGCTGCGATTTCGCCCACGGTCTTCAGGCCAGTCGATCCTCTATTAAAAGTTTTGCTGGTTGCGCCGGAAGAGACCCTAGACGCTTCCACGGTGAAGTTAAAGCGATGGCTGGGAATGATCAACGTGGTTCTACTATCGCTGATTTCGTGCGCGAAAGAGGAATCGATGCTGGCACGATTATCCGATTTGAACACGAACATGACGGACCTGATGCAGTCATTTCTTTTGCCAGAATCCTGTCGGACGGTCGACCCTCTACACGTTTTAGGGATCCAATCCTCCGACGTTCCTCCCGAGAGGGTGCTCGCCAGGTTCATCTTCAAGGTAATCAGCTGGGTCGGCTCCAAGGTGTACAGTTTCCTAGGTCTGATCGATTACAAGGCCAGCGACTCGTTCGTCCCGTTCGCCGAGTCTTTGGACAGCGATCGTTACTTGCTCCAGCAGTTCGCGTTCTTCCTGCAGCTGTGCATCCACATGTTCGAGTCCGGCAGCCACTGCAAGGTAGCCAATGCGACCATGCAGATGATCCAAGGCCGCAGTATACCCGACGAAGAGAAGCTGCCGATAGCAGATCTGAATCACCTGATGCTCAGCATCGGGAACAGGTGTCCGATGCTAACGTGCCAGTGGGCTTACTTGATGACCCTTTTAAGCTACAACGAGATGTCCTTCTGGTCGAAGGTGTTGGGCACGCATCAGCAGCCTCTCGCCGAAGAGAAGAAGATCGAGCGACCCAGCAACATCAACATCCACATTATCAGGAAGGGCGGCAACATCCTCTTTTGCGACTACGTGTGCGAGAACCTGAGCGACGCGGAGCCGTTGACGTGGCTGCTGGTCAACCATACTGAAGACACCGTGAAGAACGCTATCGAGAGTCCTGTCAGAGATCTACTGACTGCAGCTGTGCACAGGAACCCCGCTGCTAGTGGATTGCTGGTACAAGCCATCGCTACCAAGTGCACAAACCTGTCGCAGCCCAGCTTTGTCAAACGTCTTCTGCAGTGCATAGAGGGTGCCCATCATTCGCAGAGTGGAGCGGTGCTGATGACCTTGATCCCGAGGTTCCTGTCCACCAAGTTCCTCGCGCTGTCCCGAATGGCGTCGAAGATAGCCAGCAGAAGAGTGGAGATCATATTGACCACCGGAGCTGCGGATGTAATGAACCAGCTGGCGAAGGACGATTTCATCAAGATCATGGACACCTTGCAGGCGACTAAGCTGGCTAAGAAGCATGGGCCTCTGATCAGTTTGCTGAACAAGCTGGGTGTACAATTCTACGATCTGTCCCCGTTAGAGTTGGACCAATGCAGACCATTCAATCCGTCCACGGTGAAGAGCATCCAACTGAACCGCGGCTGGTTCCTGTCGCAGGTGAAGCTGCGCTGCTGCAATTCTTACGCTGGCTACAGTCCTTCCGAGGCAGCCCAGTTATTGAGAGACTTGGACTTCGACGACTGTCTGGACATTCTCTCCTGCAAGGAGTTCAACATCTCGATCCTGAAGCCGTGTATAGTACTCGGTGCCCGCACGACAATCGAGAGGTGCCAGCAGCTGGAACTGGATGCAGCGCAGAACCAGAAGGATCTGGAGTTCGAGGCAAGTCCGTTGTACAAAGCGGCGAAGCAGTGTCTGTTAGAACACGTGCGCAGCGTCACCGAGCTGATGCCGAAGCCGCACCACATCTACAATCCCCGGCAACCGAGTGGACACTCGAAGGATCTCAAGTACGCGGCTCGGTTGGACGAATTGTTATCCGAGTCGGTGTACTGGGACGTGCTCTTCATGCTGATCCCGGCCGTGAAGATGTTCGTGAAGACGCTGCCACAGTTGGCCAGGTACAACTTGTCGAAGACGGAGCTGAAGTCGGAGGAGGACCTGGCCAAGTTTTCGGTGTTGTGTCTGGAGCTGACGCACTGGATAATTCACGGGGACGAGAAGAAGCTGAGGAAGCTGAGACCGCGGGACATGGCACTTGCTCTGAGCTGCGCCTCCGAGGTCTTGAAACAGCCTGGGCCGAGCAAGATCGTCGGAGACAGCGCGAGGTATACGTGGGTTTGCAGCGCCGCAGCTTCCCTGACGAGAGTCGTCGAGCACCTGCTAACGACGATCGACTCTTTACCGATTATAGATGCTCGCGCTTTACAGCCGGCCCTCGAGGACGAGGACACCAAAGAGTTCGCGCAAGCGTGCACGAAAATGGCGGCGCTGGTCGCCTGGCTGGAACAGTACCGGAAGGAGGGAGCCTCGAAGAGCATTCCGCGATACCTGTTCGACGCGATCGAGGACTTGATAGTGAGCGTGAGCAGGCAGCCGCTGGTTAATTCGTACATCTTGACGCCGCCGTTAGTCTGGAGGCAGCATTGGGACGTGGTCGGCGGAGGACCGACCAAATGCTACTTCCCGCTGATGTCCTCCGAGTCGAATCTGTTGCTGGAGGTGGAGATTCTCGAGCAGTTTATTTACAGGATCAATCTGCTGGGCTGGATCTCCCGGCTGCAGTTCGAGGAGATCTGGATGGCTCTTCTGGGCGTGTTGAACCTCTCGCAGAACGAGGCTGTCGTCTCCGACGAGATACCCACGCTGATACAAGCGAGTAGTCTTGCTGTGCAAGCGATCACCAGGCTGCTGCTTCAGACCCTGTATCTTCCGTACCCTGGCAACCCCGGGGCTAGCACTCTGATACATCATCCGAGGGACCCTCAGCTCGCAATTACCAAAATCAGCTCCCAGAAGCTGTTCGCGATCCAGGACATGCTCGCCTGGAGGTACGAGTGCATGAACGACTCGGAGAACACTGGAGGATTGAGGATGGATCACGTGTTCCATCGTGGGAACGTGGAGAGAACATCTAACTCGAACAACTACGCGTACAGTCAGCTATCCGTGCCCTATCTGTGGGCCCTGTGCAATTTGTACGAGGATAAATTGAATATCTCAGTTCTAAACTTGAAGAACAGGAGGAACGACGCGCTGATGTCTTCGTCGTTGGACCTGGACTCTTGTCTACGCTTCCTGGTGGAGCTCTACACGTCGTGGACCTCGCCCCAGTTTAATACACCGGTGCAGCTGCTGACAGAAACTGTTAAGTCTATTTTAGCGATTTCTGAACTGTTTGTGGAGAGGAGCCAGTACCAGTGGATGCTAGATACCTTGCTGGAAATCGCGAAAGTCCATCCCACAGAGAATGTGATCCTGCATCAGTATCTGATCGTATCCGTCTGTAAAGCTGCCGCTGTCTTAACACCGCTGGTGCGTTCTTCGAGATTGTTTTTCATGTCTTTGATAGGATATAGTCGGATAAGTAAAATGTTCTCCCAAACCAAATTGATGTTTCATCATTTCTACATTTCAGGACTTCGAGACGTTGGATAAAGTGAAGCGTCTAGTAGACATTAATCTGAAGTCAGGCTTCCTACCAGCGAGGGTAGCCGCTCTTCATGGCTCCCTGTACTTGTTGCAAAGCGCTGTGCTGACAAATTGCGAGGAGACGATGAACATCATACATCCTCCAGCGATAGAGTACATCCAGAAGCATCTGGACGCGCAAGATTCAAACAGGTAAATCAGACCACTGGCTTTTTAACAAAGAGCTTTAAATGCTGACTTGGATCTTGGCTTTAGCGTATTGAGTCAAAGCGAGGAGCATCAGGGTGTGATGTGGGCTCTGGTGTTCTTCCTGCTGGAGCATGCGGAGGATACACCACCAGATGCAGAAGCCCCAGCCGTTCTAGAACTGGTTCTAACCTTGCTGACCTCCCAGAACATCTCTTCCAGCTTACACCAGACCCTCATGCAGGTGTGCTTCCTGAGTCAAATATTTCCAATATTTTAAACAAGTCCAGTTAGCGCGTCGATAACCAGAGAAAATTATTGCGTTAAAGACAGTGTCACTTGTGACTAACGAAAGGTTTGAACCAACAGGGCTTGGAGCGTCTGGTGATCACCAAGAGCGTGATAGGCAAAGTAGCTGAACAAATTGTCAAGGTAGCTATAGATCGGTTAAGGCAGCCCAGCCCCATGCTGTCCTTACCAGCCTTGCAGCTGTTGTTAACCTGCATGTACACGGAAGCAGCTGATAGGCTGAATCAACCGGAAATTGAGGAGCCGTTGCCGGACCAAGAGCCAGAAGCTTTGGTGCGCTCTATAGAACGCACTTCCGCGATTTTCGACAAAATCAGGAAGGGACACACCATGGAGGTGGAACTGCTCTGCGCGGTTCTGTCCGCTGTTCTAGGGGACTTCTTCCCGCCGTCCGAAATCCTCACCAAAGTTATAGGGGAATTCCTGTCCCCGCAGCAGCCTCACCCGAGATTACTTTCTGCTGTAGTATTCAAAGTTTGTATTTTACTGAACAGTTTTGTGCTTGTTTAACGCGCGCCGACTACTATGCCATTCGTATTTGAGTGATAGTATTAACTTAGGGTACATCCGGGTATACAGGGTGGTCCACCTAAATATCTCCTTTATTTGTGATGACATGACATATTTTTAATGCAATATAAATGGTATCACAAGGTGAATGCTTTGCAAATGTTATTTTTTTCTTAAGGTCTTTTCTTCCGGAGTTTCCAAGGTCATCGATATTTTTTTTAAAATATTTGTTATGTTATCACAAATAAAGGAGATATTTAGGTGGCTGTATTGGGTAGATCGAATTTTCTACTGCAAGATCGATTTTTAGAAAATTCCAGAACCTTAAAGTTGCTGATATTAAATCTAAGGGATTATGGTACTGCTGCAGGTCTGCGAGAGAGCCTGCACCTGCGCCCAGATGGAGTTGCTCCAGGACTGGGTCGTGTTCAGTTTGCCAAATTTTATCCAAAGCCTGCCAGTGACAATGTCGACCTGGTGTCTGTCCTGTTTCTTCATTAGCTCGTCCACGAATCGTTGGCTTAGAGCCATGTATCCTCTCGCAACCGGAAGTATCGCCTAATTTATTAATTTCTCTGTTCCTTAACGCGCTATTCAGATTCCCGTACGTCCAATCGAGAATAGGAAAATACGAGTACGAGGATAAAAAGATACTCTGCATCGCTGCTTCGGATTTCTATCACAAGGTACACGATGATCGTAGGCGCAACATTTAACCATCATTTTTATTGATCGTTTCTCTTATTCTATAGCTGACCAAGGATACACAGAGAAAAGCGTTCGTGGAAACGTTCGAGGCAGCAGCGAAGGAGCCGGGGGCTCCGTTCGGCGACATTTTAGCGTCGTTTTAGCTAGTCCTGTTAATTGTCTCGGTGCGCGCGCGAGCTCGAAATCAAAATATATCGGAAGAATATTCGTGAGAGACTGCTTCACGGTCTCTTTGTAAATTAATGTACAATCATGGTGCGGTCGCGACGTGTCGCATGTGTACAGTTGTATGTATGTGATGATATTTATTTTACATCGTGTTTTCTCTGTCTAGAAGAGGCGACTTGTTTTCAAATAAACGATATTTTTTAAGCAACCCTCCGAAACCTAAATTCTGAGGAGACTTTTCTTCTTCTTCTGCTTCACTCGTCTCGCGTAAAAGCATGCGTGTACCGTCGCGTAGTAGAATATTTCCACGAAGGACAACACGCTGGCACCAAGGAGCAGCCCTGCAGCTCCTCCAACACTACCTGAGACGTAAATACTCATCATTTGTTAACTCATTCGTGCCTGAAACAAATACTTACTTAGAAAATCGCTGAAGTCGTACATTATGGATCGCTTCAGGATTATAATTGGAAAGTCGATGACCACGGTCACGACTGATTGAGTGATTGGAGCATATCTGAAACAATCGAACAGTCAGCCGGTAGATAAAATGTTGTTACCAATGCAGAGAGTCTAATGTTTAATACAGTTCGCTTATTTTTTTTGTGTCCGTCACTAAGTAGCCAATATTATTGCACTGCGGGATGCAGTTGCAATATTCTGGCGGGCTGGAGAACAGGAAAAGCTTGTTCCTGATGTCTGCGATGCAACGCAGTTGTTTCGTGTCGCAAATCTTAACTCCATCTGGAAGCAATTCGAACTTTTCATATTAACATCCCCGTCTAGAACTCTTTTCAACGATGTTTATATACAGGGCGATTCTGGGAACATATTTTGTATATACCTATGGGTCTGGCAAAATGCGGTCGGCACTTGCAGTGGTGTTGGATCTTCCGCATCCTGCACTCGATTATGCACATGTGGTACGTGTAGATCGGCCAGGTTTTCAGGCCACCATCGCGGGGAAACTTGCAGCGTCTTTGATGCACGTGCAGCTTCTGCACGTTCGGCTTCGTCTTGGTCACGAATATCGACATGGTCGGACGTTGTTGTAATTTCGGCTTCATCCATCTCGTGGGCACATTGAACGTCATGGTCTCGCTGGGATCTATCACTGCGAACTAACGAGGAAAGTTGAAAAAGTACTAAATTTTACTATAAATGCATAAAATCCACAGTCTAATCAGAGCAAAGGTGGAATCGTTACCAGAGCATCGTTTTTGGTAATAAACGATTCCTGCGACCGGTCGTCGTTGTAGTTGAAGGTCGGCAGGTGTTCTTGTTCCGGAAGGACGGTCCAATTGTTGCTCATCCAGTACCTAGTAATTATAACAAATGAAAACGATAAAAACTTTTTTGATTAAAAAGGCAAAACTAGAGTATCGTGCTGACTCGTAGGTGGAGTAGACTGCGACAAAATTCCTGTTCGCCGAACATAAGCCTCTCTCAGTGATGATTACAGCCTCGTAAGGGTCGGGCTCTTTCAAGAGCAACCGGGGAATGTCCTTCCGTATCTCGTGGAGGATCTTCAGCCACTTTTCCGGCGGCACCAGATCGAAATCCGGCGTCTCGCCCATGTTCTCGTAGTTTACGTTCGCCAAGAAGGTGAATAACTTCTCTGTCTCCGGCGTGTACTCGATACTGTTGCTGCGGAGATACTAACATGTTTTTTTATTGCTATTGATCAGTAGTAGACTGCGGATCTTTATGCAAAATAAAAATTGTCTGCATCGATTGTAAGAAATAGAAACTGAATTGAATGTTATTTCTCCCCTTAATAATTGTAATAGAGGAGAAATCATATATTGACATCTTCAATTTCTAGTTTAATCATTAGACTGCGGATATTTACGCAAAATAACAATAGTCCTTAATTCTTTAAATGCATCAAATCCGCAGTCCACTAATTGCTACATTATCTTGATGAAAATGAAGGTCCTTACTTCTTGAACACTTCTGCAAACTTGCTCTTCTCTATGTTCGGCACGGGGCAGATGATCACGCCTGGTTTCAGTATCTCGAAGTGGTTGTGATCGCTGTCTATCCCGACCACAGTAGCCTCGTATTGAAAGCGATACCAACATGTGAGCGACAGAAACATCAGCAGCACCAGTGCGATGCCCACAAACATTATAGCCAGATATCTTCGCAATAGCGAACGGGAAAATTGAGTTAAAAATCTGAAGACATCTTATACACACCGAGAAGAAGTTCGTGCAATCTTCAAAAATAATATAATATTAGATCTGCTCTACTTTAATACTTTGAGTGTCAACCCAGCAGTCTCACAATGTTCCATAAAGTAGAAGTAATTTATTGTGTGAAAAGCAAATTGAAAAGTTAAGATATATTTACTTCTCAGCAGGGTGTCTATGCGGTGCGACAATGTGATTGAAGCCAAGCATAGTCGACCCGCTACAGAACTCGACGAAGTATTTCTGGACTTCAGACTTCGGACTGATCGTTGGCATGCCGATCTCGGTCGGATCATCCGGAGGCATCGCTTCCAGATCCTTCAGGGTGGCTTCCTTCCGAGCCCGAAAGTCTGGCAGTATTTCATTGCCGTAGAAGTAGTCAGTTTTCAGTGGTAGCGGCTTCGCTTTGCTCACCGACAGTTTCGGCATGGTTCCAACTCTGTTCTGACCGCTTTCCTGCTCCCGTTCTCACTGGAACGAGGATTGCGACGTTCTGCAGTGATTTTGAGCATCACGCGACAATTAATTATAAATAAGGCGATAGATCAGTCCGACAGATAATTCTAGCTCAGATCGATGCGATCTTAATCTTGCGTTTGTGCCAGGAGTTAGAACAGATTTTTTTTTTAATTCTGTTTGAATTTATGTTTCGTAAAGTGTTGGTTTTTGTAGAGGATTTTCATGCAAAATAAAAATTGTCTGCATAGCCTGCTGTGAAATCGCGAGCGAAATAAAAACATGCGAATCGATTCCCCGCGGAGACGCGGTTCGCACACGTTGTACGAGCGCATTTTGAACGTTCTCGCTCGGCTTCTGTTGTGGTTTCGCTGCAACGAACAGGCAGGCGAACCGCTGTCACCGAGTTTAGCATGAGCGAAGGTGAATCCGGTTTCAGGGGGTTCCGGGTCGAACCGCGTCGCGAATTTTGTCGACGATTCTGACGAGATTGCCACTGCGAACATCGATGGAGATGGTAAGATCGCGACAGAACTGTCATTCGGGAGTAAATTTTTCTCGTTGCGCTTTAGGAACAGGCTTATTGCTTGAATTGCGAGCATCCGTTACACGAGATCGGGCTCCTGCAGCCGGAAGTCAGGCCAAGAAGAAGGCCGAAGAGCCAGCTGCAGCGTTGCCCCTCCTGTCATTATTCTCTCGAAGTGCCGAAACATTCCTCTGGAAAAACAAAGTAATTTTGTCGTCAGTTTGTGAAAGAAGGAATACATGTTCTTATTGAACTTCTGTTCTCTGCAATAAACTTCGAAAGTTTTATTTTGCGCAAAGACCTAAAGACCCGCAGTCTAAATTGACGAATGGAGCGGTTTCAGGTGTTACAAGAACATGGAAACGATTCTGGACAGGTACGCGGATTACCTGACGTGTCCGACGAACCAGCGGATGAACCTGCCGCAGAGCCAGGAGGAATCGTTGATTCGAGTCACGTGCGGACACGGGACGTCGAATCAGTACCATCATTCGAGGAAAAGGCAGACCAGCGGTCTTCGACCTCAGCGGAGGAGCGAAGAGGAGCAGATCTTTCTACCTGGCAACGCGGACGGTTGCTGCATACATCCGCAGCACGCAGAGAACGGGTGCTTTCACGATGACTGGCAGGAATACAAAGTAAAAGATCGCAGCGATCGATAACTATTTAGATGCAAGATGCAAGTTGCATTTTCCGGTTGGTAGTCGTTGGTAGAGGAGTTGCGGAAGAGGAGGGAGCCGCGTGGTTCGAGGCAGCGCAGGAAAGACGACATGGAAAACGAAACCATCAGGTGTAGGCGAAAGCCAGGCCTTGAAGACCTCAGTCGCTGTAAACTGGGGCTGGATTTATCCCGGTACGACAGCACAAACAACGCAGAGGCTGTCGGAGACGATTTAGAGGACAGGCAAACGCAGCAGAAATTGTACAACGATGTAAGCTCCTTGGAAGTTAGCGTAGAACGTTTCTGAAGATGGAAATCATTTAGAGACTATACTTTGCATAAGTAGAAAGAGCATTTCACTTAATAAAATATATCTCTCCGAAAGTCCTTCATGACCACCTTTATTTTGAACATTAAACCTGTTCTTTACTGTTCGTTATTCTAGACAAAGGTCGAAAGGAGGACCGACGCTCACGATTACACGAAGGAGAGGTTCGCGCGCAGTCGAACTGCACTGAACGCGGAGCGTAAGTCACGAAAACGGTCCACCGTTAGGAACCATACTGCCTGCAGACCCGAGGACGAGTCGACAAACAGGGATGAAAGCACCTTCGAGGAGGAAGAACAGGATCAGGACGCCAGGAAGGATCTCTATGCTGGCGGTGACCTTAATTTCCGCGCTACGAAGAGCGTGATCGTCGGATTGATCGACAAGGCTCTCAGTCACACGTTCGGATCGCCCACGGATCAGACAAAGGTTCGCCATAATCATTTAAGTCTTTATTGTCCTTCTGTTCTTCATGAAATCGCAGCAGCAAGACAATTTCGCTTTCACAGAACGTCGAATCGACTCGAGGTCTAGCAAAAGATGAGCCCAGCATAGAAGTGGTGCGTGCTCTTCAGGGTGACTGCTGCGAGTCGTTGAAGGACCAGCTGACCCATCGCGGGTTGAAGCAGGATTACATAAAAGACTTGAAGTTGCAACGGTCGGAGCACATGAACCACATCCGGAACATGTTCAGCAAGCTCTGCAACCTCCAGCAGTTCCTGGACTCGTGTTCACCCAGGCTGCCGATGTCCGTGCCGCAAACGCTCACGGCCGCGGTCGAGCAACGCATCGACGAACGACAGCAACAGTCCCATGAAGAGAAATAACACGGACATGAACGATCGAGATCTCGTGCCTAAGACTCGAGTGCCACTCCACTTTGGAATCGTGTTTTTAGATGACTCGTTTGTTTGGTATACTGTATTTTCTAGCGGTTTACTGGCGGCACTGTGCTCGCGAAAATAAATGGCGCAATCCAGTTGAAATAAATATATTTCCTAAGTATAAAGAAATAAATACTTTCAGAGTGTCGGCGCGCTCGGAATTTTTAAAGCGTGAACACACTAACAAGTATGTAACTAGCTACCGCAAGTTACCTGCTACCGTATTCGCGCTTTTAAAGCCCTTAACAACTATCAACAGTCTACTGAACGATTGCTAGTCAACTACTAGACGTGTTCGAAAAAGAGACCTTCTCTATGGACCTTGTGGTCCACCTGTCTCTTGCTTCGAAGACACTTCTCTCGTCGCAGTCGATTTTATAATTCCTCGAAAATATAAAACACCGATAGCTGACGTTGCAGCCGCGTTATCAGCTCCATCGAGCACAGCTCTGTAAAATACAACTCTTCGCTAGTCCGTTGACCCTTTAAAACCTGGTGTTGTCGGGCATCTTCACGAAGTACGCAACATTGTCCTCGGCCACTCTGTAGTTGTGAATCCACCTGGACCCTTTCCTGAGACTGCCATCGATCCCGTCCCTCCAGACTCCAGCTGGCAGGTAGATCTCTCTCTGCCTACTTCCAGAATAGAGGATAGGAGCTACGATTAGCTCTTCGCCAACAGAAAACTCGTCGACGACTACGTGGCACGCAGGATCAGCTGGGTCCAGCATCCAGAGGGGCCTGATGATAGGCAGACCGGTGTCCAGGGTCTCTTTAGCGTACTTTTTCAGCAACGGTGTCACGGTCTTCTGTCTGAGAGTCGTCAGTCTCTTGGCTATGTCCAAGACAGACTCGTCGGAGTATTTGCTGGGCAGATGCGTGAAACGAATCACTGGCAGGAAGGTCGACAGCTGCAGCCACCTGATGTAGAGCTCCTTGTCCGGAAAAAGGACCTCGAAGTCATTGTTCGGATTGTTGTCGGACATCGGCAGAGCCACGTCTCCGCCCACTGCTCCCGGCATGATGAATGGGTAGCCTATCATTCCGTATGTCAACACTGTCGGGATAATCGTTTTGATGGCTTTCCACGATGAAGAAAACGGCGGCAGGGAGACAAACACCGGAGCTCGAGGTCTAGAGATCGCGCCTGAGACACTGATCACTGGTACATTGCCTAAGATCGCTTTTGTGAACAAAGTTTTGTAGTGGTCCGGGTTTGTTAGCGGTTGTTCGCATTTGTAGTAATGAGGCATATCATGAGCGGTGCCCAGGTCTAAGTAGAATGAGTCTACGTGGTACTTTTCGATCAGACTCTCCAGCTTGGTCTGCAGCCAGGGCATTGTGTTGTTGTTCGTGATGTCGAGGACTCCTACACTGTTGCCTTGCTTGTACCTAGAAATTAAATTCTTAGTGTTAAAGAAAAAGGAACAGACATTCTACATAGATTCTACTTGTACCTGGTTAATGCAGGTATCCTCGGGTCGCTGCCCCTCTCCGAAATCAAAAGTCTATTGTTAACAGCGTCCCTAAAGTTCATAGACTCGGTGGATATAAACGGTTGTATAGTGAAGACAATCCGGAATCCTCTACGATGAATGATATTGATTGTCTCCTCCATAGTAGGGAACCGTTCCTCGTCGAGCACAAAATCGCCGATGCTGGGCTGCCATTCTTCGCTCAGTAGGACGTGTCCCTGTTTGAGGAAGCCCAGAGCGATTACATCCTCCGTATAATTATAGATAGCGGACTCGGTCGTAGACACGATCTGCCAGACAGGTTCGGAGAGGAGTGAGTGAACCGCGTGCAACTCGTCCGGCTTCAACCCGTCCCATAGAGACTTCTCCGCCATGTAGGAGTGAAGGTTCTTCATGTTGTCTGTTGCGCAGATTGTGTAGTTTAACTGTGGCAGGGGGGTTAGGTGATTGATGTAGGCGAATGCATCGTGCTGCGCCTGAAATAATGAGGTTTTCAGAGGATCAAGCTTTTCATATTCCCAAGTCTTCAACTTCTCTGACGACTCGAGAAGCCCACGTTACCTGCATACAGAATTCATTGCTCCTATTCGCGTTGATCGAGACGTACAACGGCGTCTCCGGATCGACAAGGATCGTCGCGCCCTTCGAGCTCAGGAAATATCTCTTCAACACGTTGCCGAACGGATGTTTTGCAATGTCACCGGTGATGAAGGGGCTCAGATCGAGGCGTCCTCCTTCCAGAGGATATGGCATATGCTGCACCTGACCTGCTCCGTACCAATGGCCCCTTTTCGACGACCAGTCGAAGCAGTCGGTCGGCTTGTAGAACGCGTTCAAGCTTTGCCAGGTAACATGGTAACAGTGCATGTCCTCGTGCTGCGAATGCGCCAAGTAGAGGCGCGTCTGTTGCAGCCATTCTAGGCAGACCGAGTCTGGCTTCTGATGGTGTGGCAGACAGGGGAACACTCCTGTGTCTGGAGGGATGCCTTCTCCTAATCTTGCTGCGATCACTTCCGCCCCTGTGTTGCTGTACACGTGCATCATCCTCTCGTTTTTGTTGAACCTGATCAGAGAGTATTTTCAACGTTAGGTTTATGCATCTTTACAATATCAACTAGTGGAACATGTGAGAGACTCTACCTGAACTTGTCGAAGTACGCTCGTTGCAGCACATGCTGAGTATAATAAATGTGTGCGAATCCGACCAGGAAGACGACGCAGAGGAACAGTATCCCTACGAACGCTCGAAGCCTACAAAACGAAAGAATCATATATTTTTATTATTAGACTGCGGATCTTTATGCAAAATAAAAATTGTCTGCATCGATTGTCATATATTGACATCTTCAATTTTCAATATTTTCCATCAATTTTGAATTTCATCTACTCAATTTTGCTACAAATGTATAAAAATCCGGAGTCTAATTATTATTATACTTTACAGGCCAGATTCAACTGACCGGTAGTCCGCGTTCTGTCTCTTCTTGCTGCTGCGCAAAGCTTGAGGCAGAGACATCTGCAGCTTCTCCTTCAGCAAGCTGCTGATGCTGTTGACGCTGGTAATCGTCGAGTTTACGCTTTGTCCACCTGGCAGCTCCAACTGATCGGTCCCCAGCTTCTGGTTCATCATTGCTGACATGGTTCTGATCTTCCTCCGTGGAGGAGCTTGCAAAGGAACTCTGGAAAAGTAATTATTCTTTAAAAATCAGAGAAAACGGAAATGTCCTTGAGAGAAATACCTTTGCAGCGACATAGCACTGCCGACGTCGTATCTCGGGATCATTTTGCTGGACGACTACCGGGATCAACTGTGTCACATTCAATCTAGTGTTTGTTCAAATTGGAGATCGCATCGTTAAGTTAATCGTTTGAGTGTGGTAATCGCGCTTCTTCGGAGCTTCATATCAATCTTTGAAGCTGAACTGACTCCGCTTTTGGCTTTTGTCAACGCGTATCTTTCTTGTTACTAGATCTAAAAAATACTGTTGTATTATTTTCAAAATTTTTATTTTGCATAAAGATCCGACGTTTACCGATCACTAGACTGCGGACATTTATGTGAAATAAAAATTGTTCGAAGTGTACTCGACTGAAGTTAGCACTGTTATAAACGTGTGCTGCTTACGTAGAGCGTTAATTTAGTCAGTCGGAGAAGCGCTATCGCACTGTGTGGCATTTCCCGATTTTTTTTCGCAAAGTGGCACTCAAACGGTTAACTCGTATCTCGTAACTCGTATAAGCGTTGAAAAATTCGGCGTGCAAAGCATGTACCGGATACAACAGGAGTCAAGATCTTGAGAAAGAAACGTTTCCTTAATGACACGCGGCGGCGGGCGTCATAAATCACACGAAACGACCCGTTGCAGGCGCCGGTGGCTGCACACCGACCAAGAAACGAAATGTACGAGAGAGTTGAATGCACTTTTCTCGAAGAAAAACACGAGTGGCACTTAATGACCAACCGCGACCGACTACTGCGACGATTGCGAGAGTTGCACGCGAGGCAGTGTTACCAGCGATAACCCTAAGACCGATAGAAGCAAGGTCGAACCAGAAGAAAACTACCAGAAGAACGTCACTCGTCGTAGAAACGATCACTGGTTCTGGATGACTAGGCGAAGGACTCGGATGCAGGCTTGTAGCTCTGCAATTCGTTTATCGAGTCCTGTGCAATTTCAGAACATTGCCAGAATCCTTCAGAAATCTCCATAAGAAAAGTCTACAATGTTGCATTATTTGTCACAATAATCTCGAGATAAATCAATTTTAATGAACACGTAAATATGCATCCACGAGGAATTATAATAATTATAATAAATCCACGAGAAATGGCTAAAAATTTCGTTATAGATACATTTCAGTTATTTTTTATGAAATAATTTAAAATAGTCCCTTTTAGTGTCCCGTAAGCTCAAGGTTAATTAGGTTTTGAAGAAAGCAAGCGCGTTATTAGACAGTCCCGAATCACCTGCATGATGTTATATCACTGTTACTCACTTTGCTATCTCGTCGTCATTAGCTTCCTCCTCGGTTTCCGATCCAAGAGGACTTCCATTCGGCGTTGAACCGCTATTGCTGAACGTCACGCTGCTGCTGTCCTCGCTCTCGGACCTTGTGAACTTCGACGCGGTTCCCTATAACAATGTAATAATTACAAACGTTTACCTTACACTCTGAGTACTCGTCTGTGAAAGCAATAAGGTTTATCGTAATTTTCAGCCAGTGTTTCTGTCATAAACGCGCTACAGCGGTCATTAGAACCGCATTACTGCTTAACGATGCGGATCCTTTGATGAATCACCAGGTTGCACGTCCTCTTAGAAGTTTGAATCTTCAAAAAGAAGGTGAAACCACCACAGCAATAAACCGGCCACGAACCTCCGTGATCACGTCCATCTTAGGCTTCCCAGCAGACAACGCTTCCTCCAGCGAGTAGATAGAGCTGTACCTGTGATCCGCAGCATCCTTCTCGTTCATCGGGATCAACGGTCTCGTTTCTGCGGCTTCTACACGACTAAACACCCGTCGCAGCTTGCCGAAAATTTTATCGAACGATGACATTCGCGGAGACGTTCGCAGCACCAAAATCGTGATCGCCACGACAACGAGAAAGATAGAGGCTCATCGACAAAGACAGAACTGGTCGCGATCTTTCGACAACGAATTCCTTCGCCACGCACTCAGCAAACACCTGATAATTGCGACGATGCTCTTAATCCTAGCAGCGACGCACTGGCAACGGTATACGCTGTTTGAAAACGGTGTTGTTGTTGATTGCCCTCGGAGGAATACTATATGGGGTATATAGTATACTACTATAGGGTATATAGAGGATAATTCTACTAGTGTAATGCGACGAATCTTTTCGATCAAACTTTTCCCTTCGAGACCAATATTTTTCGACATTTTACGAATTACACGATTTTACAAATACATTTCTAGCTGAAAGACACCTTCTTAATTCCAGAATTGATTTTTCCTAGATAGCCATAAATGAAAAAAGGATGCCTAAGATAAAAGTTGTGATTCTTATGTTGTTTAAACAATTCAATAGGCCCACCTTTTGTCTGTCAATCCGTAGATTCTCCATTTCGTCAAGATTGCTGGGCATCGACAAGCTCGTTTTACGAATACGCGCCGCGTCTAGTCTTCCAGTTGCTACAGGACGAAGATATCTATCAGCGGAGCCGTTCTCGATGACTTCCGGTTGCCGTTTCGTCACTGGACTCGCTTCGGACGCGTTAAGTTCGATCGAGTTATGATCTGCAATATTTTTATTCGATTTTTAGATCAAGAATTTTTATGATAATAACTATAATGTAAATAACCATCGCGCACACTCCGTTCACACAGTAATATCGATACTGCTTTGTTACAAACAGTCTATAACCTCGGAAGAATAGCGTTTCAAGCACACGATGAAGAAAAGTTGAAGAGATCAGATGAAGAGAGGAGTTTTGTAATTTTTCATTATGTGCGATTGTCCTGAAAAAGATGGCGACGGAGATCGAACCGGCGCGGAAACCGTCACGCTCTTCACGAAATGCGCGAAATCCTATCGTTCTACGAAAGATGTAGTCAGCAAATTCAGCTGCGACACAATTTCAGGTCAGGACAGCGTAGAACCAGTCGATCCTTGGCAGTCCAATCTAGGATTGACCATCTGCCGTGACATTAACGTGTCTCCAACGAGCTCAGTCTCTTCCAGCGACTCCAGAACGGTATTTCTACAAAATCTTGCTGATTTGATACATGTGCCTATCCGTCAAACTCGAAAATTCTACAAAATCAAAGTTCTAACAATCTAGTACAAGTTCGTCAGTCCTCGGGAATGCGAGTGTGTTCTCGGAGAAGGTGAAGAGGTGTCCTGGCAGCCACCAGTGGCGTTCTTCGAGCCCTGCGTCTGCGAAGAGGAAGTCGAAGAGGAACCGGACATAGAGTGCACTCTTGCGATCATCAAACCGGAAGCAGTTCCGTACAGGAACAAGATCGAGCGACGCATCTTCGAAGAAGGCTTCGAGGTGTACCAGACACGTTGGCTGCAGCTCACGCCGGAACAGGTGTCCGAATTCTATGCGGACAAGTACGGACAACTAAATTTCGCGCACCTTGTCGCTTATATGGCGTCTGGCCCCATAGTCGTTCACGTTTTGGCGAAACACCGCGCTGTTGAAGAGTGGAGGTTGCTTATGGGGCCGACCAAGGTACTTCAGCTCTAAGGAAATAAATTTGTTGAATAATTCGTCATCTTCACAATCTCGATAATTGTAAATTAAAAATATGTTCTATTCGATGACTTAATAATCCGAGAACATTGTTTCCAGGTCATTGAAGCCCGTCTGTATTATCCTGACAGTATCAGAGCCAGGTATGGCAGGAGAGGCGAGGATTTCAAGAACGCTGTTCATGGTAGCATTTCCAGGAAGGATGCAGAACGAGAGATACACTTCTTCTTTCCAGAATGTGAGCGTTCCAAGACTATTTAGACATAGTTAATCCTCGGACAGCGAAAACTATAATTTGAATGGCAAGTTTATAACTCTGTCCGAGGGTTAAATCATCTAGATCCTCCACATTTCGTGTTCACTTTGGAACTGTTGTCTTCTAGTCGTTGTGGAGCCTCTCTTGAAGAACCAAATGGCTGTCGATCACTTGGAGGAGGTAATCAACACAGTCCTGACGGAAGGATTATCCTTGGTAAAACACTGCTCCGAAGATGAACAACAATGTTAAACATCCGTGATCTAATCATGACACTAAATCTTTCACAGTGTTGCAAGCTGAAGCCAGCCGACCCAATCCTTTGGCTGGCCCACTGGCTGATCCTGAACAATTCTAAGAAGCCTAAACTGCCAAAAGACCTCGCCATGGTACCGACATGAACGACCTCCTACCTCACTCAAAGTACACCTAAAAATTCGACATTATTAAATCCGCTCTATCTCACCTACTGTGTCCGTGTCTCTTTGAGATTCGCATCGACGACATGACGCGCGCTTGCTCGATCTCCGCAGCGAGCCAGATAGCACCGGACTATATCTAGAAACATCCCGCTAATTAGTGTCAAGACTCCAATAATTATTCTCCTCGTCGAGCAACGCGCGTACCTCGAAATCACGAGATTCTGCACAACGTTGACCAGCTCTTGATCTTCGAAAGACCTGGTGGAATCTTTGATGTTCTTTCCAGTCTCCCGATTATCTTCCGCCTTGTTCGATGGCTCGTTCTCGCAGTCACTGATGATCACTGTAGGCAGAGCATTCGTTTTCCCGTTCTTCTCGCTGTTTATCTCCAACGGCGAGCCCCATGTTGAACTCCTACGCATCCGGGAATCAAGAACAAGAGATTAGAGCCCGGATAAATTGGTTTCGATGGTGATTTTATAAAAATTTCTTTAGAGGTTTCTACGGTACCTGGGACGCTCCTCCGTCTCGAAACGCACTCTCACGACTGACCCGGCCCTGTACTCGTGATCGAAATCATCGCGCGTGATTTCCTGCGCTGGACCGATTAACTCATTGCCGCCCGGAATTGTTTGATCGTAACGGAGGCCACTCCGCCTCGGGCTTCTGGCTGGAGACTTCCTCCCTGGTCTCTGGGACGATTCCGCTGAGCTGAACCCTGTTTCAACTGGAGACCTGCGAGGAAAGTCCCAAAAACTCCTGCTTCAAGATGTTAAGGCCCTTGTGTAGTCAACCGGGTACCCATTTATTGTATTTCTTTCAACAATTTGTTAATGTTCCTCTACGAAATATTACAAAATTTCTCTGAATGTCCATTCTTTACTCGCAAATATATTAATTTATAGTCTTATAATGAGAATTTGTGCGAACATGTCTGTTGGAAACGATCGAGGCCACGATACTTCAAAGCTTTTAAAATTGGTCTCTGTGGAACAAAATGTTCACCAAGAATATTTCAATATAACTGTTATTTAAAATGATCTTATTAGATCTCTTCTACGTACGAAGCTTCGAGCATCTGGCCCCAGGTATCGCCAAGAGGAACCCTCATCGATAGATCTTCAAGATTTACCTGTTCGGCGAGTACCCGCCCTTGGAATTTCCGTCCGCAGCGTTGCTATAATCTGGCTTGTACCACGGCGACGGTGTCCTGACAGTTCTTCCAGGCGATGTCGATTCCTGCAGGGTATTCCCGTTCGGTTGTGGCTGCGCGATCGACAGAGAAACGCCTCGTCGCTCCGCCAAGCCGACCGGATCGACACTGGCCACTCGGACGTCCCAGGGATTGATGATCGAGAGCAACACTTTCTGCGCAAAGGGAACAAGGATGGAGCGATCGACAGCATGGACAGTCGGGGGACCGAGGGGAGTAACATAACCATCGTCGCGGCAGTTGGCCAGTTAAGCTTGATTAAAGGTACAAGCTGTACACTGCCCGGCCGAGCAGAATGAGAATGACCGTCTTGGACATTCTCGGTGACGTCTCACAGTCCCTGATTCGCGGGGATTTTGGAGCTGCAACATGCTCCAACAGGAACTATCGAATTCGGTTTAAATTATGATTGCCATATGGTCACATATTTTTACGATTTATAGGTCATTACGATGTTTGCTCGTGGAACGATATAGTACTATTTGTTATCTGCGGAGCAATGCAGTTGAAGTTATGAACCTGTGCGTCATACATGTTTTCTTATTGTTAGTTTCCTCAGATCAGCTATCAACAGTTTCCCATATATATAGATATTAGATTTTCCACTGAATAGATTTACGATATGCCCTTAGAGGAGGCAGTCCCGTCGAAAAAGTTATTAAAAACAATCAATAACCCTGTAGAATATTAACAGCTAAATCTCTTGGAGAACCTTCGAAGCCCTTCACACTGCCACATCTCATCTTCCCATTTCCCTACGAAGAGGGACTCTTGAGGATGCTGCTATTTAGGGGCCCATCGTCAATTACAGAATCCTACAGTCTTCCTACTACTGACACTGACATTGAACGTTCTTTACAGACCAGTAAACAATGTTTACCGTGTGGTATTTTCACAGGATCCCAGCAGTTTATTTGCAAAGCACCACGACAGTGGTTATCAGCCGATCGGTGATCACCAGTTATCGGGCTCGTTAAGGTGTAATCGGATTATAGTATTTACAATCGATTAATCACACGAACCAGAATCAAACCGACAGTTTGACGTGCGCAGGACTGCGCGAATTACATAATGAAAGCTGATAATACTACGCGTGTGCCGTGCGGTTCGTCGTATTTTTTCTGCGCTTCGCGTTTCAGCCTCGAGGACGGATTTGTTCGCTGGACAAGTGACAGTTAGGGCTAACATTGTAGCGAGCTAACATAATCGCCTTTTGCAGCCTTGGATATTTGCCAGGTCGTGTGATTTCACTCAGAGGCGTAAGCTAGACTTTCCCTAAACCACTTACATACTAATAGAACTGATTTGAGAAGCTTGTCTCCCCAGAACGCAATATGGCGGGTCAGATAGCGACTCCAGCGCATAGGCAACACTCCTCGCAAGTCAAAGGCGTAGCCAGTTAATTTCTTCGTGGTTTTAGCAAATTAGCCGGCAGGATCCGAATTCGTCGCACCTACTGCATGTTTGCCGAGAGTACACGCTGTTCTGGAGCGGCCATTATCGGCGGTCTCGTATCTTGTTTACGCACGACGGGCAACGAACAGAGTTCTCAAACAAGCGGCACAATAAAGCGATTAAAGAGAACCGCGCCGGCTAAATCCGCCGATTAGCAAACGATACGTTTTCCCTAGGCTCGGTTTGCTTTGTCAACGCTCGATAACGGGCTGATCGGTCTCGCGGCTGAAAATCTTCCCCGATATCGCGAGAAGACTATGCGGAACGATAAAAAGTTCTACGCGAGTCAACAGGAGATGCGTCTTGCTGTTTAAATTGCAAGGCGTTTCGCGCGCTCACCGATCGATGGATCGCGAGAGCAAGAGTGGATCGACGAGCTTAGACTGGCCAGAGATAGCGATGCTATTATCGGATCAGTGTTACTAACAATGCTCCTCGGCTGCAGAACATTGTCCTCGTGAGCTACACTCATTTTTCCTTATCCCTCGTTTGTTCGTTGTATCTTTGTTTACTAAACTAATTGCCATTCCTCTTCTTCTGTTTGTATGCGTCCCCTGATCCTCTTGCTTTGCTATTTTTAACCTCTTGCATTACAATTTTCTTTACGATCAGAACGTCTTCGTTGTTTATAACATCCTAGAAACAGAAAATTTATACGATTGCTATATTCGACGGTTAAACATCGACAACAGAGATATAGAATTTTAGTTCTTCTCCATGCTTTGTGAACATAACTCTTCGTTACACGCGAACATAACTCTCCGATTCCGACACACTCGACGCTCCGCGCGGTAGTAAATCCTCGCGGCGATCGATCCGCGATATTTCCGCGCTCGTAGATCCTCTCCGTGTTCTTCGTCGTGCAGTTTAATCTAGAAAACTATTGCTTCAAATCTGCAGTAATAATAACCGACGTAAACATCCGCGGTCAAATTATGTAAGATTGGTCGGCGTTCGTGAAACTGCTAGTTCAACAGTTCCCGATTGATAAACGACCTGAGAGCGGTCGATTGTCTTTCTGCGAAGCTGGCCAGTTTCCCACGAGCTTCGAGTGGGTAATTAATCGGCCCATATCGTCGCGATAACGAAGAAAATTCGCTCCAATCACTGTCGTTATCCGATCTCGCGCGGGAGAGGTAAACACGGACACCGAAATAAGCCTGACTTCTAACTAACAAAGCTGTACAGAATTTCTATCTCTGTAATCTCTTCTGATCGATCAACTGCATGTTTCCTGGGTCCATCAGCTATAAAATAAGCTGCTGAAATCAGGGTTGAATCGAATGTCCTCGGTTCAATCGTCGCAGAGACGCTAATCGAGCAGCCCCGGTTCGCGTTCGCCAGCGCAACAATGGCGGTCGCGCGGAGAGCGTTCAAATCCCGACGAGTTGCTCGTAGAAAAACGGATAGGAAAATGATTTGATGACCTGCCGCGATCAAATTAGCATTCGGTGGATCGGGTTTCCTCATGAAATCAGGTTAACAACTTTGCGAACCAGCTGTAGAACCGTCTCGGACATCGACTCGCCCACGGCGTAATCTCCTCGCTCGCGGGATCTACAGTCCAATTATAATCGTTTCGCTATATTTCTGCCACTAAGTTGTTATTATTTACGTAATCCACGGATGACTATTACAGCCAGAGGCGCTTCGCATTTGCATCTTGTTTGGCACACATCGTTAAACAAAAATCCCCGACGCAAAGCGACAATATCTCTCTCGCAATGTCTTTCAGAAGCGATCCTTCAAAGAGGATCAAATGACAAAGGATCGGGTTGGCGACGGCTTGAAAAGTTCTTGGGCAAACAATATCTCGCGAGAAATATGAGTTCGAGTCTAATTTGCGCTGCAAACACAGTTGACGATGGCGGTAGTTCGCGCGAAATTGAGCGAGACCGAGGAATCTTTTATTCAATGGGTTCTTTGTCTTCGCGATTGAAACTTATGCAACTGGAGGGTCTCGGAGGATGAAGAGGACTGTCTAGAATGGAGAACTGGTGGTCTCTTGCAGCAATACGCTTTTTATATAATTTGCATACAGCAGTGAACGTAGGAGATGTTTTATATTAATAATAACACTGCTTTTTACTTTGGTCTCGCGTGAATAGTAAGCTATCTACGTAAGTTGATAGACTGTGACGTCAGATTGTATAGAATGACTAAAACCTGTACACTTTTATTACACCAGTGCGAAAGTTGATAAAGAATCGGGCATGAACTTTTAAGATACAACAAGAATAGGAATCTTTTATTCAATGGGTTCTTTCTCATCGCGATTGAAACTTATGCAACTGGAGGGTCTCGGAGGATGAAGAGGACTGTCTAGAATGGAGAACTGGTGGTCCCTTGCAACGATACGCTTTTTATACAATATCCATACAGCGGTGAACGTAGGAGATGTTTTATATTAACACGTTCGCTACCAGCACTTATTTCGTCGCTTACCGTCTTTGTTCGAAAGTTTTATTAAATGCAACGTACCCAATTTTGAATTATCAAAACAGTTTAGCAGAAGAAAGTCACGGACTCTCTGAAAATCATCCATTCTACTATGACTTTAACCAACGAAGTACATAAAATTAATTTGATTGTTTTTAAGTAAACTGTCAAATTACAGATGTCACATATTTGTGACGGTGGTAGCGAACATGTTAAAAATAACACTGCTTTTTACTTGGGTTTGTGAATAGTAAGCTATCTACGTAAATTGCCAGACTGTGCCTGCATAATGATTGTACACTTCTATTAGACCAGTGCAAAAGTTGGACTTCGTATTAAAATATATAAAGAACAGCTAATGAAAACCTGCTAAAATTTAGCAAGCAGCAAACAGGCAAATTTTGTCCCAGCAAACAGGTCTGGGTCGCTGCAGCATCGACCAGGTGTAAATCAGCGTTGTCACAACGTCTCACGCACGAAGAAGTTGTCGTTAAAGAAATCGACAGTGTTCCGACAGGAACGAGAAGTCCTAATCGAGTTAACGAGATGGTAGAACATGTTTCCAGGCTCGAGCTCACGGGGGAAACAAAATCGTCCACCCACCTTCTGGCCGTCGGTCCTCTTCCGCTTCCTCTTCAGCTTCTCCATGGTTCCTCGAGGATCTCGGGGAGGATCACCACCCGAAGGGGAAACACCGATACGTTCGACGGACCGGTACTATTAGGCGAGTAGAGCCTCCACCTTCTGAGACAGGTGGTTTTCGACTGATCCTCCGTTCCTTGTATCGGCGGCCACTTAGCGATATCTTGCCGAGAGCCGCCGTTCAATGTATCGGTAGCGCGTTCGCGCCGATCCGCGGCGACACGCACACATGCTCTCGCTCTTGCAGGAACCCGAGAGCAGAGATACGTCCCTCTTTTCATCTCTTTTCCGCCCACGGTCGACACCGATATCGATAACGTCCCGCGACTGACCAAATCGCGAGCGCAGTGGTTCGACATGGGATTCTATCCGAGCAACAACATTTTTATTTCTTGTTCTTGGTCGCCTGTAGTTTGCACCTCTATACAAAAGAGCGAGAAGTAGTGAACTGGTACAAAACCTGGTGTACTTCATTTTTGATCGGCTAGAATTGCATTTTGAACCACCGTCGCTGCACGGGTTCGAATGTTGGCCAGACGCGTCACAGGATGGTGATGACGGTCCTCGGGAAAAGGTTCACGGGACTTGAGGAGGCGGTTTCAGATCCCTGGGTCATCCGAGACCATGGAGAAGGACGCCGGTTTGGAAGGGAACTCACCTGAAACAGTCAAGAGCTAGAAATTCCACGTCCGATTCGAATCGACCACCGGTGCATGTTATACAATACGCGAAAAAAACACGCGAGACAATTTATTACATAAGCGACATTGTGTACCGAGCACCGATACCAAATCAGTACTATTATGGACACGAGAGAACCATTGCGGTTCCGTGAGCATTGCCGGCTCGCCGATTCTACAGCGATCGGTAGTCGGATCAATGTCGACAGTTGTGAATAATAGACGCTATCTTTTTAATCGTGGTGTTCGGAAAGATGAATTCATCCTGTAAAGTTCGGCGCCCTAATTCTAGAACAGACAGACAGAAAAATATCTGCATTTGTGTGGAATTGTGAATAATAAGTAGACTGCGGATATTATGAAAGAAATGAGTAGGAAAAATACTGTAATATTATTATTAACTTGTTAAACACGTTAGAAAAGAAATTTTTATTTTGCATAAAAATTCGTTATCTAGTAAGGAAATTATTGAAAAAGGGAACAATAAAATTTCCAATTTCTTGCAACCGATGCACACAGTTCTACTTTGCATAAAGATCTTCCAGCGCAATATTGAACGCGTTGTTTGCCGAGTCAACAACCATAAAAATATCGCGATCTCGCAGTACAAATTTGGTGCATTCAATGTATCAATTTTGAAGTCTAGACAAATAATTGCACAACCGGTAACTAATATAGTCACGCGGTAGAGAACGCGATAATGTAACGATTGAAATATTTATAAAGTTTGCTTAATAATAAACATAGAAGTTCTTTCATGCTGACCGCTCGCGATATTTGCAATAAAACCGGTTTATGAATTATAAATACAATATACTGTAATCGTTCTATGTAATCTCGGCAATAGTGGTGGCTCGTCGGAGAAATGTAGTCACGAGTTGTATGGACAGCCTGTAATGAGAGCGTCACGTGCATGTTTATCGCGGTTGTTGTTATTATTCCTAAATTAACCAGTACCATCATTGCCGAGACTGTGTAGAGTCATCCTGTATACATTGCGTTTATAATTCTCGAGCGCGTGCAGCTTTACGAGACTTTAATATTTATTGTTAAGAAAAAAAAATATTAATATTTGTAAAAATATCCATATACTGTCGGGTACATATTGTATTTATTGTTGAGGAGATTTAATAGATGTAAATATTTTTGTCTCTGCCTTAAATAATTTGGGGATTGAATTTCATACTTTATAGGGTGGTTTTCACCCCACATTAAAATTACTTAATAAAATTAAACATTGCAATCACTTTATAGACTTAAATATCTTTGTTTCTGTGCAAAATAATATAGGGATTTATAAGATCGTTTCACCCCCTCGAAGTTTGAGGTATTTCGAAAAGAAGTGAAAAAAATGTCGATATTTGCGACTATCTCACAACACAGTAGCTAAAATTACCGTGGAGATAATACCGTGCGTCAACGCAGAGTTCAAAAGACGTACGATGGCCCTAAAAAATATGTTCCGAATAACGGACACCTAGGCGGCGTTGGTCAACGACGAAGTAAACAAGAAATGAAATAATAGAGACAGTATCGTACCAAACTTTAATGATTGCGTGTTCCCTTTTTGTTCTCAGTTAGCGATCTAGTTTCGAAGGAAGCGTGTGGCGAGGCTGAAACGAAGAGAGTAACTTGCGTGAAAGGAGTCGCTTCTCTGCATCTCTTTTATTTCTCCCCGGTTGTGAGTAAGATGATTCGCAAAAAACAAATTCGAACAATACCGTGTCGCTAATCCGGAACACCAGTCTCGCAGCGATCGCCATGCGGAACTGACATCGGATGATGAACTGGAGCATTCGTTATTACGGGCTACGATTATACATAATAACTTGTAATTAACGTCTAAGGAGTTTAACTGTAATGATATGGTCTTACTGTAACAATAATTAAATTATACTACCTAACTTTCGTCGTCCGACTCCCAGACAGGACTTGCTTTTGTAGCGTGGTTTAATTAATGAAGTAATTAATAATTAATCGTACCACCCGCCTTTCGACTAAACTCGAAATAGAATTGCGATCGAGTCGAACGCCGCGCAAACAGCATCCTCCCCGAGCTTGTACAACGGTGTTCCGCTTTTTCGCTACGTTCTTTACAAAAATACTATTGGACGACAATAAATAATCAACGATCGGCTGATTTTAATTCGCGGGCAACGCGATCGCAATAAATATACACGTCACAAATAAATACACGCGGAACAATGAACGCCGATAAAATTTCTCGAGAAACTCACCCTCACCCCTTTCTCACACCCTCGCTCTCTCTCTCTCTCTCTCTCTCTCTCTCTCTCTCTCTCTCTCTCTCTCTCTCTCTCTCTCTCTCTCTCTCTCTCTCTCACCTCGTTTTCAAAACTTCAATGAAGAAGCGCACCGTCGAGCGATGCGCGTGTTAACTTGGACGTATTTTCTTCGTTCGCCTGAGCGATTCACGCTAATCCACCCAACTCGACAAAATATTCTTAACGCTAAACGGCACCCACCCTACCATGCGACTACAGACCACCCAAAAAATCTTATTGCTGATTTGCGAATTCAACACGCCGAGGAACACACGCTCCTGGCCCGTTAATTATATAATTACTTCATCGATTAATGGAATAATACATCACAAAAAATTCATGAAAATCTAACGGCTGCGTTTGTTCCGACGATCGGCGATCCGGCGACCCTCGAAACGAGCCGCGAATCGATCAACAACAGCTAGAACGCCGACAACAAGTCTACGCGTCGCTCCGCACAGTTCCCAGAACAGAATAGTTACACTGACCATCATCAATTCTCCGTTTCGATAACCGGTAGACAATTGTTATAGATTTCGGTGGACTGGCCACGAATCCAGAAAGTCGTCTCTCACCCCCGGTTTTTCAAAAATTTAATTTTGACGAAAGAGTGACATTTTAAATTTTTCCAGACCCTCCTGAATACACCGGTATATTTGTTTGTAACCCTATGAACATTTGAACGTGTTTAAATAATGTTTAGAGAGTCTCGGGAGAACAATTCGTCAAGATGAAAATGATCGACTTTCTCATCAAAATTAAATTGTGCGGTATCGAAGCGCAAGTGGAAGTTCATGTTTGTTGGTCAGTGTTATTCAGAGAACAAGAATCGAGGGTCGTTTCGCCGCGCGTTCCCCGTTCGATCGATCGACAACGGCAGGACCAACGAATCAACGCGTCCAGTAACATAACCGACTCGCACCCCCTGGCTCGCCAGGAACCGGCATCCGCGCGAACAACAGCTTTCGTCCTCTCTTTCTCTCCGCTCGTTTCTACAGCCTACCGCTACTCAACATCGTTACAATCCTCCCCGAGCATCGCTTCATTCATCCAGAATAAAGTTTAAAAACATTAACGATTAGTTATACATCTATCTCTAGAATTATTATCTGCTGAGGCTCCTCTCGTTGCCGGCCGCCTCGCGAACCGTCCGGAGCGGGCAACGAAAGCGTGCAGGATGTTCGCATAATCGACAGCCAGCGTTTGTCCGTTATACTTTCATAGGGTGCAACAATATCTGTCGCGTTTAATCCTTCCACCGCGAAAACAGTCGAGCGCGAGATCCTTCTGCAATTATCACATTTTACTAAAAACGATTCTGAACTGTTTGTCCTCGATATCCGAAGGACTATTAACTCTAGAACAGCTATGAAGGCTCCTTAGACCTACTGAATGGAAAAAATGTTGGAAAAACATTATTTCTCTCACTTTAAACAATTTTCTAAATTCATTCCTTGCCGCGTACGTATTCGAGGTTGAGCATACACTATATTTATGAAATTGTTTGATGCTTCTTTGTTCGTCAGTCTTATTAGGGCTAAGTGACTGTCGACACAAAAAACATTCGAAAATACTGCAAGAAAGTTACGTACACCATTCCACCGTCTACAAGAGGCGGTACCATTGTATCGTCTATCAATTTTCGAGGGGAACGCTGGCTAATGACTATGCCAACAGTCGGCTCAGTTCGTCGAGCAATGGCGGAAGAGGTCTCGCTCCGGAGGACTCGCGCGCGACCCGTGAACCGCGACGAGCAGGCCAAGATCCTTTAAAAGTTCTTCAAGGTTCAGTACTTGCACTGACCAAAGACATTAAAATTACTCGTATATTTATATGTATATATATATGTAGAATTTCAGGAAAAAACGGGACCGGCGCAACCTTGAGATTAACATCATCCACGGAATCATTTCTCCCGGTTCTCTTTTTCCTAAAATTCTACACATATACCGGACGAGTCACTTAACTGTACCACCTGAATTTACTGGTAACCTACTCTTTGCATAACAAAAAGTTTCAAACAGAAGTTCCTTTATATCAAAGGATACGAGTAAATTCAGGCGGTACAGCTAAGCGACTCACTCGGTATATAATATATTTATATATCTTCATTTCGTTTCTTATTATCAGCATCTCCTCAACAGTGTCACTGAGTATTATCATTTATTACTTCTCTCTTCGTTATGGCGTTCCCACCGGTGTGTCTTCTCGACTGGCATCATCTCTTTGCCGTCGGGTCTTCTTCATGTTCTGAATTAGATTCGACTTCTTCCCGACTCCTTGAGTGCTCGCGCGAAACCGGACCGCTCGCGATTTTTCCCTATCGACGTTTTCTTTTCCGCGGCGTGCAATAGTAAAAATATATGTATAGCTCCCGAGGAAAAAGAGATCGCCTCCGAGTGCCCCATGAACCGTCGCGGCGATCGCCTGGACGAGCAAAAAACGAACGAGGAACGAAGCTTCGCCTTGGTAGAACGGACTTGCGCAGGATCGGTGCATTGAACGGAAAAACGAGAACGACTTAAACTAATAACGTCGCGCAATAATACTTGTCGCCTGAGCTCCTTCGCTCGCGCGAGACCTTCGCGCACACCTATGTTAGGCTATTAAAGAGGAACGTCCGGGTAGCTATCGCGGTCTCCCGTTTTTCGCACAAAAAAAAACAGAGACCTGCGATCTCCCATATGCGATAGCAACGAGCGATAGGCCAAAGGTTCGAGTCTATAGGCAGATCTTCAGCTCGATACTGTAACCCTCTTACCCTGGATACTAACGTAATTCTCTTATGTCTTTTCCTCCTTCCTGAAACTAGAGTGCTGGTACCATATCAGGGATATCTCCTATATGGTAGATAGCTAATTCTAAACGATGACAATGTTGCTCGTGGTTCGTCGATTTTTGTCGCGGTTCGCCCGCGTGTTTCCTTGGAGAAGAACATTACTACCTTCACGGTACAAAATGAATCTGTGTGTTTTACGTATCTACGTGTTAGCTGTTTGATTTTAGAATACGCGCGCGTGTGTATGTGTGACGATGCACCCGCATCGCGGACGAGTCCCTCGTGAGAAAGAGACAGGTCCGCGACGATCTGACGAAACGAGAGAGTCTGATATGATTTTGGATGGTGTCTTACTCGTCGCTCTCTTAAAAAACGTAATCCTAATCGAAGTGATCCGGCTACGAGGACTGACACGAGAGCGAAACCTTCGATGAAACGGCACACGGCATATTATCCGTCGTCGCGTATTATGCACCAAACTTTTCGGATCCTTAGCGGCGGACGTTGCGTCATTCGCCCGGGTCGTCCCACTTCGCCTCCTCGGATATTCGGTCGAAGCAGTCGGACAGGAACGTGTACTGCGAAAAGAAAAAAGAAAAACGATTTTACACAGGTTTGCACAGACTGCCTTCTCTGAACCGATTAAAATTTAATATAGGACACCTACGTAGGGTGTGAAGACCTTGAGCCAGCGAGGCGGACGGTTGTCCTGACGCGTATACTGGAAGCAGAACGCCATACCCTCCTCGTCGATCTCCCATCGGGTGATAGCGTTCCATTGGAACTCGACCACCTGAGACTCCAGAGTGCCGTCCTCCTTTGCTGCGTGGAGCTTAAACGATGCTGCACCCACAGCTGCGACCACGTGACCTTCCTTCCTGGAGTCGCACGCGCAGTGAGGGAAGACGATGTCACCGTAGCCGCTCAGCTCTTTCGCCAGCTTTAGGTACTGCGAACGAGAGATCCGGTTTATAGATAAGCTTTGACGACCTCGAGTATTTATTATACAGCGATCTTAACACATTACCGACCGGTGATTATTGCATAATTTTGAAAAATCTATGGTACATGGCTAAACACTTTTTAATGGAACCTTCAATAGCAACAGCAATTTTCATTGCGAACTAACAAGTCGTCCTCAATAACGTCATCTAATAGTTTCATTTAAGATTGCAATGTAAAAGAAAGTTTCTATGCTTTCTTTTGGTACAGCAGAATTATTGAAAATCCTATTAATAGGCTTCCGGCAAGCAAAGTGTTAAGAAGTAGTTCATGTACCTCGTGCTTCCTCGACGCGTCCTGCAGCGCCTTCAGCTGGTACAGCCGCTCGCCGGCGGTGATGTGGCCCCTGTTCACTTCGTCGATAGTCTGCCAGAAGATCCAAGTGAGCGCCTGCTCGCCAAGAGGTCTGTTCACGTTGAACAGCCACCTCCTTATCGCGAGACACGTCGCGCTGGCTGTCGAGTAGTTCTGAATGTACAAAGTATGGGGGTGTTCGTGGGGCTGTAGCTTCCTCTCTGAAACCACAGTAATCTCAATAATCATAGACCTCTTCATAGACCTCGTCAAGGGGTGCGAATCACACCTACCGAAATTATACTCGACGATCTCGAAGAGATAAAAATATCTCGCCGTCTCCGCGTCCAAGCCGACTCTACTGCAGACAGCGTCGTATACATCCTTCACAGAAGCAGCTTTTGCGACGGTCACCGTGACCACCTCGCGATCCGGCAACAATACCTTCAGATCCACCGCCGGCCCCTGATCACCGTCCTCTTCCAGTCTGTCGGTCAGGAAGTCCTGCATGGCGTCGCTCTCGGCGATCACCCGCACCGCGCACACCTTCTCCAGGTACTGCTCCAGCCCTCGCCTCCTCGCGTCCAGCTGTTGCTCGCTCAATCTGTTAACAGGAGAGATTCAGTGTTTATTAACCCACTTGCATCATTAACATGTAAAATTAGCGTACAGAAACATGCAGAGAGATAAACATGTAGACACAATGCGTACAAAATGAGACGTTCTTTATCGCTTTTCAATAGTTTCTTAATTATATCAGCTCTGTACTATGATTAAAAAGTGCGTACTGGAACGGCCATTTTCCAGGCAGTTTAGGGAAGTTGAATCCGATGAACTCCTTCTTCAGGGCGACGTGCAACGCAGCGAACTCTCTGTAGCGTCGCGAGCAGAGGTGTCTGCCGGCCATATGGACGTTGAAAACCACATAACGCTCGTGCTTCCTCTCGCGGACATGATAATCGGGCACGCTGATAGGCAGGGACCGCTTCTCGCTGTAGTCCACCGACGCGTAACTAAAAGAAGAAGGGATTTTCTTAATATCAAGGGCTTTCAGATTTGCAGCCAGCTTCATCAGGGGTTGAAGCAATTTTTATTTTGCTCAAAGATCCGCGGTCTAGGAATAACAGTGGAAGAAGAAGTGGTGGAATTTGTGGTAGCAAAAGGGGCAGATGATCGACGGACTCGTACCTCAGATCTTCGAAAGGTTCCAGCCGCTCCGCCTCCTGCGGCGTCACGGAGATGACGGTCAGCGTCAGGACGTCGCCCCCGGACTTGATCAAGTCAACCACCTGCTTGTGGGTGGCTCCCTCGACGTTCACGTTGTTCCTGCAAAGCAGACACCAGAGATTTTCGTGAATTTCAATAACAATGTACAGCGCCTCCAGTTTCCATCAACCGCGAATTTACCGGGTGGCGATCGCACGCAATTGCGAATAATCCGCTCCCCGTCGTCCATTGTCCGACCACTCGCACCGCACCGCGGTCACGTAACACGACAACATCTGTCACGGTGTCGTCCTATCGCAACACTGACATGCCCGCAGATTTTCCCGGCTGACCTTACCAAGATGGCCTGCGTCGCAAGCAAGGTTCCGCGACGACTTTCGCGAAAACAAGGTGATCAGCCTCGCGATCCGGGATTCCTGGGCGTGAAAGGACGGCGGCCGTTAGCTGCAACGGTCTGCGACTAAATACAACGACCGTACCACGCGCGACTTTATGCACTCGCCTATCTAGTTTCTCCCTGGCCCGTCTCCCCCTTCTAAACAGCCTCGGTTATCTCTAATTCCGACGGCGAACCAAGTCCGCCCAGCAGATAAATCGTCTAAGTATACGCTAGCATCCCTGGACCCTGAGATCTTTTCACGGAACAATCGACGCTAATCCGCCGGATCGATACTGCGGGATTATTCTACGAGAAAGACTAGGTCGATTATGTGGGACGATCCTTTTTCACGAAAGCCTTCGTTTCCGAGGAAAACGAGTTTTGAAAGTTAGACAAGCGGGCCACTCGCCGAGACACGTGGCTGGTCGCGGCTGGCCACGTCTACTTATTCTAGACGCTGAGCGTTGGGTTCGCGCGAGCTAGAACGTTTTTATTTTTCCTCTTAGTTGTCCTTGGTTTTTACTTAATTCTCTGCAACCGAGCGAAGAATCGAATGCACGAAAGTCGAATAGGTTTGTGGAGTTTGCAGAATTTATAAGATGCCTACCGCATTCCCCGATTCCTCTTGCTTTCGAAATCTTCAAAATAGATCTTCTCGGTTTACGCGAGCTAGATCGTTTTTCTTTTTCCTCTTAGTTGTCCTAGGGTTTTACTTGATTCTCTGCGACCGAGCGAAGAACCGAATGCACGAAAGTCGAATAGGTTTGTCGAGTTTGCAGAATTTATAAGATGCCTACCGCATCCCCTGATTCCTCTTGCTTTCGAAATCTTCAAAATAGATCTTCTCGGTTTACGCGAGCTAGATCGTTCTTATTTTTCCTCTTAGTTGTCCTTGGTTTTACTTGATTCTCTGCAACCGAGCGAAGAATCGAATGCACGAAAGTTGAATAGGTTTGTCGAGTTTGCAGAATTTATAAGATGCCTACCGCATCCCCTGATTCCTCTTGCTTTCGAAATCTTCAACATAGATCTTCTCGGCTAACGCGAGCTAGATCGTTCTTATTTTTCCACTTAGTTGTCCTTGGTTTTTACTTGATTCTCTGCGACCGAGCGAAGAACCGAATGCACGAAAGTCGAATAGGTTTGTCGAGTTTGCAGAATTTATAAGATGCCTACCGCACCCCCTGGTTCATCTTGCCCTCTGAATGTTCAAAGCAGATTTTCTCGAATCGGGAACATCAAATTAAATTGTATGGAACGTTTCAGCTGGAGCTCGTACTTTGAAATAACCTCTATAATGTTTATTTAAGAAATTTTTCACACGATTGACCCGGAGACTTTGATTCGCAACAAGTTTTCCGGAGGAACCTCGTCGCGTATTTTTACCGTGGATACCTATTTTTACGGCGAACCCTTTACCCAGGCACGTCCGCGGTTACCCTGAATGACTATCGATGCAACAGTGCATCGCTCCCCCTACTCTCCCTGCACTTCAACTTCCCAGACCGCGTCGAAGTCGAACCGAAGAAAACACGGGCGACTGCTATTGATCGAACGCTGAAATAGAGTTATCGAGATCAATTCCCGGCTGTTAAAAAGATCGACGGTTTAGAGGAAACCGCGATGAAATCGTCGTCATTCGAATCTTTTTATTGAGCGCGTCGCCGTTCGACCGTAAACAAGATAGTCGAACTTTATTGCGATCATCGTGGGACTATTCGATGCCTCTTATCGGCCGCTATCGATCGAACGATCGAGAAGTGTGTCACGATCATCGGCTGATCGTTTGCGCGGCGTCATCTTGATCTTATTGACATAAGACTTTTCGATTTGCTATTGGTGTCGCGGATTAGCGAGACCGTGATTGTTTGGGTAGGCATTCTTTAATTGAATATTGATGAGGATGCAGAGTGAATTGTGAATTGCAAAAGTCGTGCTTACTTTGCGTTTACTATTTATCGCGTTGCAGTGTGTGTGTGCGTGCGTATGTGTTTCTTCTATAATTATATACATTTATTGATTTTCGCTGAACTATTAACCTATTTATTCGTAAATTGACTGGATAGTTTGATTGATGTTAACCCTGAATTAGATCACAAATTGATCAGAATATCTTCACCAGAACATACACACGTTTAGAAATACTGCATCTTCTGATGTTTGTTCGCGCGGGGGCTGCTTTCCTACTAATGCAAATTATTGAGCAAACAAAGTCTCGTAATAATTGCGAGACAATGCAAAGCGCAGTTTTCATTGTGTTCGACGTTCGATAAAGCTGAAACGAACGTACATCCTGAGCGTCGGCTCTATCGACTCGTTTCCTGAAGCGGCAAGACCCGCGAGGCTCTAATCAGCAAAGTCGCGGGCGTAATTGAAGAGAAAGCTGAGCGTGCAGATCGCAGTAAATTCGCTGAACCGGTTAACACCTTCGCGAAAAACCTGATCGATCGTCCGCCACGGAGAACGGTCTTCGACATCGTTCCTCTGTTCGCATCATATTTTTCCGTTCTGGCAAGAAGAAAAAAGAACAGACGCGATCATCACCAACGATCGTGGCACCCGAGTGACGCCATCGTGGCTTGTTCTCACGGAAGCGAAAGCTCCTGGCACTCGATACAGGGATATAGGATTCGTTCCATCAGGTTACGTTACTATTTGCAATATACTCGGCCGAGGGCCGCAGGAGAGAGGTCACGTCCGTTTATCGAGTGTATTTGCATTGATCGAAACCAAGCGTCCTTTCCAGCCGATCGAGAGTGCCTCGATCGATATGCAACGGCTCCCATAAATCGCAAAGCATCCTCCGACGTTCCAGTTTCTCCAAGTTAATGCTCCCACGTGGATGAAGTAAAGAGCAACAAGAATCGCGTCGCGACTCTTCGTTACTTCGACGACATTTGTTGTTCGAAGGCCACGCACAATTTATAGCAAACGATATCAAACAAGATTATCTTTGTTCGACATATTATAATACAGTGTGGGCCGAATATTTCTAATCATTTAAGCTGCAATATCTCGTCCGATTCGTGACCAAGATATCGAGCAGGCTCTACTAAATGTGGACGTTAAACTATTTCTTTCTTGTCGATATTTAATCGACGAGAGAGAATTACTAATTACCAGACTGCGGATCGTCATGTAAAATAAAAAACGTCTACGTCAATTGACAAGCTGATAATAACAGGCGTTTTTAAATCATTTCAACCTTCCTACTGTTTTACAAGTTTCAGCCACCCATTCTTGCCATAAACGCTTAAAATCCGCAGCCCAATGATCACTCTCGGCTCTCAAGTGTCCATAAGCGCTCCCATTCGGCTCGCAGTTGTTTCCGCGAGAGATATTCGCAACATTGCTCGACGGACGGTACACAAGAGAGTCCATTCTCGCTCTGGTCAGCGTCTGACGAGAGTGGGGGAAGAGTATGGTCGCGAGAAAAATACTAAACGGCCTCTCTTGTCTCGCGGAGAAAGTGATAACTGCGCTCGGAGTTCCGCGTGCGAATAAATACGCCGCGAGATCCGCGGCAGTATTTTAGTATCGTTTGCGTCAGCCAGCAATTATGCAACGAATCCGACTGTCTTCCGCATGGAAGCGTCGCGAAATCTTCCAGCTACAAAGAGATGTGCAGAGAGCTATACCGAACGATTCTTCGAAAATCCTCACTCGTTATCAATCGAGTTACTTTCCCCTCCCATGGTTATATTTGTCCGTGCAATTACACGGGAGATCCAATGAGATCAGGCTGGCCGCGATCTGCGGAACTAATTACAGTTCGCAGCGGTGAGTCTGCAAGTTTGCGTCGAGCCGCTGATAACGTGCGCGGCTCTCGGAGGACGTTGGAGGAATCCAGACAGTGGACGCTGTCCTGCGGTTGTTGATCCACGGTATTAAAAGTTCGATCTATCATCCGTTCCGTCTATTCGATCCATCATCGAATTCCATATTTCAACGACCATTGTCGCGCGGACGTGAGTTCGATTCCTGAAGGCAGTGGTTCGCAACCTGCTCCCGATCGCGAGACCCGTGCACCTCGTTATTATTTTTCTCTTTGTCTCTGTGGCACGAAGTCTGCTCTCACCTCCTGAAAATACTCGAATGTAATCAAATGAAGACTTTCCCTTCTTCCCCGCGAGGCGAATGGGACTGATACGAAATTGAATTTATCACGTGGTACACATAATTTCGGTGGATCTCGGATCGCGGATTCGCACGGAGGAATCAGCGTTTCGGAACACCTGTTTCGGTAAATCCTTGAGTCGGAATCGTTTGAGCACAAGCCGGCGTACGTTAATTTAATATGATGCCCTTGGTGGCTGGGAGGAAAATCCATCGAGATCACCTGCACACGCGTTAACCACTTGTCAGAAGCCGGACAACCGACAAACCTTTTAGAAGCGACAGTTCACGGCGAAAGTAGCTCCCGGTGATACCGGAATCGCGTCCCTAAAGGTCGTCTTTGTTTCCATCTTACATAATTCCCGGCCGGTTAATTGCATTATGTAATCCCGTGGTCTCCGCTGCCACAGGCTGGTTTTAGGGTTCATTACGTGCCCAATGTCACGCATACAATGTTCTACGCGGTTTGCGTTATATATTTTTTTAAATTAAGCTTATCCAACTAGTTAATGGGCTCTATACAGCTGGAACTTAGCGTTGTATTATGTTATTTTTCGACTGTGCAAGAACTGTTCAGCGAACAATTCAAACAAAGAGAGGGATAGAAGAAAAAGGAAGGGACACGCGCGGCCATAGTTTATCCGCGAGGTAACGGTATCGTAAGCCCGTTCAGGTTGCTAATGTTAATCGCGTTGTCGAAGGCGAGGAGGAAACGATCGAGACACGGGAAGTCTCCTCGATCGTTCCCGAGAAAATCCTGCGTTCCAAACAGGCTCCTCGGAGGGATCGATCGACGGGATCGACGGGCCCCCGCGGAATCACCGTCGGAGTCGTCTACACGCGGATTAATAAAACGAAGACGACATAAGAGAAAAAAGAAGACGTTACAGGATGAATTGCTACGGTTCGCTGTCTCTCGTCAGAGAACGCGATGGATCGATCGCAACCGCCGCGGGCTAATCGAACGTTAATTGCCTCCGCGTCTGTCGAGATTTTTTAACGAGCCGCGTTCTTGACGACAAGTAAACGGCCGCTGATAAAAAGACGCTCACAATGCGAACAACAGCCGAATCGCCAGACACGATTGACTTTCGTTTTCCTGCATCGATTGGCTTCCAACGCCGGTACAGTGCGGCTGAAAAATTGCTCGAACATCTCGCATCTCGCGCCTGAACCTCATTTTCGATTGGAACTACATACGAACCTGTTAAAATCGCGATGTGTCTTCGAAATTTTCGCAAATTTCGCTGCTACATGCGGCTAAAACTTGTTCAAATGATACAATATTTACCCAGTTTATTGCCCGATCTATTGGCTCCGGATTATTTTTATCCAGTCCGGTAATGATAATACAATTTAATTAGGAGACCGATTCGGGGTTTAGTTGCATCGTTTCTTTTCGACGATTTCCCCTAGCCGTGATCCCCGGCGCAATTTAAATCGCACGCGAACAGGTCCGTAATTTATTTTCATGCTGTAATCAAGTTGTAACGACAGCTGTTACCGCCGGGATCGTTTTCGGATCCGTCTCGTTCGTTGCGAGGCAGACCGATGCCAGTGTCCGCCACACACTTGCTGATTTATTTACGCGTGACTAACGACCGCGCGCGGTTTCGCGATTTCAACGCTGTTCCATAGAGAAGTTCCCAAAAATCGTATCCCCTCAGGACTGCACACTAGTCGTTCGGTGCTAACAATAAATATACAATAATATCCACATCACATTCAATATAGAAACATTCTCCTTTTCCAGAAAATTTATATTCTCACTAAAATTGGTCTCGCGCTGTTTTGCCAGGCCTCCAGAGAATGAATCGTATTCAGTTATGGAAATGGTAAATGCTCGATGGGAAGCCTCGCTCCGCATTAAAAGCGAATCGGAAGCTGCTCGAAGAAATTGGTTCGTCAAAAGGAGTGTGCAAAAGGCAATGGCGGTCCGAAACGCGCCCGACTGGCCGCCGGGCCTTATTTAATTCAGATTCGTTAATGAACGGCTTGCCACGGTGCTGTGAACGATTCCGAGGACCGATCAAGTGGCAGGAAACATTGTGCCAATTTATGGTTCGATTAAAACCGGCGTCGTGAGAAAGAAAAACGAAAGAAAGTACTTGCGCGGTGCCAGTCGCGAACTATGTACAGTCCGGTTCAACACGCGATTCTAGCTGACAAAGTGATGGTAATTTCTGCTTATTTATGGTCGTTCTTCCTTCGTTCTTATGCAGGAGCGAGCTAGAAGAATTTTGTGCAGAGAAGTCGGTTAATATTATATGATTTTCAATTTCTGGAGTAATCCTAACGATTGAATTGAATGCTCAACTTTCTCATTTTTGCTCAGCTGGGACCACATTTCGAAGAGGCGCTCCGGACGCGTAGATGAACGATAACGTTAATTGAAATGGCTCATGATCCTTGTCGGGCGAGCTCGGTCCTGCTCATTCTCATCGAGACCGATTAACTTTCACGGGCACGATAGCGCCAGCTTGCTTTCGTGATAAATTATGCGCTCGATCGCCACGCGATCAACATAAGCACCAATCTCGGAGGAGCACGCTCCGGAATAGTCCGATATTTTCGAATTCGACTTTATAGGCTAACGGCGCCCCATGCTAATTCGACGGGCAAACTCGAATTTCAATTATGCCACCGCCGCGAACAATTTCCGGATCGCCCAAGACGAGTTAACTCGTTGCGTTCGCGACTTTCATGACACTGTACGCAGGCCACGGGGAAATACCTAACTATTATATGATATCTACATGGATTTCATCAAACTGATTCGACGCGCATTGTTGTTATTTATCTTTGATCTAGTGGTCAACGGGTTAAGCGCATTCGCTGGGACTTTTGTCAGCTACATACCAACTTAATTGCGAGCAGATAGACTTAATTCGCTGGACTGTGGATTTTATGCATTCATGACAAAAATGTATAGATCGAATGCAAAACGGTAAGAACATTGAATGAATCGAAAAATATGTATTTAATTTTTTTTCATTTCGGTGACCGTTCAGGTAACGGAGTTTATTGGAAAAAGCGTACAAGGGGTATTTGCGGTTTGTCTGCGAGCGTTCTCAGACACTCGCAAGAATCTGAAAATTAATTTGCCCTCTAATTGGCCCTCCGGGCGGGTTGCGCCCAACCACTGGCGGTATACCTGAAAAGGTTGTTATAGCAGACAAAAAACGCGCACGGATCAGCTCCGAACCGGCCGATTATTTACAACCACCGCGCTCTGACAACTTGAACCCCGACAGATGGACAACACGTGCGACAGACCCAGCGAATCAGATCGATGGAATCATACATACACACACATACAGTTTTCTATTATATATGTATATATATATATATATATATATATACAGTGGGTGTAAAAAGTATTCGTACACCCTTTAAAACACAGTAACTTTTTTATAATTGTGCCACGCGACCTGATTTTTTGTAATCAATTAGAAGCATTTGTTTACGAAATGATGTGCAAAAAAGATTTTCCAAAAATTATAATTTACAAGGTTACATGCGAAAATAAAAAAGGCATTTTTTAAAACTCTTTTATTTGGTGCCTTAATGAAAATTTGAAATATATGTTTTGTAGATCTATGTTAGTTATACACATACTGCAAATTTCATCAGGTCGTTTGGTACAATTATAAAAAAGTTATTCTGTTTTAAAGGGTGTACGAATACTTTTTACACCCGCTGTAGATATATAGATTGCCAACTGTTTAAAATTATTTAAAAAAGAAAGGAATATCTATACGTAGCTTCTGTACTTTGCAATTTGTCTACGATGTTCAATGATCTACTGTATCTGCGATCATCCGAGAACATAAAAATGTACAGTGATCTTGCCATCGGTAAACAAAAAGATTTTGAAAAGAATTGTATTTTAAAAAGGATTTTAAAGAATTTTTAAGAATAGATAAAAAATCTAATCCCAGATTTATAGGTTGAAGAGGTGCGGGAAAGTCTGAGTAAGATGTCTACCCCCTTTGAAACGCAATAACGTTGCCGATGGAGTAGAAGAGATTGTTCCTAGCTGCAAATTGCATGCATCGATCCTAGAATTTCTATCTGCATGGAGATCCGCAGTCCAGTTATGAAACGATTAAGTTATCTTGTTTTGTAAGAGAGTTGGGCGTCGGAAACGCGTCGTTTCCCTAAAACGGGAACGTTTCAACAAAGATTTCAGGCGAGAGATCAAAAATCGTAGGATCGTGTTGCACGCGACGATTCTGTGGTACGTATCGCGTCGACGATAACGCAGGACCCAGGTGGAAAGCCTATAACGGTGGCCGTCGCGTGCAAATCGCGGATCGAAAACGAACGTCGCGATGACGTTTCCATTTTGAAAGCCGATGCTGCGTCGGGTTACAACCACGATAGAAACGTACTGCGAACAAACAGTTTTCGGATTCGTTCCACATCCGATGCGAGCGTCACACGAATGTTAAACCTTCCGTTAGAAAAATCACAGGCAGACCTGCCTGGTGCCCAAACTAATCCTTTTAAAAAATCAAACAACTGCTGTCACACGTATCTAGAGCTACCAGATGGTCTGATATCGAAAAGAATACGCCCCTTCTCCCCACCGCCTCGAAAAAAATTGAAACAAATCTATGAGAAATGAGTTTATGCAACGAAATTGCATTTTAAACCCCAACCAAATAGTTTGATATAAAAAAACAAGTGAACCCTTGCCTTTTACCACGTCGAAAAGGTTGAAAGAAATCAATTTTTGTATTTAAATTGTTCCCCCGATGCTTTCCGCAATGAAGGAAAAAGGGAGAAAGCTCTATTAGAAGGGTAATTTTAAGGATCTCCGCATCTCGTAAGTTTTCGAATCCGCCATTTTGTTTACCGGGCAACAGTCCCGCCATTTTGTTTATCGAAGAAGAGTAAATTTGAATTTCCATCGATTTCTGACCGGGAGAGATGGTGACGGTCTCGTCAACAGCTCGGTATAAGATAACAACATTTTGTTTTCTTCCGTGGCGTCGTTATCATAACAATTTCTTATACTTTCCGGCGATTTGCATCTGCCATGTTGGTACCGCGATTCGATCATAAATCATGCGCGTCTAAGATTTAGCCGAACGAGAGCGGCAGAATGTCGTGGCGCAACGTGTTTCGGGGTTGAACGGTTTCGAATGAACGTCGCGACTCGCGCGCGCGTGCAAGCCGAGATTTCCCTCCGGATAATTCTATTACTCTCCGCTACATAATTCCCTCGAAATCTGACCGGGATTCCCGTGGACAGATAGCCGCGAATTAAATAGGTTTCGCGGGCGGCATTGTTGTCGGACCACGAGCGATTTCAACTAGAAAAATCGAAGCTGGTACACGCTCGTCGTTACTTCCATGAACATTGTAAACGCACGAAATGATTTTTGAAATTATCGTTCCGACCGGAGTACACGCATACGTAATTTCTTTGTTCTCGGTTTTGCCATTTTCGAGAATGTTTCCGACGAGTTTGATTAATCATTTCCCGGAATGTTATTCACCTCTTTCGAGTCAAATCGGAAATGTCAATGTATACGAGAAATACAAACTGTCTATTTCTAGTAGAAAGTTGTTGGAAACAAAGAACTCCTGATTATTGAAAAGAATAATCAAAGGGTAACTACTTCGAGATGAAAAACAGGAACAATGGAATTGGGCCGATTAAGTTTTTGTTTATCGGCGATTTCCGAGGCTCCGGAAACGTACAATTCCCCAGAAGTGTGAACGTTCGTCAGGATTTATGACGGACGAGGGTAGAATGTAGATTAAAAGCTGGTGACAGGTACGGGTACAACAATGGTACTCGGGGTACCTCGAGGCTGGACAGGTGGAACGCGAACCGTGCCAAGAACCTGTCGTCTCTTCCGCGGGTAAACAGCCCACCGAACCGTCTAACCAGTCGAATCGATTAAAGCGAGCACTACGCTATCGCGTTGCCACCGATATAATACTTCGGTTCCTCCGGTGAGTGTTGTGCAGCGTCTACGCTGTCTTAAAGATGACAGCTGTACAACAACAGCGTTTCGCGAGTCAAGACCCGGCCTCGCCGATCTATTTCGTTGCGTTAGAGGCGTACGGAAAAAATATGCGCGACAGGCAAACGAGAAGGGAGACAGTTTTTGTCAAAAAAAGGACCCTGGAGCGAAACGACCAACCGTACAATCCGAGACTCCTTTAGACTGGTAGATAGCGAGGAATCGCGTGGGAATCGGTTAATCGTTCGACGGTGTACTCTTGTCTGTACGGGAACGTTAGACGGTACTCGTTTGACAGGTACAGGCACGCACGTAGCTCGCGGAGAGACAAGAAACGCTCGGCTCGGGACCGAAACAAAAGACGGATCGCTCGGTGGGAATAGTATTGTACTCACACTTCGAGGATCCGATCGCCTTTTCTCACACCGGCCTTCTCGGCTGCACCCCGAGGCAGCACGGCGCTTACGTGCTGAAGCGGTGCGTATAGTTCCCCGTTGATGCTCCTCAGTTGTCCACCCTCGCTGACCTGGCCGCGTACGTTGAACCCGAAGCCAGTCTCAGTTTTGTAAATGGTGACGCACCTCGGCCCCTGTCCGATCGGGTTCCCTTGGCTCACCGGGTGCTGAGGCACGCGTCCGTTGTTAATCATCGTCACGCCAACGCTCCTCGTTACGTCCTCGTTCGCGGCTGGCAACCGCTGCTGCTCCTCCGACTCGCAGTCCGCCATCTTACTCTCTGACCGCCCATTGATGTTCCTCTCGTACGCGGATCCGCCGCAAGACTGCGCCCGCGTCGACGCCACTCGCTTCTCCCTGCCCCCTCCATACCGCCGCCGATCCACCACCCCACCTCTGTCTAGATCCGCCATGGATCACGCGAACACAGATCGGAAATCTTAGACTTACAATTAGACCATATACACTCACTGATATAGTATATATATCAGCAGAGAGTAAATGAGAGTGCTCACGCCCGGGCTTTGGCCGTGCCACCACCGACTAGATATAGAATAGACCTATCATCTTATGGGACTTGATGTCTCATGTTCTGAAATACCGACTGTTCAAAAAATCAGAGGTTTTGGTATGCCCTCTAGGACTTAGAGTGGCGAGTTTGGGAATTATTTCGAATTTCAGATATCGAAGGCGTAGTTGCCAAATTACATCCGAGAATATTCGTCGCATGGTTGCCAATTTACTGTTACTGCTCAGCGCGTATTTCTGCTCTTTTCCACGTTACAGTCATAATTCTGGAAAAGCAAACGACAAGAGTCGAGTCAGTCAATGCAAGATTAATTCAACCTGAATATTTCATCTGTGTTTAAATATAATGCTTCCTGTTTCTATAATCATTTTAAAGATGAATAAATGCTTTTTTGATTTATATAAATAAACTGTCATTTATTGATAGTAAACAAAATAATAATTGTTGTTGAAAATTGAATGAACTATTTAACGCTATTTTTATCTTGAAATTGATTCATATAAACTGTTGTCGGTTTCTTTGAACCTTCTGCTACAAAATACAATTTTCAAAAGGACGGAAAAATATTCAGAAGATCAGTTAACAAAAAATTTTAATGACAAGTTGTTATGCGAGGTTTCGTTACAAGTTCCGGCGTGTCTGTTATTATATGCGTTAATATTAAATATACAATTATTAGTTGTTTTTTCAAATATTTTCAAATGTTGTGCAAGAATTTATATTAATTATAAACAATAATTAAATGTATAATAAATATGTATAAAATTCTGTCTATTTTTGAACAGACTTATCATTATTTCGTTAAAGTTGCACAATTTCAAGAAAATTGTGGTTTTCTAATACCACGCGCGGAAAAAATTCTTTTTGAATATGCTATACATCATACAAATCTGGCCTCAAAATTTGGCTATAACTTTCGAATTTTGCAAAAAATCGAATTATTTTTAGAAATTTTAGGTTTTATTTTTTCCAGGTTAAAAAACGTTCGTACCACAATCTCTATAATTATTTCATATTCTGCGAAGTTTTAGCTTTCATTTTAAAAAAATTTCATCGCTCTATCTCATTTCTATCGAAAGTTCTTTGATTTTGATACAGAATTCATCGGTTTGACCCATAGTGCGCCGCGCCGAACGGTGAACGGAATGGATTTTTGCTATTTCAAGAATTTCTTGCGAATAACTATAGAAGCTGCAGTGGTGTATACTACACAAAGAAATTCAGAACATGTATTTATAATATTATTTGTAAAATGCCTATTTAATAATTCTATGTATTATGAATGTTTAGGACATGTTCTATCTGCCCTGCAAACAGATTTGCAAGTACATACTACCCATTCGCGTTCGTGCGCGCCCAAATGTTCGTCAAAATGTTCGTCCATTTATGTCAAAATTTGAAAAATTTACAATTTTCAAATTTGCTGCGCGTCACTTTCCCATGATCCAATCGGCCCCAAATTTTTTCCACGTCATTTTCTCAACATTTGTCGCAATTCTGGTATACGGGACCAAAAAAGTTTCAGGGTCGAAAAATAAGATCCACCCTACTGTATACATACATACATATAACGAATTTGCGTTCAAAGCTGGGCTATGTAGTTTTTACTAAGTTATTAAAACATGAGTTTTGTAATGTTCATGAAAATTTTCATAAAAACCACTTGCCATATAATGCACATATGATTTAATTAACGATACTCTTGTTTAGTTATTTCTCTTCTTATTGTTCAAAGCAACGTAGTTAATCATTAATAACAGGAACAAATTAAATTATGTCATCCTATAAAATAACAATACAGTTCCAAACATTACATTTATGTAATTACATTTGTGTATATAATTACATATACATTACATTTATAAAATACATATTAATATTTGGCTGTTTACAACATTTCGAATTTTGCATTTAAACGTAATCATCCGTTTATTATTTATTCCAAATATAAGGATCAACTAATCAAAACAATATTCTATGTATTCGCGAGACTTCAGTGACTACAGCTATTTTTAATTTTAATTCCTATCACCACCGACGGGATGTAAACTCGTCTGTGCTACCACTAAGAAAACTGTCAGCACAAACGAGGTATAGGAATCCTATTCCTATATCTCGTTTGTGCTGTCAGCCTATTTTAGAGCGCCAGCACCACCGACGAGACCCTGTTTGTGGCCCTAAACCGAGTTGGTAATACAGGAAATGACAAGAAAAACGGGCCAAGTGGCCCTGGCAGACGTGACCACCGAAATACATTGGATGATAGGTCTATTCTATATCTAGTCGGTGGTGCCACTATTGGCTGCACATCAACTCGCAGTCCGGACAAGAACCTACATCGACTCTTAGTGACTCTCAGTCCGGACAACATCATTTTTGGCCTTGATCAGAATAAAAAGTTTATATTGATTGATTCGCAGCACCCGTACTATATTATAAACCATTTTTATTTGAATATGTTCTCCAAGTTCAGTAACTATAGTTAAATTTCGACTTCCTAACTGAACATATAATTTCTCCAAGTCCTAAGGAATTGTAAATAGTACCTTATACATTTTCTAGTTTGTTGGAAGTAGAGCTAAAATGTTGTTCGATCTTTTTTGTTTAGTATAATGTGTCTACTTCTGTAATCCTTCCATTTATTTGACCTTATTAAATAATTATTTTCTGCAGTTATTTTAATAAATGATATTTTCTTAATTTCATGCAAAAGAGAGAGAAACTGAACTTGAAGAACATATTCAAATAAAAATTGTTTATAATATAATACGGGTGCTGCGAATCAATCATTATAAACTTTTTATTCTGATCAAGGCCAAAAATGATGTTGTCCGGACTGAGAGTCACTGAGAGTCGATGTAGGTTCTTGTCCGGACTGCGAGTTGATGTAGGTTCTTGTCCGGACTGCGAGTTGATGTGCAGCCAATAGTGGCACGGCCAAAGCCCAGGCGTGAGCACTCTCATTTACTCTCTGGTATACACTACCGCTGAAAAGTCTGTGGTTGTCAGGAAAAACGCCGCGTCACATCTTCAAAAAATATCATTTCATGCGTTATAATATAGGATTTGCATCTTTACCAGAAAAAGTCGTAAAAGTAAATTCGAAAGGCTGAAAAAGATAATATAATTTAACCGATGTCCTATGTCAAAGTATCAGCGATCAAAACTTTGAATAGAGAAATCTAAAATATGTCTGCGTTGCTCTGTCGACAACATGTGTCTGTTTACCTGCTTGAGAGCTTCGTCGCAGACGACGCCACTAGCATCTTCACACTGGAAAATTCGTTATTGAATGAATTATTCGAGAATTACGCGGCTGCTGGCTAATATTGTTGCCTTGAGTAAAAATACCACGGATGTACATGTATACACAATGTATACAGCGTGTATGCATGTGTATTTCTTGTATTTCACGTGTATTTCAGATCGTGAGACGCGATTGGTCTATTCCTATACCTCCGTCTGTGACACTATAGGAGGAAATTCTATTGGACAACCTCAGTGCCATTTAGAATTATTATTGTATTTTGTTCAATCAAGATTGTTCTATACTTTCTATGAAGCATTATATATGTATATACATCAATTCGGAACAACAAGAAATTATTTTACAGGAATATTTTACTTTTGGATCATCCGGTACACTTCCAGCGCTACAGAACCGCTTGACACGTCAGTAAATTGAGCGATTGTATTTTTGGATCATCCAGTATATTCTTTGGAGCAGATAATGGCAGATGGCGTCGAGTCGAAGTGTCCTGTACTGTCCTGTACCAAGTGTCACGTTACTAAAATGTTGGAGAGCCATGGGTATCCGTCGAAGAACCGCTAATGCGATTGCTGTTGGATTATCCAGCTTTGTTGTTCGTGTACGTACGGTTAGTGTCAAGGTTACTATACCTCACGATAGCGTAGAGAGAGTGGTACGAAGTGACATTTCTATTCGCGAATAGAAACGCTATGTTTTACTAGACACTTTAACCACAGCTGAATCTTTTAAATTGCAGCGCGCATCCTAATTTCACCAGCTACCTTTGGAAGCTTTATTCTCACCAAAATGTAAGTAGCTTCTCCGTTTGTGAATCGAATTTTCTTACGATCGAAAATTTGTTTGTTTCTATTGCTTCACGTTTGTAGATCTTGGTGACACATTTTCGTTTACATAGTCGACAATGATCAACTCAAAGATGTCCGAGAGAAGGTCCTTGATGTACACGAGTATAAACGACCTGTTGCGAAGAGCAAAGGTTGATTATGAGAACAAAAGGCCGACCGAAGTCTGTAAAAGATTACCAGACATGTACAACAAAGCCGAGGACAAAGCAAAACATGGGAACGAGGAGGACAGGTTCATCATGTTGACCAGGTGGCTAAATTCCATAGAATGGTTGAAAACAACATACGACTACAAAGACGACAAAATATACTCGCTGACGGATTTAAACGTTAATCAGGTGGGAAGCCAATTATTTTTTTTATTAAGTTTTACCATTCACAGATCAAGGTCTCTTGAATTCTAAACACCCTGAAGAGACACGCAATACTTCACACAATACTGTCCAGATGTAAAAACAAGAGAAATCTATATATCATATTTACATTGTAGATCAATGAAGTAAAAAAAATACTTGCAGACTTGAATAGAAGATTAGACGCGAGGTACAAGCAGCAAGCAAAAGCAAGAATGACAGGAAAGACCAATAGTATGGAGAAAATGGAGACCGATAATGATGCTATCATCGACTCATTTATGTCCTCGATCGACGGTCCTATTGAACTGCCAGAAACACCAACCAGAGATCCACTGGCTGGCGATAACGAGGAGATCATAAACTGTGAACAGCTGTTTCAATTGGTTCAAGACATATATGGCAGATATTTAATAATCGACATCAGGTCTAAATCACAGTTCGATAGTTCCAGAATAAGGTCTAATAAATATATCAACATTCCGAGCTCCGAGATAAAGACTGGGTAGGCAAGCGATATTTCTTTTCACAGGAAAGGATATTGTTGTGCTCTAATTCCTTTCTCGAATGGTTTTAGATTATTAGCGTCGCATTTTGAGAGGTATCTGCGCAAAGATAAGAAAGCTTTGGACTTGTACAGACAGAGAGGAGCACAGTACGTCGATGTTACCGTTTTACTCGACTGGAACACATCGAGCAAGACTCTGGCGCTCAACAATCCGCTGAACGTGTTCAGAAAGATTTTAGAGAATTGGGACCCTGGTATACAACACAAGAAAATCACTATTCTTGACGGGGGTTACGCGGAATGGCTAACTCGTTATCCAGCGTATACGACGAACCCTAATATCACCGCGGAGCCTAAATTAAATAATACCTCGGACGAAATACTGGATACCATCGAGTACCCTGACTGGATACACTTCGACAACGAGGACACTACCAACAAAACGCGCGAGAAGAAAGTGCTTGGCTTAAAGTCTGTAAATAAGGATGAGAACGCGAGGACAAACATCTCCACGAACGATATTGCCTACAAGCACATGGACGCAGACATAAGTAACAATGTATCTACTGTAAAATCAAACAACCTCATGAACAATAGCTCCACGATCAAGAACAGTTCCGTGGAGGTGGAACGGATCAATGTTAACAACGACGTTTGGAAGCGGTTCAGCGAAGGTACGTCGAAGCTCGAACCCGAAAGGAAATTGAACGTAAAGAGGAAAAGCGATATCATCATGAAACCAACTATCGATCGCAGCAATAAACCGGTCCTGACAGACGCGTCCGAATCTAAGAAAGTGTTGAAATTGCTACGACAGCTGTACGAACTAGCGAAAATCCGGATACGGTTAGAGCAGGACATTCTTGAGCAAGAACGCGCCTGGAATGAGGAAGATTTCAGCCATGGTAACTTAGAATCTCTGTACCGGAAATTAGAGGAAAAGGTAACAAACGTTTAATATTCTAAGGTTAGCTAACAAAATTTAACGATGTAAACCGAAGAACAACTTCACTTTTATGTAACAGAAAAATGAGTACAAGAAGCTCGAAGAAGATCTTCATAAGTATTATTCGAGAACGGAGCCGATCGAGTTCACCATTGCCGACAACCGTGAGAAACGTAATTTAGAAATTAATCTTGCCAACGCGAAGCTGGACATGAAGAACTTAGCCAAAGCAAGAAAGAAAGTGGGACAGTAAGTATTACTTTGCAATTTCTACTTTGGATAAAAATCCACTGGCTAATAATAATTATTCACGTTTCTAAAGGAAAACTGTGAAGAATGAAATCAAAGAACTGCCGAAGGAAATTGAACCTAGTGTTCACAAGGAGCCTTTAAAATCCGAAAGTTTCTTGCCAAGAAGCAGTGGTTTGGAGCGCTCGTATTCTAGTCCTAATTTGCTACAGGTTATCCATCTTAAATTGGAGAATGATCGTTTACGTAATTGAAAGCAGTAGATTAATTTGATTAATTTGTTCAGTTGATAGATCGCAAAGCGCCAAGGGTGGATAGGACATCGAAGCCACAGACTCCACTGCATAGCCAAAATGGTTCGCTCGGCAATGAGAATAAAGTGTCTCACGGGAGTTGGGCAAATCGTGAAGAGAGAATGACACCTGTTCATGGAAGTGTGGTAAATATAAAAATATAATTATAGTCTATAATAGTTACAAAATGTGCGCACGTGATTTTGGTCCACGTGGTTCTCATTTGATTAGACACCGAGATAAACCGGTTGCGATTGAGAACAATTAATCAAAAAATCGATAAGAATGATCAGTTAGAAATTTCTTCTAGCCCGTGACTTGAAAAAGCACGTGAGCGCAGAAACGTTCGGCAGCTGTAAGGTATCTGAATCCAATTTGATCGTAGTGCGTCATGTGTATCAGTATTTACGCGGCCAACGTTACATTAATAACCGATACCTGTTCATTCTTCATTGTATCTCGGAGTGAAACTCCATTCTGTGTATTAATTTGTTTTCGGCTCGTTGATCGAGTACATTGTACGTTCATCGTGATGTAGAGTGTTGTGACGGAATTTGAATAATACTCTTAAAGCATGTGAATGGAAGTGTTGTTATTGTACTGTGAACCAAAAGATGGTAAACTTGTCTAGAAAATTTTCGCCTCATTTTAACGTTCACTACTTTCGAAAGGTAATTGAAAGATGAAGATGAACTATCAATATTGCAAATTAATTTCGTTAAAATTTAGGAAGTTCCAAATACATTATAAGACCCAAAATGTCTATTGCATCATGATAAAATATAATATTTAATTTTAGTGTGATCGATGTGATGTGGAAAAGATTGCAAAGTGTATTGACTTTCGTGTTACAGCATCCAGGCATTACAGGGTTGAAGAACTTGGGGAACTCGTGTTACATGAATAGCATTATACAATGCTTGAGTAACACGACGCTTTTAGCCAAGTATTTCACCGACAACTTGTACACGGACGATCTTAACACGAACAACGATAACAACATGCAAGGACAAGTCGTGGAAGAGGTGGCTCAAGTGATTAAAGCCCTCTGGAGAGGCCAATACAAGAGTATATCTCCCCATGATCTTAAGGTTCGCTTAATACTACATTTAACAAATGCAAATGACGCTAGACCTATTAATAAAATTAAATTGAACATATAAAACTATAATTTACAGATCGCAGTCGGGCAGTACAAATTACAATTTGAAAGCTACGAGCAGCAGGATTCCCACGAATTCCTAACTTTCCTCCTAGACTGGATGCACAACGATTTGAAAAGGGTATGTTTCTAAATAAAACAAATGTTTTCTCATTTCCAGGATCGTTCGGCTCTAATTGTATTACATTTTCAGAAGTGTAAGGTCCCCTTGGAAATGACTGTTGCTGAGGAAGCGTGGGACAAAGCAATGGGATCTATGAAATCGATAATATCCGACCTGTTTTTTGGTCAACTAAGATCTACCATTACCTGTAGCTTTTGCAAACAAAGTAGCACTACGTACGAGAGTTTCAACAGTCTGACGACGTCGCTGCCTCACTCCAATCGGTGTACATTGAACGTAAGCGCGAACTTCTCGCATCAATCGATAGCGTAATTAATTGCCTGAATCTAGACGAATTGTTTTGTTCACAGGATTGTATATTAAAATTCGTGACCGGCCAGAAAGTAGTCGGTTGGAAGTGTCCGAAGTGTCAGACGCCCAGAGAGGCTACGAAAAAGTTCGATTTCGTTAAACTCGCGCCTATAGTGGTGATACACTTGAATCGTTTCGCGGAGAGTGGTGGCTGGTTCGAGAAAAGAAACACTGCTGTTGATTTTCCCCTGACGGACTTTAATTTGAAATCGTACTTGGTTACAGATAGCAATACACCTACCATTTCGAACATTCGTAGCTACAATTACAGTTTATACGCAATGTCTAATCACTACGGAACCATGGAAGGCGGCCATTACACGGCGTTTTGTAAAAATGCTGCCCAGAACAAGTATGTATACATTTGTTGTTCATTGGTGTTACAGTTTCATTGTATCGTTGTTGCAGAAGGTAATATCTATTCTCTGTTTCGTAGGTGGTACAAGTACGACGATCAGACAGTAACAGAAGTTACCGCGAACCAAGTTAAATCACAGAACACCAGTGCCTATTTGTTATTTTATACATCATTTTCGAACAGCATTATTTAGTATCAGCATAAACAGTCGCGAGGCAAGGTTATTCGAATTTATTACTTAAATAGTCGTAAATGTTATGTGACGATGTAGATATTAAATGTTTTGTATGTATGTGTATTAAATATGTTATGCGATGTACGTATAGGACTATGATGGCATTACAGGCTTAAATTGGTGCTGGGATATGCGAAGAATATGTAAATAAATAATGTAGGCAGAATATTGCAATTTCGATTGCGAAGTGAATCGGAAAAAATATTTAAAGAGTTACTTTACTGTAGACCGGTACCGTGATATATTTCGGCAACATCGTTGCACTCTGTAATTATAATTATTTTTTCTTGCGTTCGTAAGAGTGATTACGACATTCCTCTATATTTTCCCGAGAAAAGAAACTTTGTAAAACTCAAAGTATTTTATGTTGTATACAATGAATCACTGCACATTGTGTTTCATCGTCTTTCGTTAGTAACTTGCATCTTTGTACTCGCAAACAGTGAACTTTAATCGAACACAACGATAGATCATTACAAATAGAAATTATGTTAACTATTCCGGAGCATTTCCGAACGACCATGTTATGTTACACCAGTCGCAACATTATTTTGTAATGTTAGAGTTCGACGAATCGGTGACCATTAAAATAATGTTCCAAGACATATGGAAAGGAAACGCGTTGTCTTCAAACATATTGCTAATGCTTACGAAATTGTTGTTAACGAATGATTTGATATTCATTGGACACGATGTTTCGAAAGTGCCATCTCTAGTGTGCTTATTTTGTATATGGAATAAACATTTTCAAGCTTATAAACTCCCGAGAACTCGTCTTTATTTACAATTTAATTACAGTTTAATTACTTGCTGAATGAGCAACAGTTCTAGAATATTTTGTTCACTATGATTATTTAATTCAACGGAATGTTAAATGTAGAACGTCTTCATTGTGTGATATTGGACTTTTCACCTTTATTGATATATAATCTTGCTGTATGTAACTACCGCTTTTTTAATTGAATATTAATTATGAAAGATCGATCCTCTTTGGTTTCTAAACTCTGTCGGAAAAGCTGCGCGTGTTGCCACGCACAGTCACCTTTGCCGCCGGAAACTGTCGCCGTAAGAGTTAATTTTATTGATCCCTCTAATTGATCTGTGGAGTGATTGGTACAATCGTTTATAGAAATTACTAGAGATTTTCTAAGATCTGTACTATCGAAGAAAGCTTCCAACTGCCACGATACGTTCGCTTCTTCATATACTTGTATCGCAGTTTGCAAGTGGAACGTCGATACGCATAAATTCGGATTTGTTATTAGAAAACTCCATTTCACTTGCCCGGAAGCGGCTTCGGGTGAACGTGCTAGGTACACCATTTTCCAATCGGATTCAGATTTCCGGAACACTCCACCTTGCACCTCGTTTGCACCGTTTTGCCAACCGGACACTTCCTCTACCATCCTATCGTCGTCGTCCATTACCCTATACACGTCCTTAACGATCGAATAACATAGATGAAATGTCTCGCCATACTTCGAAATATCCCAGGAATGGCTTGCTCGTGAACTCGACTAAAACGTATAATTCAAAAAGTTTGCATTACGATCTTACAATTAGTGCTACCAATTGTTACCCTCGAAAATTATTTTGAAAGAAGAAGATGGGTCAAAATAAACCGACCGAGGGTTGCCAGTTCGTAGACATGTTCTGTACCTGAGCAATCTCTCCTCTCGCCAGTCTCCATTTGTAGGAGCCGGTTGTCCTGCCCTGATAACTCCCATCGTTATCGGAATTCTGCTCGTTCGGCATACGTATTAATTCTACTAGTTCTAATAGTCTTCGTTTGGTCACGTATTGCCTACGCAACGAACTATAGTTGTTGGAACACTGTCGGTATTTGTTTAATAATTCAATGAACTGTAATAGATTAGTCTCGGAGCAGAGATTTCTTCTTTTCATCACGGCTGCTTGGTCCCGCGTGTACCGCCATGTAACATCCTGTACCTCGTCCTTTGAGAATGCTAATATATAGTTCAATTTCTTGTTCCAACCCTTTTCGTACATCAAAGGACGATCTATGACGTCCTCGCACGGGTCTACGTGGATCCATCTCTGCTCAGTTATCGACCATACCTAAAATATTGTTTGTCGTTCGTGAATATACGTACTTATGACAAATTATTTTGTTCATCCATACCTCTATCCAAACATGGTCAGTCTTATCGTATATAAATCTCGAGTCGTATCCCAACGAACAACAGAAAAGCATAAATACATTGGCCCATTCTCCGCAACGTCCGCGTCTTAGAGTCAGCAGTGGTTCTGGATCAGAGTAACGCGGGAATTTGACAAATGCTTCACAATTAGTACATCTAGAATAATACACAGTTCACTTTTCAATTAATGGCTGCTGGTACACAGGTAGAACCAATAAGAACTTCCATTTTTTTTCTATTATTATTATACGAAGAGTTCAAGCTCAAGGTCAACTCAAGATCACCTGGTTACAGATCATTGAATTCGTCTATTTATCGAGATAAAAAAGGGAGTTCTTATTGTCTCATCCTGTACAAAATAAGAGAAAGCGTCGACTAATTACTTATGTATCTCTATTCTCGAACACCTAGGATCTTCGGAAGATACAACCTTGTGCAATTCGCAACTACCCATACACACTGAACACCTGGGACTATCGACCCATGTGAAAAATTTGTACTTAAACCAATGGGTGAGCTCCATTAGAAACAATTCCCTGGCGTCGATATTGCTCTCTTCGAATTGTCCTTCAGTACTTGTTTCTGGATTCTCGTTGCTCAATTTGATCCTCCTGCGACGACGATGTGTTAAAGAAGAAATACAAAGACAAAAGTGTTTATGGAAAAACTACAGTGGAAAATTACTCTCGTAGTTCTCTCATTCTATTCATGGTCGCTATCTCGAGCTCGGTGATGGGTATCAGTTTCTTTGCTTTGATCTGTAAAAGTCGGTTTTCGTAGTAATGGGGAACACGTTGGAACTTATGGATAATTTCTGCGAAGAAGGCTCTCTCCACTGGATTGTTTGATTTCGGCAGCATATTGTAGACTGCGGTATTGTCTATCACATTGTACTTGGTGGAGTATTTTTCGGACAGAATATTCTCCAGAGCTAATAATTTGCAGAGGGACGCTTCTGCCGGTAGGACCAAAGAGTCGGTAGCCTGTTAAACGAATGAAAACGTTAAAACTATGCCCAGACTTTGCGCAGCAGCTTTAATATGATTACCTCGATAAATCCTATGTCAAATAAACATTCCATAGCTCCAATAGCTGGAAGCAGCTTTTCAATGAGAGGGTCCTCCAGACCCACCTCTCTAAACTGCTTGTCATTGGGATGAGACAAGATGTTTTGACAGACAGTCAATAACGCACACTCCGCATTGTTCCTAACGATCTCGTCGTTCTCTTTTAACAGGTCTAAGCAACGTAGTAAATCTTTATCCATGGTCGAACTGTACCAGCAATCATTGAGAACGATACATGTAAACTCATGCGAAAAATGCAGTTTTGCAGATATGAGATATATTTCGTCATTGAATGGCGCTTATCATTGACTGCAGTACTGAGTCGGTGAGGCAGTTTGCTAGCAATTGTACATTGTAAATTATCGTCTGGAGGTAATAGTGGTTCGCTGTAAATAACGCCATTTCACGTAGTGGTAAAACCACAAACGGGATATAGGAACTCGCTGTGGTAAAACGTAAATCGCTCAAACTTGCAAACAAATGTTTCAACAACATAACTTATGAGTAGATTGAGAATGTTTATGCAATTTGCAATTTTTGTACACGAACATTAAGAATCTCGAATCAAATAAAATCTTACTTTTCTGTGGTAGATGCTTTTTTAGATATGAAATAAATTAAAATCGTACTAAATTCTGACATATTTTATATCCTAGGATTTTTACAAAATTTTCAGCGATAATTGATAAGCGATAATTGCATGAAGATCCGCAGTCTACTCATGAGTCCGGGAATATTAGTGAGAATCGAGTATCTTGTATATAGTAAGTCCTCGACTTACGCGGATTCGTAGATACGCGGATACTTAGAAGAGAATCGAACTGTGAAATTCATTTTTTGACTGCCAGAACGGGAACTTTATCGGTACACAGGTGACAGAAGAGAAGATAAGTGTTTTTTGTATACTACTTAGCTATTTATGAGTGACAAACTTTCCATGAAGATAGTTGGTTTATTTAAATTTTCCTTTCGACTGAATACATATACGTATATGTACAAAGAAGATTGTATTAATTAACCTTTCAGCGGTGGCGCTCAGGCACTATTCGACTTAAGCGAGGGGACTTATATACTCTACAGAAATAATAAATTTGATAATTATATTTGCACGATATATACAGTTAAAAGTTATTCTCTATCTCGAGTTCTATTATCTACTGTTATTGAAAAGTTTGGTGGTAAGATGGTCAATCGAGTGCTTGTCAACATCACTGGCAAAAGTAATAAATATTAACCAGCTGGAGATAATAGATTTATGAGTGAATTGTGTTCAAAGTGTTAACTAGAAGGAAATCGAATTACACCAAAGTAACGAATGTAAAATCCGTTTATTTCACATACGCTTTCGACATTTTCCCGCAACGAAATCATGTTCATCCGGGCATCTGGGTTTAAAATATATAATCTGTCGGAATTCGACGCCGTCCAACGGTTCCTCCGTGGTGGTGGTTGATGTTTTGTCTATTATATCCCACACCCACTCCTCCTTGTTGGTAATGGTCGAGTTCGAGGACGAGTTCGTGCTGGATCGTGAAAACCGTTTGCCAATAACTGAGTACACCCCTGTCTCGGACAACCCCTTTTGGACGTTTTTGTGGATAGATTCAAACATATCCGCGACCGAGTTGAAAAGCAAATTGTTTTCGGAGGACAAGTGTCCCTGCGAGAGATACGTCAGCACGACGAGCAGAAGCCACCAGCTCAGACAAAAACGGTAACCTTGAAATCCCATTTCTGGAACAGTCCTCCTCGAGCAGAAATCCTTTTGCGAACGAGAACAAATTAATCGGCGACGTAGTAAACGGGAACGAAAAGAATCATTTCTGAACGCGTCTTTGCGGATCTCTACGCTTTCCGAAAAAGATCAACCGGATTCAAAGACCGGGATCAACCGACAAATTCTTCAAAGAAATTTTCAGAGTACGTATAACTGACACAGATCTACTAAACATTTCTTTTTCGCATCATTTAATAAACTAATTATTCTAACTTCTCAGAAACTGTCTCTTCGACTCACCAGGCTTCAATTTCTCAAAAAACGAACGAGGTCCCCGTAACTCCTGGAAGCGAAGCAACCGTTTCCCGATGATCCTCTATTTTTCGGAACGACGTGGGTCGTTTTCGTCGTAATAGTCGCGTTCCTTGTTGTCTGTTAAACCGACGCTTTTAATTCCTACTGGGAAGTGTTCGGCGGTTGTCCAACAATTATTCAAAGATTTATTGCCGGCACGGGGGCGACTGTGTATTTTTTCTCTTTCTTCGGGTTTTCTGCAGCGCGTCCCTCGACGTCGACGACACCGTTGCGTTTCCTGTATGATCGCCTCGAAACTATAAGACTCGCTTCGCCATAACTTTTTACCAGATACAATGAAATATAGCTGTACACAGCCGAACTAATCCGTATAAATACCACAGCTACTCTGGTAGAAGGAACGACGACGGTATCTCTCATCACTATATTTCTCTCCCTCCCTCTTATTCATTCGGATCTTTTTCCTCGACTTTTTTTCTATTCGGGTCAAGAGTGAAAACCTGCTATCTCCGGTCTTGAATTTATATTGGGACAAATGTTTTGCCAAACATTTCTCTCTTACAGCTGTCCCCGTCCCGATCGTTATTATCTGCCGACGAGTACGTTCGATCAGGTTCAATTTCGCGTGTACTCGACGCCAGACCCTTCCAAAGGATCGCTCAACCTTTCACAAACGTGAAAATACCGCTCGCATCAGTCCTTGTAATTAATCTGCATATCTTTGTTTGCACGTTTCTGGTGCATCACAAACACCAAGTTATCTCATTGCAGAAAGTTACGCAAGAACTGCCTGCATCAGCGAGGTCCATCTTCTTTCCGGGTCAAGAGTAAAGAGCGATACGTTAGTGTCAACAACGTGTTTCAAACGATCTAGTTTATTAATCCAAATAACTTTCGATCGTGGAACGACCCAATCACTGGACTGCGAATCTTTATGCAAAATAAAGATCGTTTGCATTGATTGCGAAATGAGGAACCTTTTATCATTCTAAAAAGATGAACCTGTACGCAGTATCTACCAGAAGTTTTGAAATAATTGTACCGTGCCGATGGTAACTCAGAAATTTTTTTGTCGATTAGGCTAGATTCGAGTAGATTATATTGCCGGAGGTGACCATTGCTCTTGAACAATCTATTGAAAAACATAATAACAGAGAGTAAATGAGAGTGCTCACGCCCGGCTTTGGCCGTGCCACTATTGGCTGCACATCAACTCGCAGTTCGGACAAGAACCTACATCAACTCGCAGTCCGGACAAGAACCTACATCGACTCTCAGTGACTCTCAGTGACTCTCAGTCCGGACAACATCATTTTTGGCCTTGATCAGAATAAAATGTTCATAATGATTGATTCGCAGCACCCGTATTATATTATAAACAATTTTTATTTGAATATGTTCTCCAAGTTCAGTTTCTCTCTCTTTTGCATGAAATTAAGAAAATATCATTTATTAAAATAACTGCAGAAAATAATTATTTAATAAGGTCAAATAAATGGAAGAAAAAAGATCGAACAACATTTTAGCTCTACTTCCAACAAACTAGAAAATGTATAAGGTACTATTTACAATTCCTTAGGACTTGGAGAAATTATATGTTCAGTTAGGAAGTCGAAATTTAACTATAGTTACTGAACTTGGAGAACATATTCAAATAAAAATGGTTTATAATATAATACGGGTGCTGCGAATCAATCAATATAAACTTTTTATTCTGATCAAGGCCAAAAATGATGTTGTCCGGACTGAGAGTCACTGAGAGTCGATGTAGGTTCTTGTCCGGACTGCGAGTTGATGTAGGTTCTTGTCCGGACTGCGAGTTGATCTCATTTACTCTCTGTTAATAGTATCTCGTGGGTGCCTGTGCCCACTTGTCTATGTCGCTGAATACTGAATAGCACAGCGCCGTTGTAAAAAATAAGTTCCATATTATTAGTTTTGGTCGATACGGTAGGATGTCGCACGAATGATTACAGGGCTCTAGAACCCTACGAACGTGAGACAGAAAAATACATTGGGTGATTGGTCTACGTGGTTAAAGGTTTAATATCGACGATCATTTAACTGGGAATCGACAGTCGATTTCACGAGCAATTTGAACATTCAGCTTTTGCTGTTTCCAGAGCTGCGGGACGTACTTCAAATTGTGTTTCGGCAATGTTTTCTTCCTGCGACAAAATTGACAAGAGCATGGTACATTTTGAAAACGATTTCGACAAACAAACCCTGTCAAAACATTGCGACCCATCATCGCTTTCGAAAAGAATAGTCTAAATCATTAGCCATTAGGTCGAACGAGCAAAAATGAGTGGTTGCAGTTTGCTACCAGAATGGTTGGACCTGATTCTGGACAACGTGGAAACCACCCTGTGTCTGCCGATGTTAATCGTCATGGTCCTTTGTACCGCTCAATTCATAGTGAATCACGCGGTGGACATAGGGTCCACGGTCTATCAAACTATAAAGCAGAAATCGGACGAGGCAGAGGAGAGTTGCGAGTGTCCCAAAGAGAAGGGCGAAGATTTTCTTAGTAAAATTAAAGGTCCTGAAAGTTCCACCGCTAGATACCGTTGTACACTTTTGTCAAATTAATTTGTCTAATTGTGGTAACTGTGTGACTCGTTTGACAGGGCTTCTAGCTAATTGGGGAATCTTCGGTCAAAATTATACTGACTCTGATGACATCCTGGCGTCGCATCCAATCAGACGAAACTCCCAAGAGGAGGAGTGGGATTATTGCGAAGAAGACGACGATTGACAAGGACAATTATATGAGCGTACGCTCCACATTGTTCAGAACTCCTGTGTCGCTATCGTTCCATTTTTCGTAGAGTTTCAATCACGATTCAGTAACGCAACATTGAAATGGTTAAACGGCAAATGTCTTACCTTAGATCCTGCTTACAGCTCATCCCAAACAGTTCTCTTCCTTACGTGTACATACAAACGTAAAAACTTAGACAATTCGACATATTGTTTCTCGCAAATTTGTTATATCAAGTGATTTTCATATTTTTATATTTTACATTTCGTTGTAACACGAAACCAACCGCAACAAGAATTATATATTCGTCTTTGACTCGTTTTTGATTAGTTTCATTGCACGAAGGTGGAAGTGAGCGAAGAATACGGGATGTATGTAATTTATTTGTCGTTCGCAACGCGAAGGGGGAGAAAAATAATGATCAAACCAGTGAACCGATTCGTTATTCGAAAACGTTCGACCCTTGGGGTGTTCCCGAGGCGTGGACGTCGACAGTGGGCGTTCACAGTGGAAAGAAGGAAATTGATGAGGTTATCGTTCGGTTTTACTTCGTCTGCTTTAATGAAAATCCATTTTTATCGAGAAAGAGACACGTATGTATATATAAACAGCGTATTTGAACACTTGTTGAGCCTCGATCCAGTCTAGCGATCGAACGATTCTGCTTCCACGTGGACTGAGGTCGACTGGACTTGGTCCGTGTTTACGAAAAAAGAAAAACGGAAAAATTCGTTTCGCTCGATGGTCCGTGGAAAGTTCACCGTAACGAAACCACACCCCCTCCGTGCCTCGCACATACATACACACGGTTTTGATCGGTTCGTATTAAAATTAAGCGACTCCCGACGCGTCGGTTAAACGAGTTTTTTTCCCTTAACGAGTTATGCTAGGACAGACCGTTCTCGTAGCTGACTGATCGTCCATTCTTCTAAACTTTACGATATCTGTCTTTTTGTAACAATATTAAGTGAACCGCCTGTGGGCCGCGGTTTAAGGCTGTGTCTTTCTTGTCCTCCTACACCGCCTCTTTTTTCAGAAGATTCCAAAACGAAACAAAAGGAAATCGATACAACTCATTCGATGGAAATGATAGGATAACGAGCAACTCATAGCAACTCCAAGCCACATTCCATCGTAATCTTTCGAATAGAACGTTCGGGGGTGGGGGATAGTAGGCGGAGCAAAGAACAAGTGGGCGGAGCAACTTCGAGCAGATTTTTACCGCGAGATTGGCGCTGGCTGGACGAAACTGTACTTTCACGTCTTTTCATTCGAAATTTTATTCTCTCGACTCTAAAATCAATTGACAACACAATACTGTTGACCACCTGTTGACTACTAACTAAATAATCTGACATAATACGATGCGATTGTTCACAGCACTGAATAATCATCGATTCTTCTATTTTTTCAAATGCTATTAAAAAAATCAGATTGAATTTTTGGGTTTCGTCCAGCTAGCACGCACTGTTCCGTGCCTTGTCGACGAAAATCGAACCTGCGGAGGAAGAGGCAATATAGATCCATAGTCCGATAGATCGCGGAGGCGTGACGCGTTTCCGGCGCCGTACAAAGTAAGTTCCCGCCAGCGATTTCGCAGTCCCGGCTGGCACTCGTGTAACCTAGCAACGATAATAGTAAGAAGAAGAGTATCAGCAGCGATAAGAGTATTGATTAGTGTTACAGTAACGGTCGTTATAATTTAAACGGTAGAAATCTAGCGTCTTTCTTCCCGCCGGGCACAAAAGAGAACTCGTGGAGTATTTGACGCGCCCCCGCCGGCCTCTTAACTTCTTACAGAGATTCTGTACACCGGTAGTTCGGTATATAGAGCATATACATCCTTCCTCTCTTCGCTCTTCCCATGTTCCAGAAAGCACTTGCTCCGTGATCCTTGATTAAGTCCTTTCCTCTTCTGTACAACCGTCATTCTGAATTAGCCATCAACGGCACATAATTCGCTGATAAGTCGTCACTTTATATTCACTGCTTCAGTCTTACCACTTGACCCTTTAACACGCTCAGGCCGTTTCTGGCGGATTGAATTAACGAAACAAAAAAATGATAAAAATCTTTCGCTTAAATAAGGGGATTCAGCCCCTCGGTATCAATGAAGGATTTGATCATTCCGTCCGCCCTGAAGGTGTTAAGGGTTGGTCTCCAGTGATAGTTCTTGTTCAACGTCCGCGTCCGTGCAGATCGATCCTGGCAAGATCGTCGCGTAATCGATCGTTGCAGCGTCACATGAAAACGTTATCCAATCCAGAGACGTTCTTCCTGGTGGGGGTGGATGTGACGCCCTCGTCCTCGAAGGTGACCATCTTCTCTCGACTTCTGGTCGCAGTTCCGGTGCACTCTAACAACCGGGACTGGTTCGATGGATTGGCAACGGATGTTAGCGGGGGTGTCAGTGCTGCCGAGGGTCTCAGCACCGATGATGGTGGCGGGGGTGGCACCGCCATGTCTGTGACCGCCGCCGCAGCCAAATTAAACTCGCTGACACTCCTCGGGACAAAGTACTCGAAGTGCAGCGAGCTCTCCTGCTGGCGATGCTGATGATGCTGATGATGATACTGTGTCGGCGAGAGGCAGCTTCTTCTCAAGGATTGTGCACGCTGGAACTGTTGCACCGACGAGTTCCTCGCGTCGGAGATGGCGGACTTCTTCCGTGGCAGAGAATGGTGGCCGGGCGATGGTTTTATGGCAGTGTTGGATGCATGGGCCAGGAGCTTCCCGTCACCGGGACTCCTGGCCTGATGCTGTCAGGATGCTGGCACCATGGACATGGCGATTGCTTCCTCTTCTTGTTCGGACAACCGCGAGTCGCTGGTGCCGCCACCGTCGTCGAGATCTCCTTTGAGCCCAGGACCGGAACCTAAAATGAAGATTCAGCTTGAAGCGGTCTAATAGTCTGCGGGTACTTGTACGCGCGGTTTTTAGAGCTAGCTGCCTTTCAACATAGGGGTTCTGCGGAGTGGTCAAGATGCTCCTTCGAAATCCCCGACGCGACTTTATCTGAACCGATCACTACGTGTTTTGCTCAAACGTGTGCGCTGTGGTTAACGAGAACTATGTGGTGCAGCTTCGGTTGAATCTACTTGAATGCCCACTTCTCTCGTGGAGATAAATGACTATGGAGTTTGTAGAATGAATGAAAGTCCGGTTGATATACGATATAGGCTTCCGTAAATGGACCTTAAAGCGGAACCAGGGGATTTCTCGGCCGGAATGATCTAGCGGTTCCCCGTCGAATGCCTGCATCAGGGATACCTGTACCACCGATAGGTCCGACCACCACCCCGGACGACATGCCGCAGGTTCTACCGAAGTCCCTGATCACGCGTACCACCTCCTCCTGGACGAGGTTGACGCACATGGCGACCAGGCCCATCCCGGCGAGGATGTAGAGCGAGCAGGCGCACAAGCTGAGCTCCTCCAAGGTCGCAGTCGCCGCGTTTCTTCCGACCGGCATCAGGTCACCGAACCCGATCGTTCCTAGGCTGGTGAAGCAGAAGTAACCACCTTCTAGGAGGCTCCAGCCCTCCAGTCGATTGAACATTATCGCCCCGCCGCATATGTAGATCAGTATGATCACCAGGCATAGGCTTATCGGTATCCTGACGGTGCTCGTCTCGACCACGTAACCAGGCGACGAGGTCGTCGACAAGGACAATGAGCACGGGTGAAAATGCCGTTTGCCGTTTCCGGACGACACGTCCTGCAACAAGGAAATTCTTAATAGATATTCGCTTCAATGTCTATTATTACTGGCTACAAATTTGATATGTACCTGAAGAGCGGCGGTAGAGCTAGTGGTAGCATGAAGCAGTCCTTCGCTTCCACAGTCTAGCAAAATGGCGCTGCTGGTTCCTCTCGTCCCCAAATCGTCGCAGGAGCTCTCCCTGCTGGCCGAGTAATAATTTCCGGACTTTGAGTCGACGTGGTTGTCGTATCTGTATGTTTTGCTCATGATTCCACCAACCGGCGGCGGGGGTGGCGGTGGTTGCTGTTTCCTCGTGCAGTTCCGAGGCCTGCAAAGCCTGCCGTACAAACGGCGGAAGCTTCTTGCTAGCACATCGCCCACTGTGCTCAAATAGACCAACATCAGGGGAATCCCCGCCAGCGCGTACACTATCGTGATCAAACGACCCCAGATCGTGCGTGGCGTCACCCCGCCGTACCCTGAAACATCGATACAACTTAATAAACATTGTATACTGCCCCGTAGGCTATGACTAGACTGTAGATCTTTATGCGATATAATCGTTCATCAGTTTCATATTGCTTCATCGTTTTCTGAAGCGTAACCGATTAATTTATTTATGAACTTTACCGATAGTGGCGATGAGCGTGAGCGAGTACAGCAGGCTGCCGCTGAATGTCCACCGTCGATGCGGCCTCCGATCCATGGCATGATCCCTGGATCGCGATCCAACGGGCTCGTACTGCGACGAGGTCCGTCTCAGACCTCTGGCCAGGTTCTCCTGGAACTCGAAGACCTCTCTAGCTGCCAGCCGGGTCCAATTCTCCTTGTAGAGCACATTCAAATCCTCCGTGATACTCCAAAGCCTCTCCACCGTGCGTGCTCTGAGCTCCGTCGCCGCAGTGTCGTCCTCGAGGCTGGGCACCACGTAGGATCCACCCTCGGTCTTCGAACCTCCGGTAACGAGCAGGTCGTTCGATGAATCCTGGATCAGTGGGGATTAATTTCAAATTGGTTTAAGGATCTCGCCGCATGCATAATCGGGACGCGATAAGGACAGAGTTCCCGAACTACGCTCCGTCGAAGTTAAAACTTATTGTTCAGGGACGCTGCGCTGGCTATTACATTCATCAATAAGTGACCCGGCGCATCAAGATGCTTTCGGATTTAGCTTGTCTGATCTTACGAGAGCCGGTGGCTGGGTCTATTTCGACCTGTCGATTGGTCACACGGTGATCTAAAATCTGTATAGGACATTTCCGCGAGTGAGACACGGATAAAAGGCATGGTCGATCGAACCGTGTTACAGGCGGGTACATAGCAATGTCCCGGTATCGGGGTCTGCAATGTCCAAATCCGTACGTACTGACTTGAGGCCGCCCTCCAGCGCCATGAATGCGAACGCCCCCAGCAGCGTGTACCCTAAGATGAGTACGCAGACCCCGAGGCTGGCCAGTAGACCCGGGGTCTCGGTGGACGTGGAGGTGCTGCAGCTGCAGCAACAGCAGAGCAGCTCCGCACCCTTGACGGACGTGCTGATCTGCAGCGCCTCGGTGTTCGCGTTCGCATTCCTTCCGGGACAACAGCTCGCTCTCTGATAGTAGTCGCCGGTGGTCTGCATCGTTCCGGCGTCTGATCAAAACCCGGTGCTACCGTCGCCGTCGCTGTCGGCGCAGCTGCAGCTGCAGGTGCAGCGACCGACGCCGCAGCTGCAGCCGCAACCGGTCGCCTCCTATCGTTCTGCAATCCTCCCTCGAGCCTCGTCCATCTGGTGCGGTGGCAAGCCTGTCACAGAGATTACCGGAGGATCCGATTAGATGTCAGCCCGTTCAACCCCCGCCACGTTCAACCACCGCCAGGCTAATTGCCCCTTGCTCGGCAATTAAGGCTCCTCCGCATGCCACGGCAGAGATCCTGCGATACCATGCATCTTAGACAACCGGCCGGCAACCCGCTCGCATAGATTCACCTGTCTTACGAGGCAGCATGCTCTCGCGGCCCCTTTCCCGCAAGATCTACGCGCTATCTAGACCCCTAACGTCTTTACTCTCTTTCACCAAGCGATCCCCCGTACACGGAATAATATAGCGCTCGCGCAGGCGATTGGCTGTAAGACTTTTACTTGCCGACACCTTGGGTAAAGTTGAGGGAGACAATGCGTAGAATATTACCCAGCGGAGATGTTAAAGGGACTTAGAAATCTCAAGATATTCAACTTATTTAACAGACAAATACCGAGGTACACCATTTCTGCAAGAAACGGTTCGTGTACAGCACCTTAAATAAATTGATATTCATAACGGAATACCGAGAATCCAGGCAAAACGTCGTGGACTCCGATCGTCCAAGAACTCCACTGTTCACTCCAATTTCTCATTTCTGTCCCGGCAGAATGCGGTCCGTCTAAAGAATTCATTTAGAAAAGTGTATGCTTGAGGGGAGCACGATCTCGTTTCGCAGGATCTGTAACTGACGCGGTGTCCCCGGGGTCAAGCATCGGGCGTGCAAGTATTCCCGTAAACTGGAACAACGCGCCGGGCATTGTTTATCCCCCTCGAGCCAGCCAGAAGTGGAATACGACGGAAGCTTTTTGCGTAAACAAGCGTGAATTCCCGTCTCCCCGGGCGTCCGTGGGTCCGGGCCGGCCGAAAGAATTGGATCCGGACCAAGCAGCATACTCTTTTCCACTCTAACCCACGAGCTAGATGTCTGGCTCTCTCGCTAGCAAGCTAGAGCGGAGCCTCCGGCCCTCTTGTCCTCTCGGTCGTGTTTTTCAATTTCCTGCCGGCGAGAGCGTCCCATTACGAGCGGAGTTAATAATCGCGGCGCGCGCGGTGCGGCCGGCTCGATTTCCCGAAATAAATGTCCCGTTTTCGCAGCTTTTAACCGGCATTCAACGCCGCGGAGGAGTCACGGAGTGAGCTGATAAAGCGATCGTCCGCGGCATCGCGCGTTCCGCACAAGCAGAAATAGCCACAATCGACCTCCAACAGCGTATCCGCCTCCTACACGGCGCGGCACCGTGGAACAGGCCCGTTAACGCGAGACCACACTTTCCCAACAGATGTACCGAAGCAACACACCGGTGGGGAACATTGCTATCACGCCAGTCGCGGACTACATCATGAACTGCTAGGGTTTCTCTTCCCTCTTTCTCTCGTACCACCACTCTCTCTCTCTCTCTCTCTCTACGTGTTTTGCCTCTGTCCAGTTTAAATACGCCCACCCTCGTATCGCGCGCACGTATCTTTTGCCTTTCGACTGAGCGGGTGTTTGTAGACGAGACACAATGAACGGTTTCGGACAGAATTCTGTGAAACTCGAGGTGTCGTTGTTGAGCTTGAAATGTTATTGTGGACAGTGCGAGTTCATGGCGAATGAGAGTGCGTGGATGAAGGTCGATGGTTGGTCGAGCGTGTCGTTTGGGGTTATTGTTCGGTTGAGGTGGTTGGCTGCCTAGTTTCGACGACGAAAGAGGATCCAGGTGAGGACGTAGGGGAGCTATTTGGCAGCCGCTGATACAACGTAGAAATCTGATCGTTTGCCTAGTTTGCCTTAGTTTGGATCATGTCAATTGCCCCGGAGATGTTAATAGAAAGAGGGGGGAAATCTCGAACTAGTTCAAAGTTGCTATAAACGAAAGGGGATCTATCGTTTACAGCTTCAGGTTGCTGGTTGGGCGAGAACACAGGGGAGTTATTTGTTAGCCGCTGGAACAGTGTATATCGATCATTCGCCGAGTTCGGATCATGTTAATGGCCACGGAGGAGTTGCCGAAAGAAACAGGAAATTCCTCTACTGACAGAACGTCGCTATAGGGGAATCGTTTAGGGGAATTCCGGTTATAGTTTCACAGTTTGGTGTACGGGGGAGGATATAGCGATCCATTTGGTGTCCGCTGAAACACAGTGTGAATCTCGAACCGCCTACTTTGGTCCATTGTAAATGACGATAGACGTCGTAGCATGGAGGAGTGAGAGCTGGGTTAATTGGTCGCTCGAGGACACTAGTCAAGACTTAACCTCCTACCGTAATGGTTAGTTTCGTCTTGGTGGACGGAGGTGATATAGCGAAACGCTTGAGACATACTTGAATAGTACTGAAACTAGAACTTACTACTTTGGAGTATAGCAAGTAGCGGTTGAAGTTAGAGAGTGGGGGGTGGGGGGAGAGGCACAGGCAAATTGGTGTGTGGGAAGGTCGTGGAAAGAGAGAGAGGAGAGAAAATTGCAGCAAGTTTCGTCCTGGCACTGCTACCGACGATCATTATAACTGGCTGCAGTCTGCGTTGGCTTGCTGGATATTTCATGATCGGCTCAGGAAGTATCAGCAAGGAAAGTACTACGTTAACCAATGAGCCCTTTTGGGATGGGCATGAGTTGTCTAGAGTCTGGCTGAGGTTGTTGGATGTTTTTTGGTGGGTTCGCAAAGCTATATTTAATAATGATGACTACTAGTCTTAGTGGGAAAACTATTAAACGACAAACCCCCTTGGGCGAGTACAGGAGACTGTAATATAGCAATCGATGGCGGAGCACTAGAGAGAAAACTATTATTCCGAGAATTCCCCTGTGGTGGACACAGGAAACTACCTACGGTCTGCCTTAGGTTGATGGATATTTCATGACCGCTAGAGCACCACCGAGAAAACTATCAACTTAGGAGTCCTCGTGTGACGAGCACCATAAGCTACCTTAGGTCTACCTTAGGTTTCAGAAAGTTATATAACAATCGTCGGCAATTAGAACACCAGAGAAAAAGTATTAACATTGTGGCGAGCACACGAAGTCCCGCCACAGGTGGTTCATGGTATCCGACGAAGAGTCACGTGCACCATAATATCCAATTTCATCCTAGAATCCCCTAGAGTACCGCAAGGTTTTAATCCCAGCTCACACTTTAATCATTATGAAGTGGGTATCTAAAATTTAACACGCCATTTTCTAGTCTGATGGAAGTTGTTTGGAACATCCTGGCCCGGCGAAAATCGTATAAATTCGTACATGTGATTTAACTAGATTTAATTTTCATGGTAAAACAGATTGACGTTGCCGCGTCAATAAGGGAGGATTCTGGTTAACGGCGCGTGTGCCGCGCGCTAAGGGTTATCAAGGGTTAATTACGCGGCGTGCGCGCGTAAATAAATATCACCCTCTATTTACGTGCGTGCGTCGCGGAAAATGAGGTTGCGCGAACTCATTTTTCATCCTTTGCTTTTCACCGGAGGCTAAAGAACCGTGATGCCATAATCAAACGAAATTTAAATAACAAGTGTACGTCGGAATCCACTTCGTTAAATTTTTCTCATATTTCCTCCATATAAAAAAGATACGATATGCATAATTTTTACGTTATTACTTTTAATAAAGCCTGAAACTGGATGGACTGTGTCGACAAGTCCGAGTTTGTTAATATTATTCTTAAATTCACGACTTTGTGGCAGAAACAGTCTCTTCAATTGTTTTAATAAATTGTAAACAATGCAAGTTCCTTTTGCTGCTTTAAATCAGACCTGCTTATTTTACATCAAAAGATCCACGTAGTCAAAATTGAAAATGATCCACAAAGTCGTAGATTTGCATAAATATCTAGTTATGAATTTTGATCGAACTACTTTCCTGGTTCTGCGTATTTGAACGTTTTCCGAGCAAAAAATCCGCGCACTCGGAGGGTCTACGCACGGAGCTCCATAAACAGTTATAAATATTTCCTTTTCGTCGGAGGGGTGGGGGCAGATATGCTGGATTCGCGGGGTTCCATCGAATTCCAGCGCAAACATCGTATCCATAATTCACCGTTTCGCCGGCGCGCGAACGTAGGAACGATTTCGTTAGAGAAAACGCGGGCAAAAATTGCACGGGCGGAACGCGAGGTTAAGAAATGGGTCAATCATGCTTCTGACACGAAAAAATTATTATTACTTCTTCTGGCAATCCTGTTCGTCGAGCAGTCTGTTTGAATAATAAATGCGTCAGGAACGTCCGTGGCATTCCACCCTTAGGGACGCACGTACGTCTCGACAGAAACGTCTCAATAAAATTTACTGGATATTCCTTGTTTATAAGTAGACAGCGGATTTCATGCATTTATGACAAAAATGGGTGCAATTTAAAACATTAAAAAGATTGGAAGAATTTAAAAATTCTGTTATACTATTTTCAACCTGTTAAACATATTAAGAAAGCAAATCAATCTTTATTTCACTCCAGTTTGTTGCAATTTAGGTAGAAAGTTTTTATTTTGCTTCATAGTTTCCGTCCAAAAAAATCGCATAACTTCATTATTGGTGTTGTAAGCAGCGTTCCCCCCTTAAAGGCGCACGATTCCGCAGTTCTCAGAAATATTTAAAGTTTCCCTTTGTCCCAGGTCTTCGCGACTCCGCTAGACACACTCCAGAGTAATAAACGAAAATATGTTTGGACCGTTTTCGCGTTGGCAGTACGTTTTAGACAGTTGTGGGACGTTGCGGGGGAGGGGTGGTTGTACAGGCTGCTCCGGCGACGCGGTGTATATGGAGCGTACAAGGGAAAGATAGAAGGATTCGCAGCCGCCCCAGTTGAAGCATTGTACCGTGGTTACCAGAGATAAGGCATGAAATTAAATTCGACGGAATGTGGGTCGTCGTGGCATCCCTCCTACGACGTCGACGTCGACGTCACGACGAGCCGAGCCGGGGGGATGTTCTCGAGCGTTATGCACCTACTCGGATGAATTCACGATTCATCGTACCCGTCGAATCGGGATCGAAAGAAACGAGAAAACCCTCGGCCAGCGAAATCCGCGAATACGAAATTTCTGTATCGGCGGTAATCTAATCGGCCTGAAAATAATCGTTTTGTAAACGGTAATGGAAGCTCTTTGTTTGCTCGCCACTAATTGCACCGAGAAGCCTTTCGATTTCCGATAACAAACCGGCCTTCGCCTTTCTGCGTGTTTTCCGACAGATTCCGACGAATACTCGAAAGATTCTTGTTTCGCTTGATAATGAGGTTCTGGGGAGAATTTTCATGGTGTGGGGGTTCCACAGAAGGAATTTTATGAGGTGTGTCGAAAATGTTCTGGTATTTTCTTTATTTTTCATGCTGAATTGTGCAATTGTTAAAATCAAATGAATTTAATACGTGTCGTCCGGCCAGCGAATTTACTGAACAATTGTTAATATCAAATTTAATTTAATGTATGTCAACTGGTGAACACGATAAACCAATATACTGTACAACTATTCAAATTATATGTATACATGTACACTTTCAGGCTGCTTCGTGAACTAGTGATCATAGCAGATCATTGAAGTCTGTCTGACCACAGCACGGGTAATACCACTGAGATCCTTTTCCGCGTCTTTTCATTACTGTAATTAGAATAGTACTCCCACGCGCTGTGTAAACCATGTTCATGAATGAATAATTAATTCAGGTATTGAGAAGGGATCAAAGGGATGATTTTCATCTCTCACGCGGTATTGTTGCATACACAATACACATAGTGATTAGACGAAATTCTCAAAGGATGATTTCTCGAAGATAGGGCGATGTAATTGGAATTGATGCAGCGTAATTTCCTCGGGGTAGTGCCAACATGCGTAACTAATTAACAGGTCGAAGATAATCCGAGTGAATCGTGTCTGAACAATAGCTCCCACGTGGGTGAAACGATCGAACGACGGTTGCCGCGTGTCTCTTCGAGCGACGATATCGGAACTCGACGAGATAAGTGATAGTTCCAATTGTGTGTCTGATTCATTAATAATCTTTGGCTGCACGCAATAATCCACACGAAGTGAAAGACCGTAACATAATACCACTATGCTCGAATCATTCTTACAACGAGAAAAACTCCATCGATTATCGTGCACGTTTCTTTGCACACCTGATCCAGAAATCATTCGGTAGCGCGTTTTCATTCTTCGCTTGCGTCGGAGCTCGTCGATGCGTCCGCCATTTTTCCGCGAGTCGTCATATCCGTCCCCGTTCCCGTTTCTCGAACGAAACGATGGAAGGAACGCGTATCGACGATGTAATCCCGGGATGAAATGTTTGCGTAACGCGGTTGATTCGAATTCCCGGTGTTGCACAAAGCCTGGGGCCGATAAATGAAATTCCTTTATGCTCGTGGACGCGGCGCGGCGCGACGCGACGCCCTCGCTCCGCGCTGCCGTGCCGTGCCGTGCCGTGCCCTGCCACGCTCGTTGCACGAGGAGAGAGCAAAACGCAATTGTAACGCAAACTTTGCGCGAACTTTGCCCCGTGTGTACACGCTCGAAATCCGTGAATTCGGGAGCAGATGCTCCGCCGCGCAATCGGACCTGAACAAACTTGCGACCTCTCACCCCCATCATCCCCCTGGAGCCCACCCCCAACTACCGCCCGACCCTCTGTGTCTGTACAGTATGCTCGCTCCCGATATTTCCGGTCGGGAGTTATGAGATTCCCGCGGGATACCGGTGTGCTCTAGATGATTGTTACCATTTACCCTTATTTATCCGTCATCCGACGCCGATTTCTATTATTACGTTGACGCATATGAAATGGTCGATTCTCAACAGCTAAGCAAAACGAACTTCTCTCTAACCGGTCCGAAATCGTTTATTTTAAAGTTATGGAATATTAGTCGAGAAACGAGGAAAAATATAAATTCCACAGAAAACAAATCCAAATGTTCAAAAAGCTAAAGTCCCAATGTCCCATGTTTTAAATCCAATCTCATCGTCCACGTCAAAGACCTCCAATGCTCAAGGAGACGATACTACAAAGCAACCAAATTCCACAAAGACGCACGGCGCGAAATTCAAAGCAAGGCAAACGCAACAGAGAGAAACAGGGGGAGTGAAAGAGAGATCCAAAGAGAGGGAAGAGGCGCCGATATCGGAAACGTCGCCGGACAGAGGGAAGCATCGCGGAGGGCACGGGGCGGGGTTTAATTAAAAGGCGTCTCCATAAATCCGTCGGCCGGCGAGCGGAACCCCGGCGTAGAGAGTCCTTTAAACGACTTATTGGTTCTCGACCTATTTCCTTAAAGGCTTCCGCGACTTTCGAGTCCCGTCTCGTTTCGCCGATTCGCCCTATTATACGCTCGAAAGCTTCGTCTCGAGACCCCGGAGGTGTCCTCTCGTCTCCTTTTTTCGACGACGCTCTCGAACCACGAACGCGAAACCGGTTAATTGACGGATCCCCGCTGCAAAATCTCCAACCCCTGCCGCCCTCGATAATGACGAGTGGAACTCCGTGCGAAATTTTGGCTCTCGAAGATCCGCAGTTTAATTATTGGATTCTGGATTTCATGCATTTATGAAAAAAATCGGGAGATGCAATTAAAATTAAATTTCGCGAATAATATAAATTTATGTGCGCGAACTTTTCGTTTTGCATAAAGACCCGGAGTCTACTAATTATTATAGAGGGAGAGGCGGAAATCGTAGTGCAATTTTCATGATTTTGAGAAATAATTTGTTGGAATAATTTATATAGCAGATGGTATGAAACAAAATACAAGAATTCTATAAGTATACCCTATATATCCTAACAATAATTTCGTATGAGCAGCCTCGCAATATAAAAACCGTGCGTTACGTCCGAGGACTTCGAGATGTCCTCTGGTTTCCTGTTTCGTCGACGTTCTCAAATCCCGACACACGAAACCGGTTAATTGACGGATCCCGGCTGAAAATTCCATCCCGTGTCCCTGCCCCGCACCCTTTACATCCCATAAACCGCCGAATCGAACCCGGCGCGAAATTCCGGATAAGAGAGCGTTCTCGGGTCTGGTGTCTGGGTTTTACTTCGCGACACGCTTTCTTCCTCGGAGTCCCCCTTTTCCGTTCCTCCTCGGCTCCTCGCGAGTTCGTCTTGCTCCGGAAATTCGGTCCAACGTCTCTTTGTGTCCCTTTCGCTCCCTCTTCACCCTCTCTCTCTCTCTCTCTCCTTCCCTCACTCTCCTCTCTTCTCTCTCTCTCTCTCTCTCTCTCTCTCTCTCTCTCTCTCTTTCTGTTTCCAGCTCGGTCTCGTTCGCTCTCGACCCCGGAGGCTGCAGACTCCCACGCCTCTAGCTGCTCCGGCTATCGATTGCGAGCTGCCAGGGCCACGAAGACCCCTGGCTTGGCTTCGTTGTGCTAACTCGTTACGCGGTGTTACCGTGTTCCTCCCGATTATATTGCCAGACCGTGTCTTCTCACCCTATACGCCCTCTCGCACCACCCCCTCGTCTCTTCTTTCTCTCTGCCGCCCTCCACCCCTCCCCACTTCGTCGTCGACATTCTCGTTTTCTCATCCCTCCTCCTCCTCTCCGTTTCGATATTTCTCTGTTCGACCCAGGAGCTTTAACAATCCGCACCCGGAGAACCATCGCGATCGAAGTAATTGGGGATCCTAAGTGGGCTGGGCTAGTGTTAGCCCGGTTATGTGCGTCCGCAGGACACTTGCATGCGACGAGAGTTAACACTCGATTTCCATAGAAATAGTTTCTTGAGAAATTCTTCAGCGTGCTTCTTTATTCTATAGAAGAATAAAATTTGAATAAGCTCGATCCTGTTATTGTTACAACGATGACGCAGAATCAATTATAAATATTATAGGTTTAAGAGAATTTTCAATCGCGCAGTTCACTCGTGTTACTGAAATATTCTTCCCTAAGCCTGCCGCTGTATACATTTCCCGGTCGGTAATAGGTAAAACGTGTCGGAATTCGTTTTATCAGAACTTTCCGCGAGATAAATGTTATTGCAGTCCCTTGCGTGACACGTGTAGCCCCCTCGCAAGGACAGAGGTTCACACATGTTGCACGAGGGACTCGACAAACCTCCGTGGGGAACAATCGGAGGGAAAAATCAGCAGAAAATAAATTGGACTACTGCTTTCAGCATCGTAAACTTGGCTCAACGAGGGTTCGCGGAAAAATGTGATAAAATATATCTTTTACGGATGTTATAATATTTAACTGGCACTTCACGTGAGCTGAACTTCAACTACAGTTATCTCGTCATTAATGTTTTAAGTGGCTTTTTAAAAAATTTTCCTTATACTTGATCGTACCGTTTACCAGCTTAAAAGTCGTCTATTATGTATGAAGCTTTTTGGAAAAAATGGTTTTTATGAGAAATGCCTAGAGTAAACAATTTGTCTAAACTTTCTGCCTTAAGAAGACCATCTTCCTAAAAATTCTTATAATAACTTTCTGAAACTCTATGAATTGCTCTGTTCAAGGGTCGTAAATACTCGGTCGTAATTCCGGAGGGCGCACGAAAATCGGAGGCACTCGTTTATTCATTTCCCAACTTCGTTTCGCGATCTCGGCAGGTTCGATCGATGGGGACTTCCGATTCTCTTTGAGCGGCAGTTTCTGCATTAAATTATTCGGAAGTTAGGCTATCAAAGAGCCAGGATTTCCGCGCTGGGGCGCGATTATTCCCAGCAATCGGGCTTATAAAAACGGATCCGGTTCTCTCACCGTTTCTCTTCCCCCTCTTCTCTTTACGCGCGGTCGCGAAAAGTTCAAGTGTCTCGAAATGAAAACGCGTCTGCTAGCGCGAGATAACGAGCCCGTAACTATCTTGCATGTCGCGTCAAGTGAATCCCGGTACACAAATAACAGTAACGTTTACCTTGTAGCCTCGAGCACCGCGTAATCTACCGTCTCGCCTTACTTAACGTCAATTACGAACCGTCGAGACGTTTCCCACACAGAGATACAAAGTCGGAGAGACAGACAGAGACAGAGAGAGAGAGAGGGAGATTCATTTTGTCGATATTTCATTTCGTTTAACAGCGACTTGGTATGCACAATAGGCCCCTGGTAATTATAATTCCGGGCTACAATGCTATTTGCACGCGAGGTGGTGTGCAATGAAACCGGCGAAATTAAAACTAATGGTAAGACTAATATAACCCAATTAGCCTTAACGACGATATGGTACCACTCGCAATCAGACTTTAACGAAGATTGAAGCTGCGGCACGCCGACGGGTCCGAGGATTCGGAACTAATTACCTGTAATCATTAGTGGGCTGCGGAACTTTATGCAAATTCACAGTTTTTCCTCGGCGAGTTTGAAGAAATCGGAATCAAGCGAAATTCTATTTTCTCTCTGGCTGCGAGATTTCGTGGAAGTTAAGTGGGATTGCTTTATATTTGTTTGGCTCTACAGGTACGGTAATAAGCATTGTTGAAACCGCTGATTCAAAATTTTTGATTTTATAGGAATTTTATACGCTGGGAAATGTTGGAGATAAATACTGGCGGAGAATGCTGTTGAAAACTATTTGCTGTGTATTTGTCATTTTAATTGGCATTGTCGTTTTCACGCATGATAGTTTACAATTAATTATTTAGGCCTACAAGAACCTCGCTATCACGGTACCCCGAATAACAATGAATTTTCATTACAACGTTCACCATCCCCTACACATTACATTTCCATCTAAATATTGAACTTACTGGACTATTAAACATTACACATTGTCTATTTAATTACTCACTCAGTAAACCACTAATTGCTAACTAAAATAGTATCCCGCAAACCAAATATTAACTCACACAGGAGTAGTCACTAAACTGTGATCAATTACAAGATACAGGCGCTAAATAATCGATTGATAGAAAATTAATAATTTTAGTAATTCGAAAGCTGTACACCAATACATCTTTACATTCTTGTAATCTTTCTATTATTCCAAGCTAGGATACCAAATGCGAAAACCCTAAATAATTAATTCAATAAAAGAGACGTAAGTGAAAATAATTATAATTTATGGGGACACGGTCGAGAGCATGCTAGTACGAACTAATTATTTCTAGAATCTCGATCGTTACAGCATCTGCTGGTTCCGGCATATATTGAAACATGTGTACTTATGGGTAAACGTTTCCAAACCATTTAGAGTAAATTTACCAGCGAATGGAGAATATACAGACAAGATACGATTAACTAAGCTAACACCTTATTAACTTTAATATTAATTTTACAATCATCTCCATGAGGAATTGTTCAAAAAGGTGGCTATAAATTGAAATAGACACGTTTCTGTCATTCGTATAAAGTAATGTAAAATAGTGTTAACGATTCGTTGGAGAACAACGTTTGATGGTAGTTCGTCACCGCGTTGGAAAACATCAGATTCGAGTCGCTTGAGCTCGGCACAGGTGAAGAAGCGTGTCCGCGGTTAGGCTAGCCGAAAAGAGATCAGCAAGAAGCTCGGCCCGGCGTCAAAGTAGGTTATGCAAAAGAGAAATGTGTGTCGTACGAGGAAGAAGGGGTTGCTTTGGCAGGGTTATCGACGGAAGCCCCCGTCTAAAGTTTCCCGGCTTTACGGCCGGCTAAAATCGAGAGGGAACATTCAATTAGGTCTTATCGGTTCTCTCGAGCAGAGTTTTTATCGCGTTTGATCGCCCTTTATTCGCGTGTACGCCGTAGCTTGGCCTGGCCCGCGGCTTTCCCTCCCTTATCTCGTCGCTCGTGCCTCATTTGCGAACGAGAACCTCTTCCCACCCGCGGCTCCGAGGATAAAAAGGCTGCTTCTCTGCAGTCTCTCTTTCTCTCTTCTTAACCCTCCTGTGCTAAGCTCGTGCCCTTTTCCTTCCTTATCTCGCGCCCATCCCTTAAATCCACCCCCGCGCTCGCCGCCTCCTGTTTCTCTATAACTATAAATAAGCGTTTACGGTACCCTATCCTCCATCGCGATTTATTTAATTTACTCGCGACACGATTAAATTACCCGTTTAGCAGCGCGGCTCCATTGTTTTGCTGCGAGAAACTCTCTGCAAATGATTCTGTCGCGGGGGGTTGCTCCAGGAGGGTGATTAGTAATGGAAGTCAGAGAGAATTGATTATGGGAGCAAGGATTTTATACGTTTGCGAGGAACATGGATAGGTAACATCTAACTCTTTGTACTTCTATTGTAAAGTTAATTTAGCTATTTGTAATTTTCAGGGCAGAAATTCTGGTTGGGCCATCCGAATCTGTTCTGGTGTTTAATTGGAATTTTCTTTAAACAGTAGAAATTAAAACGATAGGGGTCGAATTAGATGAAACAAGAAGATCAACATGTTCAAATTGGTGGGGGTTGTAAAACATTCAATGAGAAGATCAACATGTACAAAATGGTGGGGGTTGAAAAACATTTAATATGAAGATCAACATACAGAGATTGTTGGGGTGGAATATTTTTTACATTTCTACAGCAAGCTTTCTTAATTTTTTCTGCTCTACCTACCTCGGGCGGTCAACTGAGTCGTTCGACTAAAAGTTATGCGATGTGAACGGGGTTTAAAGAATGAGGATCCATACGAGACCCGTCGCGGGAAGTTCCTCGGAAAAATTCGCCGTCCCATCAAGCAGCGGTAACGAAGCCCGTCGATCACTGAGGAATTCTTAACTGAACATGTCGGAATTTGAGCAACTATTTCGATTAACCGCGTGGAAATTTCGTGGAAACGGGGGGAGTGGGGTTCGGGCAGCAAGCTGGCGACCACGTCTATCCGAGCCCCGATCTCTCCGCGGCAATTACAGTCATTAATCTCCCATGGAAACAAAGGGGGGCAAATGAAACGCGGGTTTATAAAATCGTGATGGCGGTGAGCAAAGAGCCGAGGGGGTTGGAGGCGGCTGCGGTTCGACGACTCGGCGCTTTTATCCGTCGCGCGATGGAAACGAGATTTATCGGTCGCCGAGGGGAGGGAAAAACCTCGGAATCATTCCCCGAGAATCCCGGTGAAAATCGTCGGGGAAACCTGGTCGGATTTTCGTCGCGTTCCGAACGTCGCGCCGGAAGCTGAAGCCTCGCGGAGGAACCTTGCGGCTCAGCCTTCGGTTCGCTCCAAGAACAGCTTCGAGAACACCTTCTTGCTATGATTTCTCAGCTAACAATTCGCACCCACACACGAAACACCTATATCGCATGTACCCAGGAAATTGGCCAGCAACATTTCCAGCTGGAAACTACAATAATGCAGCTGTTCATAGGATAATTCTTTACTTTTTATGCAAAGCGTTACATACAAACAATACATCGAAAATGGAGAATTAGAATTTTTGTGATTGAGGATCCGCTCTCGAGAAAATTCAGCTCGAATATTCCTCGCATACGCATTTATGGATTTGATTAATTTTATTTTTGGAACGTTTTATTTGGTCGTAGCATTGATCGATTTTTACGGCTTCGCGCCGAGTGGTTCGGTGTGCGAGTAGTATTAGCGAGTGTAGGTGGATTCTTTATGTAAAAAAATAAACCGAAAATGTAGAATCAAAATTTTTGATTGAGGCTCCGTTTTCGAGAAAATTCAGTTCGAAAATTCTTCGCGTTCGCTTTTGCGAGCTTGATTAATTTTATTTGTGAAATGTTTTATTTTGTTGTAGCTGTACGATCGATGTTTACGGTGTCATACAGAGCGGTTCAGTTTTCGAGTTTCCATTTTAAGAGACCTGAAGTTCCAGAGAAATCGAAGTAGAAAAAAGAAATGGTGTAATTTCGGGGGTCGACAGGAAATCCCCCAGGTTGCAGGGTGTAAATTAAAGGGGGTTAAAGGAAGTTTTGGTCGCAGAGACAGGGTCGACGGTATTTCCAAGCCGGTGGCACGCTTTAAAGCAGCCCTTAACTTCTTCTTAACGTTCCAGCCGGTCCTCCGACAACGTTCTCGCATAACTTCCATCGCGACGACGCTTTTCACGGCGGGCACATTCGAACGGAATGAATGGTTGAAACTCGATAACGCCTCGAGAAAATATTTTCAAACGGCACGGTTTTCTCCTGTGCACATACCTATACTCACATACACACGCGCGAAAACTCTTGCATCCCCTTGCAGCCTAACACCCCCGCGATCGTAACTTTCCTCGTTTCCTTGGCCACCGAGAATAGATCATGCTCAATGGGAACGCTCTCGTGCTATGGTAGTAACAATGATCGCGTTTAATTGCCCCTGGTTTTGTGGGATATTTATGCACCCTTTTACAGACTAGTAATTATTATTTTTTTCTCTATTCAAAGAAGTGGAGTGGTATGGTCTGGCTGAAAATCTTTACGCATTTGTTGCAGATGCAAATGCATATATAAAATTATACAAGAAATAAGAATGTTTTTCTTCGAACCTGAACTGAATCGTCTTCAAATTGTAAATCTTGTGTACTTGTTGCAGATGCAAAATACACAGAACCAGTTTTAATGAATCAACGTTATTATTTTGTTATTTTGCATTTACGGAAACATTCGAACAAACAGACTGTGTTTTTCATCTCCAATGTTAATTTATATGTTTTCTTAGAGCCTCTCAATTGAATTATGTACTGTCTTTGTTGGGAGAGGTACAGCGAAAATGTAAAAAGGCACAGTGTAACGTTCAGACTATACATCTCGAGCACTTGTTGCTGATGCAAATGTACGAAACCATACAAATAAGGATTACGGTTTTAATGAATCAAGTTTTCTCGTTGTTTTGCATTTACGTAGACATTGGAATAAATAGATCGCTTTTCTCTCGTTTCCTGTTCCCTTTTCAGACGATTCCAGAGAGCTTAACAACGCGTTAAAGCAACGATAAAAATATACATAAAAATATCCGAGGATGAATCTCGAACCATCATTCGTAAAACAGAATTTCGATCATCCGGTGCAAATGTTTCAGCTGCGAAAATAGGAATCTGCATAAAAATACGCAGTCTAACCATAAAATCAAGACAACGAGATTTCTTCGAACACGGATGCGCGAAATTGTATGTAAATGATTTTCACGGCCGAGCGAATCTTGAGATTTTTGTTCGAGTTTCGAGAAATCTGTTGAAAGGGGCTGAAAGAAGATGGAAGTACGAGGGTGACGAGGGTCGGACAACGAAAGTCGATATCCTGGAGGGTGCAGTAGGGCTGGAAAACTGTCGGAGAAAGTTTCCAATTTAGCCAGGGACGAATTAAAGCATCGACGAGGGGGTAGGTATTGGAACGCGTGAACGAAAAATGAAAAGGCAGGGTATTTTCGACTGGGAACGAAATTTTTCGAAACGCAACTTTCGCCCGGGATTTCGGACTTTTCACCAGCGTTTCGACGATAATCGACCATTGTCGGAGAAAATGGGGGTTGGGGGAGGGACGACGAAGGGAGGAAAAACGCGACGAGAGAAACGAGCCGACGAACAATACCGCAATGAAGAGTCACGCTTTGCGCGCGATCCCCGCTGAAAGCCGTAAGAGGATTTCGTTTGACTGGGAAAAATAGTCGTACGGAGGTCGAACGCCCCTGCTACCCGTTAATTCGAGTCGGATAATTAACCATAAATTGTCCGTTGTGAAAAGGAATTGTAATCAGCGGCGACATCTGACCTGGTGCACGGTGGGCCGTCTCTATGAAACCGGTGGAATTAATTCGGAAATGTTCATGTCACGAAGTAGACTGAAAGTAAACTGAGAGAGACACATCTGATTTCATTTGTTGAATAAATAATAGGCAAGTTTAAGTCCCTTGAAGCATTTTGTTCCCAAGCGAATACTTTCTACCTAATTAATAGACTGCGGATGGAAATTCTCATTTTCATACATCATTTAATCCAGATTACAATTAAAATTTTCCCGTGGAACAGAGTTGTGAACAAACCAATCGCCTTTACTGCTGCACACATTTAAAGACATTAATGAAAATACCACTTTACCTTGCCAGCAGACATTTTCACATTTTACCCAGGTAAATTCATAAGAAAGCAAACTTGGAAAAAATCGAGTAACGAGGCTGGCCTTAAAGTGAACCATTAATTCCTCAAAGGTGATTAATAAAGAAAGACCTCCACCCCAAGATATTTACAAAGAATTTTTGCATCGTCGACGATAAGTACACCGTAGAATCCCCCTCTTCTTCTTTAATCGGACAAAATTAGCGGAAGGTAAGAGCTCGGTTTCAATTAAATGATTCTCCGGGTTCTTCTTACATTTTTCCCGTCTGTTTAATTTGAACGGAGTGTTGCCGACCAGGAAAGATACATCAACGCACAAAGGGTTAATTAACTGAGCCAAGGTGGTTGCGGGAACGCGATGGGAAAAACAGGGTGCGCGAGACCGGAAGAGAACACCCTGGGACCAGGGTGTTATTTGAAATGCCCGGAGCGATAAGTTTCCAGAAGGTGTATTCCACGAGGCCCGAGTACATAAACGCTGCTAATAAAGGTCTCAAAGGACCACAGAGCGAGAAGGATACTCGCGTAAAGTCTACCCTCTAATCCCTCTTCTTCCAGCTGGACGAGAAAGAGAGAGAGAGAAACGCGAAGATAGAGAGAAGCCTGGTTATACTGAAGACCCTTAGGATTACGAGCTCTCTCCAACGCGACCAACTTGGCCGATGTTTAGCCGGGAGCTAAAAAATTTGACCAAAGAAAATCCCAATTTCACCCTCGTCTTACATAGAGTGGACCGTAATTGGGAAGCTTTATCTCCAGGACGATTGAAAATGGCAAGAGATATTCTCGAAGAAAATTTAGAACGCTAAAGGAAAATCTATTATCCTCTCGCTTCGGTTTATTCAAGTGTGTAGAGGGAAAATTCGGAAAAATTGCTTTTCTTGAAATGCATCCCGAGGAACATTTTCTGTAAGCTGTTCTTTTTTAATATTCCATGCGACTGCAGTTTGCATGCAGGAGTGTATTTCTTGAGAGACGTTTTATTCACACTTCCTCCTACTTTTTTTTGAAAAGTTGTCTTCCATGATTTAGTACAAACCTCGAAAGTATTTCTTTCGTTTTTTCCGGTTTGTAAAACTGTGAACGATGACCAGAGTTAAATGACTGTTGGAGTCAAATATTTCCCTCAAATCGGAAAAGTTTCAACCCCCAATTATGTGTTCCGCTGCATCCCTTAATGCCAAGGGTTTTTTTCACCCTACAACGCGAACGATGACCAATAAAATAAATCCTAGAGTCAAATATTACCCTCAAAAGTTTGAACACCTAATTTCGTGACATGCTGCACCCCTAATTCGAAGAGACTTTTTCGCCCTTTAACGTGAACGATGACCAATAAAATAAATCCTAGAGTCAAATATTTTGCTGCGAATTACGTCCAACATAAATTCCGTCGAAAATTAACGTGCCCACTCTGTTACGTGTCCCCGAAAGATTGAATAGAGGTGGACCGTAAAACAATGTACCAACAGGCTACGAAATAGGGAGGACCATCGGGTCGCTGCAGCAGTTCGTTTCCTTTATCTTCTTTCGCCGTTTTGCAGATGGAGGAACCGTTAGAAGGAACTAGCGATTGCTCGTTGAACGTAATGGAGTGGCGTAGATAAACACGATACAAGCCGGGACCCCGATCCTCCGAGACGAACAATTTTCACTTAACGCTTCTCTAACGCGGCGCGAGTTGTTTGCCTTCTACTTCGATCGAGAAATCTCGAAGGATTCGACGCTCGTGGACGGATACGAAAGGACTAGAAAGCCGTTCGAAGCCCCTCTTGAAACGTTGCAGACCCTCGAGGGTCTCGAACACGACTCGAGCGACGGGGAATCGGTTTTTTCTTCTTTTTTTCGGCGAGGGTAGCTTGTTCCCAGTTTAAGAAGGGTGCGGAGTGGATCCTCTCTCGGTTTTCTAAATTTTTTATCGGCTTTACAAGTTCTCAATTAAACCGACCGACAGACGTCCTCGTTCCGGATGTTCGAGCCACTTTGCGGGATGAATTTCAGAAATAAGCCATCGCCATGTATCCGACGTACATACTTGCAATTTTAATTTCTAGAGGAAATATATGTGTTTTCGAGTTTCGTCCGTTTTTCTTGTGAATTTTCAACCCTGGATAAATAGTATTTCGTTAAAGTTGGGATAGAAACTTTTGGATACTTCAATTTTTACATGAAAGATTTAATTAGCTGAAAATTTTTAACCCTAAATAATTCATCTGTCCGGATATTATCCAGATATGTCCAATTTTAGTCCTCGCAGTATCTCGACAGTGCTCGACAAACACTTCTTTAATCATTTCAATAATTTGAATCTGTTCTTTTACTCACTGATTTTCGTTGGAAACGTATAAAATCCGCAGTCCGAATGTAACAAATCTATAAATATCCATCTTGCTTCTAAAACCGCCGAATAAACTCCCTTGACAAATCGTCCAAACTCCGAACACCAATTAAATCTCCATTCCAAACCACTAGATTACAGTCTGACCCATTTAAAGGTTTTACCACTGAAACCCTTGAAATTTTCACATTGACTCGAAATCCTCCATTTCCGCCGTTAGCGGTAGTAGAATCCGAGTCCCGGGAGTACTGGATCCGGATAAGAAGATCTCTCTTGATCAAGAAACCCAAGATTTCCCACCTGGCCCAGACAAATCCCTCTAACTTCAATTAAAATTACAAATGACTTGAGCGCGTTACTACCACCGGCGTTGATAACGCCAATCTCCCAAACAACCAGACAGAGCGAAAAAGGTTAAAGATCCGGTGAAATAAGAGAGAAAAGAGAGAGAGAGAAGTGAGCCTGGCAGTTTCCCTAATTCTCTATTTCAGTGAAACTTTTTGAAAACACTGTTCCTAGAAATAGGGGTTTGAAATTAACCCGGGAGTTGAATTAATAAATGAAACGAGTCAAAGGGTAGATAAACGGACACACGGATCGGGCATTCAGGTGAAAGGGAAGACAGTCGCGAGGGGATCGAGCGATTTTACGTAAGCGTTGCTCTCTCCGTTGTTGTTGTTCGATCCGCAACAGTAGGACGCGTCTGTCGATTCGTCAGCGAAATTCGCTTTTAGCTCTCTCTCGGCCTGTAAAAGCGCAGGCGTCGCTCCTACATAGATAATTCATAATGACGACAGCTGGGCTATAGTTGTCATTCCAGCACACGGAAACCCCTTCCTCGGCTTTTCTTCTTCCATCGACCCTTTTTTCTTTTCCTTTTTTCCTTTCTCTATTTTACCTGACTCTCTCGCTCGACGCTGCTCCCCTTACTCTTCCAACTTTTCCACCTTCTCCGCCTCCTCCTACGCCCTACACGCTATTTCTCATTCGCCTTTTCACACACCCATCCCCATTCCAACGTCCCCATCCCAATCCTATCGAGAAATTTGTTGCTCCACGACCACCGTGTTACGGATCTTTTAACGTAATTGGTCGGTGTTCGTTCCTACAGCGAGGAATTGCCAGGGTCCGACGATTTAGCCGGATTTCGTGTTGCACCTCTGACACCCCTATTTCTACAACTCCGGTTTAAGAACTCCCATCTACAAAACCCCTGTTTCCAGGACTCTCGTAATCTCAAATTCTTGTTTCTAAAGTCCTCGTTTTTATAACCCCCGTTTCCAGGATCCTCGTAATTTCATATACCTGCTTTCGGGACTCACAAAAATTTCAAACACCTGTTTCTGAAATTCCTATTTTTAAAAACCCTGTTCCTGAATATCCTATTTCTCAAAACCCCTGTTCTTAAAATATCGATTTCTGAAACCCCTGTTTCTGAAACACCGGTTTCCAAGACCCCGGTAATTGCGAACCCCTATTTCTAAAACTCCGGTTTGCAAGACCCTGTACTTGCAAACCTTGGTTTCCAAGAGCCCCGTAATTGCAAACTCCTATTTCTAAAACCTCGGTTTCCAAGACCCCCGCAATCTCGAAGCCTTGTTTCTAAAATCCAGGTATCCAAAACTCCTATTTCAAGAAACCAATTAAGTTCAAACCCTCTTTGTAAAACCCCCATTTACAAAAACCCTGTTCACGAAACCCCCGTTTTCAAAATCCCCTTTTACAAAACTCCCGTTTACAAAAACCCTGTTTACGAAACCCCCGTTTTCAAAATCCCCTTTTACAAAACTCCCATTTACAAAAACCCTGTTTACGAAAACCCCGTTTTCAAAATCCCCTTTCATAAAAACCCTGTTTACGATACCCTCGTTTTCAAAATCTCCTTTTACAAAACCCCCATTTACAAAAACCCTGTTTACGAAACCCCCGTTTTCAAAATCCCCTTTTACAAGACCCGTTATCAGAACCTTTTGTTCCTACGCAAACATTGTCTCCCAATAAAAAAGCTGATGAGCGGATGAGGCAGTTTAGACTAGATTCGAGTCCATGCACGTTCTAGGCCGATAATTCTCGCGACTAACGACCGAGCGGGCTTTACGGGCCTCGCGGCGACGATCATTCGGCCGGCGCGGCGCGAAGCAAAGCAGAGCAAAGCAGAGCAGAGCGGAGCGGAGCGTGTGTTAGAGGCGTCGATTCGACGTTTAACTCCTCGCGATCGACCAAGTAATTTCGCCCTTGTCACCCGGCTCGCAATTCCCGATAAACGGTCCCGCCTTTCTGTCAACGCTTCTTTCTTCCCTTCGATTCTTTCGGAATCTCAATCAGATTCTCAAAGTTCCGGACAACGTGCTACAAACTCTAACACGTTATTCCTCTCCAGGCTCTGTATAAATTATTTCGAACGTCTTAAATGACAGATTAGCTCTTGATCAATTAGAGTCTACCCTATAGAAAATGATTTCAAATACCTCAGATGACAGATCGGGTCCTGATCACCTACGTACAGCACCTCGAGTGACGGATTAGCTCCTGATCAGATCCTAACCAGCTACAGAGCATCTACAGATTCTATATAAAATTATTTGAAACACTTCAAGTGACCGATTAGTTCTCGATCGTATACGGAGCGTGTAGAGACGCTATATAGAAATATTTCAAACACCTTAGGTGACAGATTAACTCCTGATCACTAGATTGGGGATCTTTACGTATTTATCAGCAACAAACATAAATGACAACTTCTCTACGTTTACCATAAGAAATTTTCTAGTTGATTGAAATTAACTCGATCCTAATTCTGGTTTTATAAAGCAAGCCATGGAATTTCGAACTTGCATAAAAATCCTAACCCAGACCCTGTATAAAATGATTTCAAGCATCTCAGATGACGGAACAGCTCCCGATAAGTTCTTAACTTCAGCAGCCAGTTCAACCTCGGCTCAATCCTAGATCATTTACAGATCAGCTACACGTCATCTTCGAATCAGCTCGTTGCCCGAAAACAAAGGGGAACCGAGTCGGAACCGCATCGACGAAAATCGTGTGCGTGCAACGAGGTGAAACGGGGTGAAACGAAGTGCAACGCAGTGCAACGTAGTGCACGAGGCGGCGTCGTCGGTGGTGCATCGATTCGGAAACGTTCGAAAAAAGCGAGCTCGTCAACCTGCTACTCACCTAAGCAACGATCGCTCCGCCGTCCGTGCAGGCCTCAACTTTCCAGCGTCGTCGCCTCGAAGTTCATATCAAGCCGGGTTTCCAGCGAACGGACGAGAGAACTTCCTCAAACCTCTGAAAGGTTCGCGACGGGTGCAGCGAATAAGACACACGAGAAGAAGGGGAACACTAATCCTCGTCGATCACACTCCCGAAAGAGAAAGAAGAAGTCCGTCGTGCCACTGGTCGACGATGCACACCGGTCGACAACGGTCTCCGTTGATCCTTTCAGCTTGACCCACAAGCTGGGACTCATTTGCTAAACCTCTTTGTAGAACGAAGCCTCCGTCCGCGGGGAAATCTGGTGCACTGTTCCAGGTGACTGGATCCTTGAAACAGGTCCAGAAGCGAGGATGTTACACCTGGTTCGGTTGACCTCGGGGAATTTTGTTCACCGAGGATCACGGTTGGCGCCATAGGACCCGGGGCTGCTGGTCTAGGTGGTTTGCCACGTTGGTTCTCGACGCAGCATCTTCGCAACTCGCGTGTACTAGCTCCTCTTAGGTTAGCCGATCCTTCGTGGTGATTCGCGCGTTGATCAGGACACCCGGACGATCCGGAATCCTTGAAGACCCTGGTCCTAGGGTTATCGACGCGGTTCTGCCAGGCTCTGGACGAGAAACGGCGGTCGTCGAGTGCCGTGGGAACTGTCTGCCGTCCATGAAGAGCGTCGCCGGCACGGACGCACCCCGTAGACGGGCTGCACAAGGCGCAAGATCAGTCCGAAACGGTCCCGGAGCGCATGTGCGGCCTCGTGCGGTCCGACCGCCGCATGAAGGAACGCCGCAACCTCGTTCCGACAGCCTCCACTATTTCGAACACCCCCGCCCGCACGCTTTCCCACCCCCGCTACACCACCGGAGCCACGGTCCCGGCTTGATATCTCGCCGTCTCCTTCGTCTTCCTCCGATCGAGAGATGTCGAAGGCCGAGGCCACGCGACCCCTCGGATCTCTTCCTGATCGTTCCTCTGACAGCGACCTTCTTCTGCGATTCTTCCCGCGAGTCGCACGGGCTTCGGACCTCGATGCACGGGACGGTGCCATTCGTTAACCTGTTGGAGGTTTACTGCGGTTAGAGAAGAATTGATGGCCTGGAGTCTGGAGGATACTGGGTTGATGGAGGAGTTTGCAGATTTGATGCACTTATCGTAACAATGAATTAATTGTTCGAGAATATTTTTGTTGCATACAGGTTCTGCAATCATATTCCAGGTTTTAGAATTGTTTGATTAACATAAACACCATTTCACTCTGTCTTTTCAGGATACTGGGTTGATGGAGGAGTTTGCTGATTTGATGCACTTATGGTAACAATGAATTAAATGTTCGAGAATATTTTTGTTACATACAGGTTCTTCAAACATATTCCCAGTTTTAGAATTGTTTGATTCCCACAAACACCATTTCACTCTGTCTTTTCAGGATACTGGGTTGATGGAGGAGTTTGCTGATTTGATGCGCTTATGATAACAATGAATTAAATGTTCGAGAATATTTTTGTTGCATACAGGTTCTCCAAACATATTCCAGGTTTTAGAATTGTTTGATAACCTAAATGCCATTTTCACTCTGTCTTTTCAGGATACTGGGTTGATGGAGGAGTTTGCAGATTTGATGCGCTTATGATAACAATGAATTAAATGTTCGAGAATATTTTTGTCACATACAGGTTCTCCAAACATATTCCAGGTTTTAGAATTGTTTGATTACCATAAACACCATTTCATTCTGTCTTTTCAGGATACTGGGTTGATGGAGGAGTTTGCAGATTTGATGCGTTTATGATAACAATGAATTAAATGTTCGAGAATATTTTTGTTACATACAGGTTCTTCAAACATATTCCAAGTTTTAGAATTGTTTGATTCCCATAAACACCATTTCACTCTGTCTTTTCAGGATACTGGGTTGATGGAGGAGTTTGTTCAGGATACAGGTTCTCCAAACATATTCTAGGTGTTAGAATTGTTTGATTACCATAAACACCATTTCACTCTGTCTTTTCAGGATCCTGGGTTGATGGAGGAGTTTGCAGATTTGATGCGCTTATGGTAACAATTAATTAATTGTTCGAAAATATTTTTGTTGCATACAGGTTCTGCAATCATATTCCAGGTTTTAGAATTGTTTGATTACCATAAACACCATTTCACTCTGTCTTTTCAGAATACTGGGTTGATGGAGGAGTTTGCAGATTTGATGCGTTTATGATAACAATGAATTAAATGTTCGAGAATATTTTTGTTACATACAGGTTCTTCAAACATATTCCAAGTTTTAGAATTGTTTGATTCCCATAAACACCATTTCACTCTGTCTTTTCAGGATACTGGGTTGATGGAGGAGTTTGTTCAGGATACAGGTTCTCCAAACATATTCTAGGTGTTAGAATTGTTTGATTACCATAAACACCATTTCACTCTGTCTTTTCAGGATCCTGGGTTGATGGAGGAGTTTGCAGATTTGATGCGCTTATAATAACAATGAATTAAATGTTCGAGAATATTTTTGTTACATACAGGTTCTGCAATCATATTCCAGGTTTTAGAATTGTTTGATTACCATAAACACCATCTCACTCTGTCTTTTCAGTTGTCATTGTAAACAAACGTTGTGCAAAAAATTGAATCCACTGTGTAAATTAGACGTCTCGACGACGTTGTGTATACACGTCGATCGGATGTCGTTGCGCGGATGTGGACCACAGTGTAAAAATAGTGTAGAGACAAATACACATTTATATTGTGCTGAAACAAAAGATGTCTCTATATTTATCACTGGACTGCGGACCTTGCTGTATTCGCATCGCACGAAAATCTTCGAAAACTTGTGAAACGATATTGGTGGTAAAACGACTAAATATTGGTGCACTGTTATTCCCTTCTCATTCGCAGCGAAACCTTTGGTACGGAAATGAAAAGTTTATATCAATTTTTACACAAACGCACGGAAATCTTCAGAAACTTGTAAAACAGAGATAGACATTTATTTCAATGTTTACCTTTGAAAATTTGTTTATTTGTCACGAATAAAGACCATGAAATAAATAAAATGTTATTTTCTGTAGTTGGAATAAATTCAGAATCATATTACGCTTCCTGAAAAGCGTACTTCACGTGTTTCTACGAGTTTTTATAAATACAAATGCATAAATATCAGCAGCCGACAGATGAGACAAGAGTCGGAGGCAGCCACTTTTGCAACTCGTCTCGACAATGCGTTTAATCCTTCGGAATATTCAATTAGCGACAGCGAAAAGGCTGACAAACAAAACTCCGTTCATAAGTGTTCCGCTGGTATAAAGTGGTCGGTTTGAATTCGACAACGGAGGACGAATGTATCAAAGGTAATAGACTTGAAACAATGTAAATGAACGGTAATTTCAAAGTCACGAGTGCTGGGGAAAATTAACAGGTTTCAAAGCGGCTTTAGAAACATGCTCTGCTTCCTCTCAAACATAAGTTGAACAATGAACTTGAGATTTAAAATCGAGCATCATTGTCGAAATCGTGATCCTAAATTGAATTTAACAAATAAATTCAAATAGCATTCGGGTCGTTTTATACTTTATCCTAAATTTGTACTGTCAAGTATTTGGGCTCCCTGAATTTATTTAACGAAACTCTTAACGATATATAAACTTTTGCGAGCGCAACTACTAACAAATTGCATCTTTAAATATAATTAAGGAGAAACTAAATATTTTCTTTCGGAGCATCCAATATAAAATTGTAAACCGTAGTAAATAAATATAAAGGTAGAACGGTGTTTAAAACGTTTCCACGTGAATAATTCCAGCTTTGCCCAGTAATTTTGAACAGTTCCAGTGAACAAACACTGTCCTCGGCATTCGAGAGTCGTCGCTCTCAAGAAGAGGAGTGCACTTTTGAGTTAGGTCAGCGATTTCCCGCGAAAACAGAATATTGAAAATAAACAGAAGCGTGCTCCCCTTAACGAGCTTTTATGTTCCCCATTTAACGGGGGATACATGTTAATTGAATTCACGGGTTGAACGCGGATTAAACGGTTCAGAGCAAAAAACAATTCGAATTATCGGCGAAAGCAGCGCGCGAAAATTGAAATTCTACTGACTAAATTTGATTTTTCTCAAAACGATTGGAAGAGTATATTTTCATTTAAGAAAATATTTATTGCGCATACAGGTCAACAGTCAAATAACGAAGAATAGAAAATTCATTCTAGAAATTTTTATCGAACCTCTGTTTCTTGTGGTGCGGACAATTTTCGTTTACTATAAAAATTCCTTGTTTATCGAAAATGAAAAGCTCGGTCAAGCTGTCTTGTTTCCTGTGTTAGCAACAATAAAAAGTAGTGGAGAATAATCCGATATCGGATGGCGAGAATCGAGCACGAATTATTGGGGACCTGGATTAATTGGGGATATTTCCGCGCTGAATTTGTTAGTATCGCGTTACCGGGTGCAAAATTCGTTAATATACAGCGTGACGCAGAAATCTGATTCACTATCTAGAAAACGAATTAACTTGTAATCAATTCGGCTCGTAACGCGGGCTGCTGCGATTATGCGACATTTGTTTCCGAGGAGAAATACGTAACAAGATTTGCAACGATAATGTAATGCACGTTCCAAGAGACTTAACAAGTATACTAGTCCTCATGATGACTATTCACACTTTCTAAACACCGATGATAATAAAAATTCAGTATGAAATTAATTATAAATTCTGAAACATATAAAACGTGCTGAACTTTCCAACTGTATATTTCTCGTGATGTACAGTTATTACATTGAACTGAGTATCTTTATAATACTTTACTTTGGAAACACTTTTAACTGAAAATATTACATTTACAACGTATCGCTTAATTTTATTTTATTACGCCTTTTACTTATCGTGTGGTCACGGTTTGACTTTTCATGTTCGCTTCTGATCAAGAAGTGAATCGAACGACGGATCGATCTTGTAACGGTTCGTGCGCGACCGATGATTTGCCGCTATGCCAGCTAATTGGATACAGGCCTGCCACTCACAAAATCATTGTTACAATTTTAACAATCATATTATAAATATATTTAACCAATGTTAGAAGAGCTGCTTTTGCCTTGTAATTACATAGCCCTTAATCTTTAACTCTAGGTTCACGGGACCCGTCAAAATGACGGGTTCTAATATTCTTAATTTGCGATTATTAAGATTCTAAAGATGCTTCTCTGAGAAATTATTTACCAAATTTAATTCTTGGGGTACATACTATCGGAAAAATGGCCAAAAATTTGGATAGACACATTCTTTTTTTTTTTTTTTTATTAAGGTTTAACGTCGCATCAACATCTAGGTCATTAGCGACTAACTTCTATTGTGTTTATCTAAATTTTGTTGAAGTGGTTAATATTTTTTAGGAATTCAATGGTGTTTGTTAGATGCTTTTCAGATGTGAGGGCCGTGTTCTGGTTGATTCCAAATTTGAGTCGCTGGGTGGAGAATTTTTGACAGTCATATAAGATATGGTGGGCTGTGAGCGGGGTGTTACAGCAGATTGGTGGGTCTGTCTTCTTTATGAGAAATTCATGGACACATTCTTGTTATGTTTATAAATTAATGTAAAATAGTTACATTTAGACCTCCGTAAACCTAGTGTTAACTAAACAAATTTTAATTAAACGGAGACCGAGGTTCGAGAGCCTGAATTAATTTACGTAATTAGATGCGACAACGATGCAGAAAGGTGTTTTATGGAAAGATTAGTTACAGGATTCAAAGGAATCGTCGATCGGGCTCCGTCGATCCATTTTTTTCCAGCTTCTCATTACATTTCCTCCACGAAAGAAGATTTCATATTTCATCCCGGGCGGTCTCGGTCCCTTTATCTATTCCGCGAGTCGTCGCAGATAGAAACAAGCTCCCTCTTTTTGCGGATGACAGCGTGCTCCCGGAAGACCTGCCTCGAACGTCGTCGCCGCCGCTGCTGTACACTTCGCAATTCTTTTTTTTTCTGTGCTCTCCTTTGCCTGGTGCGCGACGGACATCTTGCGTGCTACCTCGCGACATCTTGTCTCCTGTATTTCCTGTCTGCGGGAGCTCCCGGGAAAATCCTCTGAGAAAATTGTTATGCAGGCGGTTAACAAATCGATCCTCGCGATCCTGCACGCATGGCTCGATCAAAAAACATTTCAATCCGAAAATTGATCGCCGCGTCGATCACTGTTCATTCAAATCTCTTAAAATTGTTGCTTTCATAAGAAATACATTTTTCAGTCTTCATTACTTTTAATTTATTGATTGACCGATCCATTTATTATTATTTTATTGATTCGAGTCTCTTAAGTTCGTCGCTGTCCATTTGTTTGGATTACAGTGGAGTTTAAATTATCAGGGACAAATTGTTTATTTTTCATTACTTGTATTTTATTGATCCACTGATTTATTATTATTCTATTGATTGACCGATCCATTTGTTATTATTTTATTGATTCCACTCTCTTAAGTTCGTCGCTGTCCAATTGTTTGGATTACAGTGGAGTCTAAATTATCAGGGACAAATTGTTTATTTTTCGTTACTTGTATTTTATTGATCCACTGATTTATTATTATTCTATTGATTGACCGATCCATTTGTTATTATTTTATTGTTTCGAGTCTCTTACGTTCGTCGCCGTCCAATTGTTTGGATTACAGTGGAGTCCAGATTATCAGGGACGAATTGTTTATCTTTCGTTACTTGTATTTTATTGATCCACTGATTTATTATCATTCTATTGATTGACCGATCCATTTGTTATTATTTTATTGATTCAACTCTCTTAAGTTCGTCGCTGTCCAATTGTTTGGATTACAGTGGAGTCCAGATTATCAGGGACGAATTGTTTATCTTTCGTTACTTGTATTTTATTGATCCACTGATTTATTATCATTCTATTGATTGACCGATCCATTTGTTATTATTTTATTGATTCAACTCTCTTAAGTTCGTCGCTGTCCAATTGTTTGGATTACAGTGAAGTCCAGATTATCAGGGACGAATTGTTTATCTTTCGTTACTTGTATTTTATTGATCCACTGATTTATTATCATTCTATTGATTGACCGGCACATTTGTTCCGACGATGTATTCTTCGTTCGCCGGTAAACGCTTTAAATTGAATGCGGATAACACGCAAACTCTTAACTCATTAATACCCTACGTTACGCGAACGCAACGTTGAATTTCAATCAAAACGTTTTTGTCGATTTGCATTATTGAATTTGAAATGCTGAAAAATCTCGTTTATTATACGATGTTCACCGGGATGTTTTCAGACTTGTTTGTAAAGCATCTCGAAAGAGAAAAGTCACTTTCTTTCGGCGGTCCACTCGTTCAGCGCTCTCGCAAACGTTCAAAAACTCGTGAAGCTGTCGCAAGCATTTTTCACGGGGATCGAGCACACACATAAATCGAGAGACTTCGATCCCGTATTTCGATGCGACTCGTTGTCGATCGTCGTAAGCCCGGCACGATTACATTGCCCGAAGATATTCCATGAATAAAACGCGACGGGATTGGACTCACCGAGCGTAGCGCAGGTGTGCGGAGCGTGGCCTGAGACCGGGCTCGGTCACCTGTCACACCGGAAGATATATTTAATGGTACGCACCAGGGCGTGCACCTTCGCGATCACCTCCTCCTGCATCAGGTTGAAGCACATCGCTATCAACGCCATACCTGTAACACACCGTGACACCTGAGTTACACTTTTCGTAGTGATGCAGCCTCAAAGTTAGCTAAAATTATGGCTGAAATTGGCATCCCGATTATGTTGCAGAATTCCAGCTAATTTATTGTGTACACGTCGGTGCGTCAAGTGAATTCTGAATTTTTTAAAATTAATTCAGCAATCATATTTTCCTCCTCCGTTATTTGCTAGTACAATTTATTCTCGCGCACAATGCAGCCTTTTAAATAATCAAATAAACATTTGTATTCAATAAAAACTTTCGCTTTATTACGTCCAGAGGTACGTCAGACTTCGGCCGCATTAATAAAATTGCTATTTGCATTTTCACAGTGCCCCAACAGTTTAAAACTAAATGTAAATTTTATCTTACTACGACTCTCGCACGCTCCTCAATGTTTTATTTCATTGCATTCCAATTCCTGTAAATTGATGTGCGGAAAGTAATAAACATCCACAAGTCGGCTGGCATTTTATTACACATAATTTTATTTGCCGGGTGATAGAACATTTTTTATGAAAATGATTTTCATAAAATTTCGATTTCATTTCGCAGACTGGGCCCATTTATACCGTCGCACACGATTGTCAGAAGCAACTCGACGATTGAATTAGCATCGTTGATGTTTATCGTATAATTCTCCCCAGGGTGCAACATTCGAAGACCTAGATGACACGGTGGACCGGCCGATCGAATTTTAATGTTAAGTTTCGAAGGGATGGAGTTCGCTTGGATTATTGATGTCTCCCTAGTTGCTCGTTGGTTGGGGATGGGAACGTGCATCTAAAGAAACGAAGCGTCTCTTTCGATTATTATTGTGTTTATGGTTTAAGTGGTTGATGGACCGATCAGTTCGGTAATAAGTCTACATGGAAGAAGAAAATCAATGAGGCAGTCTGAAACAATACCTCCTTGTTTGGGGCCGATAATGGCCACTTAGAGAAGCAGAGAATCTTTTTAGGTAATTACCAGACTGCGGATTTCGTGCGTTTATGACAAAAATGGGTAGTTGCGATTTGTAACAGTGAACAGATTTAACAAATTCAAGAGCATCAATGTATTAGTTGCAGCTTACGAACATTATTAACCCCTTGCCGTACTTTGACGAGCCAGACTCGTGATGAAGATTTTTAACAAAGTCTAACAAATATGAATGTTACGCGTTTCATTTTGGATGAAATAAAATTTCATTCGTTTGTAATCAATATTTAAGCATTCGAATAAATGTAGCCATACAAAGAATATACATTTTCTTTTTCGTTCTACGACATTTTTTTGCATGAAGACGTTCTAATCACTGTAACTGTGAAAGAAAAGGTACGGCAAGGGGTTAAAGGATGAGAGAAATTTTTACCTGGCCGTTGTTCGTTGCAGCAGATGCGAACGATTTTTATTTCGCATAAAGTTTCGCAGTCTAGTAATTAAATTTATGTTCATGTAACAAATTGACAGATTACATTATTCTAAATTGAAAGAAAATGTCTATTTGAATGACTTCTGACTTGCTCTGTATTTGGGACCGAGAATGAACACTTAAAAAAGCAGGGGATCTTTTCAAGATTGTCAGCTACATTTGTATAGCGTACTACGAAAAACCAAGAATTATAACAAACTCGACGAAACAAGGAAAAAATATACAACCCCTGTTCTCACCAATCAGATCGAAGAAACAGGAGTGTCCCTAAAGAACCGTTCAACTACAACTATGACAACACAGCTCGGCTCCTGTCAGTTCCAAGACCCGATCCAGCCCCGTCGAACTTTTGTGCTCCGTTGTACAAAGTGCCGAGGTTAAAAAGCAATCGATCTTGCGACCCTTGACACGCTTCGCGCACACTTTCGGCCCTCGAATCCTCATTAAGTGGAAGGGTTGATCCACAAAGAGCGAAACTTTTTCGCCCGCGAATAAACCGTGCCGCGCGGATGTTCCGCCCGGGCGAAAAAATTCCGCGCTGTTGCCGATTATACGCGGGGTATCATGGGATCGATCGTTTCGAAATCCGAGCGGTTCTCACACGCGCGCGGGCGCGAGACAAAGCGTTCAACGACTTAACGCGCGAAACCATCGGTATGCGCGGATCCAAAGCGGATAAACCGGAGGCCCGTTCGACGAATTATAGTAGCCGTTTCAGTTCTTTCGGAACGATTAAGTCTGCCCACGGGACATCCTGTTCGTTCCTAGCATGCCGTTCCCCACGCACGCGAAAATTCCCGGGAATCCGATTGCCGTTTCGGCAAAGAAACAATCACGAACACACGCTCCCGTCCATCTGCTCGTCGATAAACTACGTTCATCGATAGTTTTTAAATCTCCCGGTTCTTTTTTCGCCATTTTTCGTTCTCTGGGTTACGAATTATTGATACCGATCGATCTTTTGTTTCATTGTTTCTTCGCTCGAAGCGACAGAGGATACCCATTGATCGTTCGAGAGGGCGGGCGAGCCGCGCTACGGATAGAGCTTATTCGTCAAACGTCCGTTCTATTTTTCGTGAAAATAATCGTTAACGTCTACCGTTCCCTCTCGGTGAAATATCATTTCGATACTTTATTGTATCGGCTGTTCTATTTTCATTCTTTATGTTGGTGCCAGTAGGCACGGGGTGAGTCGCGGGAATCGGTGGCAAGGGGTTGATGGGGGTGGCAGAGAAATTGTTAGTGGATGTTCGCGTAGTCGGAGGAAAAAGAACAAAGGGGCCGTAATGATATTTAATAGTGTTCGTATGGTTCGTTAGAATATACTGCAGATTTTTGCGCAGAATGAAAATTTGCATGAATTGAGATGGAATAAAAATTCATTCATTCTGTTAATCATTTCGTAATTATTAATCATTTCGTTTATTTTTATGCAGAATTCATGTTACATTTACTATGTTTTATCGGATTTTTGTATGTTTGTTAGATTGCGAGATGTTGTTCTCGAGACACTGTGGAATAGTGTACGATTACAACCGACAAATTGTTCAAGTAGAATGGCGTGCTGATTATTTTGATTGGTAGTTGGATAATGGCTGGAATAATCAAGATAACGCAGGATAAGGCAGGATAACGATCGGAGAAGCTAGAATCAAACCAATGTGTAATCAGGATAATTGGACGGCCATATTGGAACAGCTTCAACAAATCGACTGAAGTGCTCGTACAAACTTCATTCTAAGCAAAACACGTTTTATCTGGAAACTTACACCTCATAAAAGAAGTACAGTGACTCCCACTAATATTCGGACACTCTTAAAAAGACGATAACTTTTTAAATATTGGACCATGCGATTTGAACTTTTTTTGGAAAGCTAGAGCAATTAGTTTACTACAGGATGTGAAAAGAAATTTTTTCAACAATTGCAAGTTGTCGGAATTGCAGAGTAAATGCTAAAAGTTGTATTTTGCAAGTTTTTCATGTGGCTCTATGTTGAAAATTTAAAAAGTACGTTTTGTAGATATGTGTGAATTATATGCATTGTAAAAGTTTCATCGAAACGGTTGATGCGGGAAGAAACGACAGGCATTGAAAGATGGAAGAATCCTTAGATTTATTGCAATTAGAGTCCGAAAATCGTGAAAAAACTGCAAGTTTTACCATCTTTAAACGTTTGTAGCTCATAGCAACGTCGACTGATTTTGATGAAATTTTCAGAATACGTTTAATTGACACAGATCTACAAAACGTATTTCTAAAATTTTCAATATAGGTCCACATTAAAAAATTTTAAAATGCAACGTTTAGTATTATTTATACAATTTCGGCCAATTGAAATTTTTGAAAAAATTTCTTTCCACAACATGTAGTAAACTAATTGCTCTAGCTTCTGAAAAAAGTACAAATCGTACAGTCCAATATTTAAAAAGTTATCGTCTTTTCAAGAGTGTCCGAAAATATTAGTGGCAGTCACTGTATGTAATAATAATAATAATTTACAATCAACTTGTGCGGAAAGAGCTAGAACGAATTAACCGCGTAAGTCGAAAACTTACTGTGTATAATTCAAATTTTCAGCACATTCTACTCAAACGTCGCATAATAAGGTGTGCAAATTGATTTTTAAAGAAATTTTGTGCACAGAAAAATTGTTGAATTTCTCTTATTGTTTCACGGTATGTGTCCCTTTAAGGGATTAAACAAGGAGGGCGTCGAAGCGTAAAAATGGCCACTCACCGAGCATCAGGTACATCGAGCAGAAGATGAAGGACAAATCTAGACCCTGAGCCGCGTAGATTTTGTCGCCGGGAACGATATCCCCGAAGCCTATGGTCGATAAAGAGACGAAGCAGAAATAAGAGCCGTCTAGCATGTTCCATTCCTCCCACTCGGAGAACAGGATCGCTCCGCCCCAGATGTATCTGGAAAAGTCGTACGGAACGGCGAACTTTTAGAACCGGAAATTCTGCCCGTTCGATTCACGCTAAATAATTCCGTGCTTTCGGCTGGAACTTAACCGGCCTAGTTGCTACACTCCGAATTAGTTTTAGATTCTCCGACCCGGGCGATGTAACGACAAATATTCGCGAAGAATTACACAACCGCAAGTTACATCATTCGATCGATAAACTTTATGCACTTATTACAAACATTAAACTTTATCGTTTACAGCAGGACACTTTTTACCAAATTATTCCAAAGGCTATTTTTCCTCTCGAATGAATAAGCTACCATCAGAAACGTGATCCAATTTAAGAGAAAGATTTTTCAGGACTTTTTTTTGATACTGCATAATTTGAAAAGAATGAAGAATGTAATTTATGGAATTATAAAGCTCGGATCGCAATTTTTAGTCGAAAGCATCTGACGCATTTCCCCGCAGCTAGATTGTTCGAATATGGAGCCTGAATATTGTTAATACTAACCCGACCATAATGGCGACGCACAGAGTCAAAGGCACCGTGACGCGCTGAGGATCGTAGCTGCTGCTTTCATCATCGTCATCGTCGTTCCCGTCACCCTCCTTCGTCCCCTCGCTGCTCTCTAAACTTTCTTTGTCCGTACTCGTCGCATCTATCTCTCTTCCGTGCATATTAACCATCTGTTCACCGAACAATTGTAATCAGTACTGTATAATTGTCAAACTATAGGGAAGGGGAACTATCAGACACAAAAGATCGAAATTGAAAGTCTTCAGACTTCCACAATAGTTGTTCCATGTTAAAGCTAACGTACCAATGGCAAAATTATGAAACATGCTTCTGTAGGCAATTTAAATAATCATCATCAATTGTATTCAATGATTTACATTTTATAAATAAAATTAGAGGTTCGTCCAATTGGAGCATATTTAGAAAAATGATCCGAGATTCTTTTTTATTCTGTTCTCTAGATAAAATGAAAAGGAGAGAAACATTTTGTATTTTGGAAAGACACTCACTTGCCAATGATTTTTCCTAACGTCGACGCCATCGCGCTGCACTCCCCTCGCTGTCAATTCCCTTGGCTTCCTCCGACACCTGAAAAAAACGATTCCTTTTACTCCAAACGTTTCGGAAATTGCTTCAGCGGTAACTGGCAGTCGAAAATCGTCGTAATGGCTCGTTGAAGTTAAGTTTACAGTCAGAAATAGTCGGAATAAGAAGAAGATGCTCACCTGCAGAGGCAGCAACGGGCGTAGATCCATTTGAAGCTCTTCGCAAGAATATCGCCGATGTTGCTCAGGTACAGCAAGAAAAGTGGCATACCTATTATGGCGTACACGATGGTCACCACTTTCCCCCACTTCGTCTTCGGGCAAATGTTCCCGTAACCTGTCCGATAGTATCGATATTCGATTAGATAACTCCCTCGATCGCGACAGCAGATACGGAGGCACAACATTGCAGACATCAATTTATAGAAAATTGGAAAACAATGTCTTACCGCTGTCGGGTATGTTAGTGTACTTCAAACAAGATTATAATCTCGTCAGACTATCCGAAATTTTCCAAGAGCTACATAGTTGCGAAACATTAAAAGTGGCGGAAATACTATACGCTGTCTCGTTAAAATGCTTTGCAGGTTGCTTCGCTGTTTTTCTTTCAAAATTTCCCACAGAAATTCCACAGAAATAAACATATAAGTTGGTATAGAAATTTTTTTAACACGAAAGGAGCATTGTTCTGGTTTCAATAATTCCATTTTGGAAAAATAGTTCTCGTCATCCAGCAATTGGTAGATTCAATATTCCCAAGCAGTTTCAGCGGGTAGCTTCCCCAAGATAGCTAAGACCATCGGAAAGACATTGTCAGACGTGGAAATATCCCTTGGTATCACTTCGAGGAGCGTTTCAAGATAAGAATGCTCTAGGGACGAGACCACTATCCTTTGTATCACCTCGGAAGAGTTTCCGGCGAGTATTAAAAACGAATCGACACTCGAGCGGTCGCAATCTGGACGCAGTTTGAAATTCAAATACGAGCGGAACTGGAGGTTGTAAATAATTTTAATGGGCACGGTATTCGGCATCGTTCTCCGCGGGGAATCGATGAATACGGGCCATAACCGTGCGGAATGACACTTGTGCCGCCGTGAAAACCTTCTTTGAGGAGATCTTCACGCTGGAAGATAATTTTCCGCGGTATTGGAAAAACTTTTGAGTCCTCGATCTTTATGATCGTCGGCCGTCGAGCGTCGGAAATCGTCCGCGAAGGAACGCTCGACGGAAACTTATAGTCGATTGAGTAATTAATACCCGGGCACGTGCCATTGAGAATTTCTTTTTTATAGTCTCCAGCCTGTGCTACGTCTTCGTCGCCTGCCTTCTAGAATTTTCGATTAAAATACTTGCCGACACAACCACGATACTCGATAGATGCGAAAGGCATTCGCACGGTATTTCCGAAAAATTTATTCTTCATCGCTGACAAGTGTGACGGAAATAATGATAACCTCTTCGTTTTTTATTATTCTTTTATTTATATCATTGAGTAAGTATTGTTCGCAACATACTACAATATACACGAACCACATTTACCTTGGAAAAATGAATATTCAGCCCCGCTCTGTTCACAGTCATGAACATTCATGTAAATAATCGTTACAACGTCAATACTCCCGTCCAGCTCCGTAATCAACTACACGAACCGCGAAATTTCAAAATAGAAACGTTTTTCGCCGACTATACAACAACAACGCAACTTTAATTGCAATTAAGCGGCCAGGCTTGAAAATACAATTTTTCTTTGTCTTCTAATGAGTACAACGCCGACTAAATTGCAGTTTATATTTTTGCATCGCGGGGTAAAATCAAATTTCATCGCGGCGTCGCCGGCGAAATTCAACTGAAACAAAAATTTCGATTTTGCATAAATCAGCGACGACGCAGTTCCGATGATAAAAGTCCGAATAGATAATTTCGAAAGCAACGGCGTAAGGTTTGTCTTCTCGACGGGACGTTTCCTCCTCTCGTAAAAGCAATCGAAAACAAAGATATTCTATTTTTTAGAGCCTCGCGTTAAAAAGGCTCGGCTTTTCCTGCGTTGGCCCCCGCGGAAATGCAAATCACCTTTTTGGGAGGGAGCGGTAACAAAACAGAGTTTCGCGGGATAATGGGAGGGGGCAGGAGAGGGAAATCTCGTCGGACCGAAAACGTGGACCGGTTGTCGCGGTTTCGCCGAGAACAATGGCAATAAACCGCGCGACATCGTAAAGATGAATCGTTCGTCGACGCGGCGCGGCGGATCTGGCAAAATTCCTGCGCGCGTATTTTGCGCGAAGCAAATGCGTTCTCCGAATTCGCGGGAGCACTTGATGCATTAAAAACCAACCCCCGCTCGCTGAATGGACGTGTTCGCTCCTTCGCTCCCTTCGTCCCACCCCCAACTATCCCAACTGTTATTTTTCAATCATCGCGGTTGCAATTAATAAACGTGGAACTTGCTGTGTTCGTCCAGACGCAGATGACTATTTCTATTAGCTAGTCCAATAAACCAGACTTGCACGACAACGATCGACGAATAAATTTCTATTGCAAACGTTAATCGCAATTAGCAATTAAACTTAACGATTACATTCTTTTCAATTGTAATCGTCAATCGGATATTTGATTAATGATTAACTGCTGAAATTTCGAAACGAAATACGGAATCAAAACTGTGTGCATACTGAAAAAATGTAAACTGAGTTTTTGTTGAGATAATATATATTTCTGTCAATTCTCTCTCCCTACTTATTACAATTTATGAGTAGACCGTGTCGCGATTAACTTCAATGATTTCTTTTTTTGATTAACGATTGACGATTAACTTCATCAATCGATTGAATCGATCGTCCATTTGTCAATGATTACTTTTTTAATCGAACACATTAATCAATCAATTTTGGTAAAAATTTTAATCGATTGAATGCCCAACTCTGCCATAAACAAACTAATAATTAAATAGTAAATGGTATATTCATTTCATGTATATAATGAAAAATCTCCTAAATACTGTGACCATATTTTCTGGGATAAAATGGATCAGCAATTGATTCGTGTTTGAACCAAATTTCATTTCGATACTTTTCGCAAGAACGAACTTTTTGTTTTTAATAATTCAGCTTTCAGTTTTAAAAATTCATAAAACTGTATATGATTCCTGTCGAAGTTGCATTTATGCATACATGTATATCATGTGTTTTACCACATACGATGAATAAATGCATGCTTTCAATGTTTCGATTTTTAATTGGGTCTTTTTCACCGGACCACGTATTGTTCGCTAATGGAAATGCTCGTTCGGTGGGGGCATTGCATTCAGATAGACATAAACAACATTCAACGATTTTGAGAACTTTTTTCAAAGGTACGGGGTGTATAAAAAGTAAGGGTCATCTGTCCTAGGAGTGAATCTACACTTCTGGCCGATTATTTTACAACCACCGCGTTCCGACAGATGGACAACACGTGTGACAAACTCATCGAGGCGACGAGCGAACGTGCACTTATAAATAACGCTATCAACGACCGAAGACATTACCAAAAGGGATTGACTAAAGTCCATTTAGTAAATAAATCCACCCTTAGCCAAGGTGATAATCGCAGTACTATTTTGATCGTGGTCGGAATAACTTCTTCTCGTTCGCTGTCACGATTTCGGAAAGTGTATTGCGTAGTGTTCAATGATCGCGTAGAAGCGTGGTGTTTTCTGATTCACAGTTATGAAGACGCATTCGCGTAAATGGCAGTGTGATGTAGATCAGACGGAGGAACAGAAGATTCTGAAAAATTTGTAAGTACCTATACTTTACATTATATTTTATAACGCAGTTTTAATACAATGCAATGTCCCTTCAAATTTCGTTTGCTCGAGGCAAGCACACGATTATGTTTTGTCTCAATAGATTCGCCCCTAGAATGGATGATTTATTATACACCTTGTACATCTTTGTGTGCGAAATATTGAAAAATTTCATAATTCTCTTGCCGTCCTTCGCAAAAGTTCCCGTATATACATACTTCTAAAACTGAGCTCGCTACTTCGGGACAACCAGGCACGAACGATTATCCGCCTAATAATAATCCCCGGCGAGCAAAAAAATAAAACAACTGGCAGTGTCAGAAGTTTTGGAGGCCTTCGTGACCGGATCGATCCGCTTAATAGTCAATCATAGCTCGTCCGAAAAATGGCGACGAGCGAACACGGCACGAACCAGACCGTGAGCTGTCGCACTCCCGCAATATTTTTCTCCACCATCCCCACAAAGCCCGAAAAATCACTGCCGATGAATAACCGCATTGAATAAATCATCGTTCCGTGAAGTCGATAAATTATAATGCGTTGGCCAGTTCGAAAATAATTCGAGCGCGTTTTTATTGGCGCGCGGAGAGGGCGGGGGCACGCCCCGCGGTATCGATGTTTCCGTTCGCACGCACACGCCGAGAAAACGTCTAAAAATTTTCGGTTTGCCTCCGAGCAGTAAGCCAATCGCATAGAACATATCGAGAATTATTTTATAATCTGCTTAAAAATTTGTGTATTCACCCTCTGGGGGCAGTTTCGTCCATTTCGAAGTAAAACTAGGTGAATCATACTCTTTAACTTATTAAAATGGTTAAAAAGCAACATTCACTTTTTTCTAATTTCTAATTTTAATCGAGCTTCCATGTCTCGCAATCGACTTAGACAATTTTTATTTACTTTAACCCTTTGCGCTCCTTTGTGACTCGACATCGGAGAAAGTGAAATCTATATGAAACATCTTTATACATGTATTTGGTTCTTCCTTTATTTATTTAAGTCGTAGTTTTTGGTTAAAAACAAGTATAAGTTCCACAAATACAAATTACAACAAAGTTTGAGAGCTATATTTAATATAATTAGTAAACGAAATTGCTGAAGTTGTTGGCAACAAAATGGAGAAATAATTCGCAGTGCAAAGGGTTAAAAGTCCGCAGTCGACTTCAAGTGAATTAACGCGAACGAAGCGTTAAACGAAGATGTTATTATCGCTGACAGAAGCTCGAAAGTCTAACATTCACGGCAGGGGTTATCAAGGCAAAGGGGCGATAGGTAAAATCAAACGGACAGGTTTCAGTCAGGTTTCAGTCAGTCCACACAGTCTGAATGGTTCGAGCAATCTCTAGACCGCATAAATCATCGACGATCCTTGGTAATCAGCGTCGAGTCCCGTGATACTTGTTGACGGATCGAGGACATTAGTGGCAGGGCAACTCGTTGCCAAGGAATTATTGGCGATCAACCAAAAGTACCGGAACCGATATCCCTTGGTAGGCCAGGGACGGGCTCGTTATACCCGGCAATTTCGCCGTGGGCCAATCAATTATCAAGATTAATCACGGGCACGCTCGATAATTCGCGGCTGGCCCGCTTTATTTGCCTGTAATTTATTAATAATCGCGGAGAACCGGTGTACTCCGAGCCTGAACGACTGCTGATTAATTATCAACCGATCGTCCCGTTTCGGTTTGTTCCTTCCGCCGACTATTTACGTCCTTCCTACCTGATGGTCTCTATGGGATCCCATTTTCTTTACGGGATCGTCGCTCTATCAGGACAAGTGGCGTACCCTTCTCTCGCGTTTATACTCGCCGAGGAAATTATTTATGCGCTTCGTTTGTGATGTCGGATCGATCTAAAAGTAGACATCTGGATAAATCGTTAATAGTAATTACAATTTTTTAAAAATAACGTGGCAAAAGCATTTCATTCTTTCTTCTAAGCAACTACGGAAAACCATGTACTATGTTTGCATCTAATATAAAAATGAAGAAAATCACAATTTTCGACCATTATTTCTACCTTTTTAAATTAAATCTTTCACGAGAAGTGCTTTAAAAATTTGATCATTGTAAAGAAACAATCGGTGCAATGAAACGATAATAAATCAAGCAAAAAATGCGTGATCTAATTGGATATTCGTTTGCGTTCGTTAATAGCGAATTGCATATCCGGGCAGATCTCCATTTTCATAGGATGTCGAGGGAAGGGAGCACAAGCTCGCAATCGAGATTACTAATTGATATGTAGGCGAAAGTTTATTACGCTGGTAAAATAAACATTCACGCTGATCATTATTAGAGATCCGCGGCGGCACGCTTCGCATAGGTTTCGCTCGATCAAACGTTTGCGCGTTGATACATCCATTCACGGAGCCCGGCTAAACGGATATTTTTTCCTTCTTTTTTTCGTTTACAAACGATTGTAAACGTTTACACGCACACGTACAATGCTTTTCAATTCCGTTTAACCGTTCGGCTGCGGACGAACGACCGTAATCGCGTTATCCGCTTGATCGACCAAATGTGCGGCGACCACGATCGCACTCGTCGATGAACTTTGTTTGCGCAATCGTTAGTTACTTTTCGTGTCATTGCTGGAAAGAGTGGTAAGCCAGCTATAATAAATAGACGACACCGATTCCAGCGAATTCAATATCCGAATTTGTACCGAACGAATCCGGAACCTGCGGGATGTTTCAAAATGTCTGATTAGAAAATAAATGTTTATGCATGGGAGTTATAATTGTTTAAATGAATGGTTAGCAAAATACAATAATTATATTTTCCATATTCCCGATACAAAAGACGATATCTAAAATTAAAGACATCGAAGTCTCAAGACATGAATTATTCAGAAACGTTTGTTTAATTAAATTGAGAACGTTCCTAAACGGATTATTAAGAACCCGGTTATCATAACCGGAATTGCTAATTGCACGTGTAAACGGGTTACCGGAGGCTTCGTTATACCTGCCGGGTCTTTCCAATATGGCGGCCGTGATACCGATATTCGAGCACATTTAGGTGAAGTAACAAGTAATGTGATTTTAAAACGACGAGCTTAATAGGGTTTATCGAACATTAGAACGAAAACGTTAATTTTACAGAGATTATTGTGGACATATTCTTCAACGTATACAATTGTCAGATGAATTGAAACAAAATTCGGTCCGTTTTAACCACTTCCCTTACAATATCGTGTCTGACTCGTGATGAAGATTCTGAACAGATTCTGATAAAAATGTATGTTAATAATTTCCTTTAAAACGAAGCAAAATTTTATTCTGGTTTTGTTGATGTACAGCTATTGGAGAACGTATAGGAATACAATAGATATAAATTTTCTCCTTTTTAAGAAAATTATGATCTACAAAAAAGTTCTAATCACTGAAATCGTAAAATAAATCGTAGGGCAAAGGGTTGAGTAACTACTAGGGATGCTACAACGATAATAGATGGAAGTTCCTTCGGCAAAATCGAGTTTCACGACGAAGGAGATCGCAGCAAATCGCTTTTATATAGATACAAATTTTCTCCTTTTTTAGTGAATTATGATTTACAAAAAAGTTTTAATTACTAAAATCGTAAAATAAATCGTAGGACAAAGGGTTAAGTAACTACTAGAGAGGCTACAACGATAGTAGATAGAAGACCCATCGGTAAAATCGAGTTTCACGATGAAGGAGATCGTAGCAAATCGCTGTTGGGGTTCCCTCGGAGGGGGGACCCTCGGAAAAGAAATCGTGCCGAAAATCGCTGAATACCCGCTATACTTCGAGTTATTCGCATGGTGCCGAATTTTGACGCGTTCCCCGGCGGTTATCGTGGTGGAGTCGCAAGGGTCGGCACCGTGAATCGATCTGGCTGTCGACTAGCCGACCCTTTTAGGCTGATGCTGCTGGTCTGTAATCACGGTCGAGATAAAGTGGATAGCAGGGTCTCGTCTCGAACGAGCAGGGGCGAGAAAAAGGGGGGGGGGGTGGGGGGGGGCGGGGGGGGGGGCGGGGAGGGGGGGAGGGGGGGGGGGGCTAGAACCGGGTGAAACACGAGCAAGGGACGCGAGGGGGGGCCACGAGAGACCCCTGGAATTAATTAAACGATCGCCACCGCACGCCCCCTCTAAAGTGCCAAAAGTTCGCGTCGTTAATTCCCTCTATCTCCCTCCGTGCCGGCCCCCGCGCCTTTGTGTAAAAAAGAAATATCGAGCGACGCTGGTGTAACGATAAAAAAAAGGAGGATAGAGAAAGAAAGGATGTTACAATGGAATTTTTATTCGCCGGTGTCCTCCCCGGAACGAGACCTCGCGGGATGAGGACACACGCGATCTACCCTAAACCCCTAACCCTCTGCGGCCTCTGTCCCTAACTACCGCCCCCAAAGCAACCATTGACACAAGAAAATTGCCCGGAATTGTTTATCCTCCGCTCCCGGGAAAAAAAGTTTCCTAAATTCGGGGCCACGGTTTTAAGGACGTTAGCGGATGATCTCTAACAAGAACTCGCGCGCTATGATTTTTAGATTATTTCGCGGATCGTAGAAGAATAAATTTGCAGAAATTTTTATTTTTGCATAATGATCCCGCGGTCTTGTTACAGTCGAGTGAAAATTTCATAACTTTCATCAAAATTGGAGTAAAGAAAACCGGAAGATAATTACCAGGTTCCCAATAAAACCATTAACGAGACAAAAATGTATGGCAGAGAGTGTGTTCGAGTGGAATGGTCGTCGAAAGAGTTGTGCAACAATAGCGTTGAAAGAAGGCATTTCCATTGGCATGTTCTCCGGAATTGTTTTTCAAGCTTGGCATTGTGGGGCAAGTATTGAAACAAAATCGGCATCGGTTTGATTCCGACGTGCTTTGTCTATCCGCGACGTTCTCCTAAATGCGCGACGGTAATGGATCGGTATTACGGAACAGCGGAACAATGGGTCGTTTACTTCGCGTTTCCGATTCATTTTTCGAGTACCGGTGGATAGAGATAATGCCATATACGGGATGTATCTCGGCGGCCAATCAAGCGTAATTCTGTTAGCAGACAACGCGTTAATTATTCGGAAAAGCCGTGTGGCGGAGGGTATGTCCGATTGTTGGTAGAATTCCCGAGACGAGATCGATAACGAGTTCGAGGAGGGTTTTGTGGGGACGAGGAGGGACGGTGCATGGGGATGGCAGCCGTTTGCACGAGAGATTTTGCCGGAGTTTACTTACGAGTTTGTTGCTCGTTGCACAAATTGCATATCGGCCGATCATTTGGGTACACAGAGCCCCGTTAAACTCGACGAAGTTACGTCGTCGGACCTATCATTCGAACTGAACCGCTGCCAACCCGGCCCTGTCGGCGGAAACGCTCCAAGATCACGACCGGTGATCGACGTCGTTTATTAACAAATTCAATTGTTACGATCGCCTCGTTATTCGTGGCTACCTTTGTCTCAATCGAAGGCTGTTCCAATCGCACGACTCCGATTTTGTCGAAATTTATTCTGAGCGATGACCTCCTGGGGCAGATGCTTTTATATTCTATTTGTTAATGCATTTTTTGCTTGCATCATTTCTCTCCTTGCTGAATTTTTAGACTGTAAAATTAAATCTACATCATTAAATAAATGCATAAAACTCCAAGTCTAGTTTTTTATTAATATTTGTATGCCCCACATTTTCTGTACACGTCGAAAGAAAGGTGTTTGTAGCTTTTGAAAATGGCGTCCAAATTAGCGACCGTTGCCACGAGAACATTATTTTATTTTTGAATTAAAGAGCCGTAAAATTACATATTTCCTGGTTTCCGCTATCTAATTGTACAACGCGTTTAGTTTCCACCGCGTGGTTAAATAAATCCTCATATTCACATATTATTTTAGAAAAATTAAAATGTGAAAAAACATTTCTTTCCGTTGCTGAAATATATCCTGCTCCCTGCTAACTGTTAAATTACGATGGTCCCAATGAATGAAACGGAATAAATTAATTTTTGTAGCAGCTTGTAACAAGTCGCGCTAAAAGAAAATTGATTTCTGCGATAGAGACCTTCGCTCGATGATCTTGCGAGGTCGCTGGGAATATGAGTCAATTAATTTCCGATTCAGCGTCGTTGACCGCCTTTCTCAAGGACGTTAAGCTTCCACCGATCACGGTTCTTTTCCTCGTGACAGGTGTTGCACGAGTTTTCATTGGTTCTCGAATTATTCACGAAACCAACTGTTCATGATTTTATTATAGAAAAGTGAAAGATTTTCTCTGTGAACCTCGTGCAAAAACCGGCCAAACTAATCAATATAAATAAAAATGTAAATGTTCGTTTGTTCAAAATCTTAAATCACCGAAAGTTCTTCACCGGTTGCTTTGAAATTTTTACACAACGTTGCATTCGAATACGCGCGTGTTTTTACAAGAAAAAAGAAGATATAAACATATTAGAAACGTGCGCTTTCTCTTTTCTTTGTTTTCCATTTAACCAGACTGAGCCACAGCAACGCGTGGCCGGGTACAGCTAGTTTGTAATAAAATTGTACTTGTTTAAATTTAACATATTTCAAGAAGTTGCTGAAGTTATCAATTTATATTTTCGAAACGTTTAAAACGCTGGTGGGAATGGCAGATCTGGCCATCAACGTTTCAATCAATTTATACATTACCTTAGACCCCAAAACCATCCTTTGCCAAGCAAATTCCTCCAGAATCTGCAACGTCCGCTCTGCCGTGTGTGATTCCGCCCTGACGGGCAAAGCTGACCGTTTCGTTTCCAATGCTGACTTCAATCAGTCTACTTGTTCACAATGAACATCTGTACCGATTGTTCGATTGGTTTCTACTGGGTCTACCTCGATCTTCCTGAATATTCGTGTGTACTCGGTTCCATTGTTTCCCATGTTAATCTTACTCCGAGATTTATTGTTATTTCGCAGACTGTCAACCACCCGCACAAACTACCATCCATCAAATTTCATTTCTCATCGTGTCTCGTATATTAAATTTAAAAGATTCTTCTCCGTGTTTAATTACATTTACTTCGATTTCAGAAGATTTTAATGAACATTACTCTCCATCAGTCAACAGAGTAAATTAAAAAGGAACAGAATGGTCTCACCCCTCGAATATATATATATACAGGGTGGTCAATTTATCTTGAGACAGTCAATTATTACGGAAACCAGCAGTAATATGAAAAAACGTTTTATATAAAATATTCTTCATACGAAGGGACACATTTAATGGCGCTATGCACATTTTTCCATAACCGCCCTTTGAGGGTCGGATGAAGGCTAACTTCATTTTTTCAAATGAAAATCCATATTTTTTATTTTATATTCTTATTCTACCTCGAGAAATAATACTATTTTGTATGAAACATTTTTTTCCTGAACTTACCATTTTTTAACGATACCATGATAAATGTTGCAAAGCTTGCGTAATGGCATACAACACGTATTGTGAATCTTCATCTAGTAAGCGGCAATAAGAAATACGTACTTTATTATTATCCGAGAAAGAATTAAATGAAGAATATTTTATATAGAACATTTTTTCATATTCCTGCTGGTTTCCGTAAAAATTGACTGTCTCAAGATAAATGGACCACCCTGTATATGTATATATATTTTATGTTGACATAAATCATCGACAGGACAGGAAAGCGATTCATTTTCCGGCTGTATCCGATAAACGTGACCGATTTCTATTCCGCGGGTCCTAACAACATTTCGATCTCTGACTGCGCCGAACGACGACGGTCGGGGGTAGTGGATTAATTAATCGGCGCCGATACAGCGTGTCAATCGGAAGATCGATTAAGATCAACGTACTTCGGAGTAGCTTCGTCAGTCTCAGGAGGTCGGGGGCCGATCGGCGGGCTCAGCTCGGCCGTTAATTAATTTCCGGCCTAACGAACTCCCCCGCGTATGATTCGCGCAGCTTGTCGGCCGTCGTCCCTGCGCGAAAGTAATTTCCCAAGCCTGATACAGATACGGGCTGGTCCCGATATCGAAAACATACGCCCAGAAAGTACGTAATTAAGCTTTCGCATTTATCCCGATCGCCAAATATTTTTTTTACACAGTATGCTTCGAAAAACAGAAGAATGAAGTTGTTTAACAATTAGCGTGAACGTAGTTATGGTTCGAACCAATAGAAATAGACAATTTTGATTATTTATAAAATGACCGAATTTTTCAGTCGATTACCGATTTTTTTATGTATTGAGATTATAAGGATCAAACGATAAGAAAAAAGTTAAAAGATAGCGTTCCAACGTCGATTCATCGGGAACTCGATCGAAGATGCTGTCCTTGATCGATTTCGTCGAGATCCCGTCGCATTTTAATTGCTACCATTTTGAAATGCGCGCGGCGTCATTAGCACTGTCCAGCGGATGATCCGACTAAAGATTTCACGGATTCATTATATTAACGAGGGACAATTATACGTACATCGTTATCATAAAACAGTTCGATCTTTAACTGCACTGCTCTCGACACGGAAATTAAAACGTGGAGACTCTCTTCGGGAAGTGCTTGACCGATTGTGTGTTATTTCTAACGATTTGATTGCGTCGGAGGAGGATTTCAAAAAGTAATTGCAATTGCTAAGTAATTAATGAGAATTATTATTCGATCTTTTTCAGATTCTCTTCGTCAATGTTCCCTTGATGAAACATTGAACAATTTGCCAATGATTGGAATATTAAAGCATCTAAAACATGACATAAAATTTCTTCTCCATCGAACCACTGTACGTATAATACATATACCGATACATGTATAATATAAACATATTAACAAGTTTAATCGCATTTTCCCGGATAATTTTCCGTGTCGAGCTCGCGCGAAATTTTTTAACTCGAGCGAAGCTCGTAATGAGCTTAAAAACAGAATATGTTTTAAAATGCGTAAATTTAAAACCATAACATTTCCGTATCCGCGATAACAACGGAATATGTCCAATCACAGAACAGCATATTTGTGTTGTAACAATGTTTTAAATTAAATATAAAATATGTATTCGCACAGTGAATATTAGTTGCGATGGTCTTAATAAATCGGAAGCAACGCGTATATGTTCGCTTAAATAAATCATTCGAAGAAATAATCGTGGCGAAATTGTAATTCCTGTCAACTATTACCTTTTCGATAATTCTGCTGGAATACGGGCTGTAAGAAATATGGCTGCCTCACCGACCCCATAAGTTCCCGAATGTCCCTAATTCTCTCACCGGGACTTCGTAACGTTTGAAGCATTGATTCTAATTTTCTTCTCGGAGATGTGTTCGACGGTGAGGCAACGACGAGAGAGATAGAAAGGGAGAATGTGAGAGAAAGAGGGGATGGGGAAAGAGAGAGATTCGTTGTGAATGATCCTCGGTTCAAAATGAACAGAGCGAAGGCAAACTCACCGATCGTAGTGATTACTGTGAGGGAATAGAGGAAGGCCCCGGCGAAGCTCCATCTCTTGTTCTCATCTGCTCCGTCGTAGCCGTTCTTTATGGCCGTGACCATTTTCCTCTGATAGTTCTCGAGGATTGCTCGGACTTTCGTCTTCCATATTCGCTCCGAGAACACGTTCTCCTGTGTAAAGATTCGAACTAACGTTAATGCCAGCCATCCTAGTCGCGATTAGACTTCGGAAACTTCAATTCCATCCCCTCCTCGTTTCATGATTTCGAGTCAGGGCTCGTCGGGACTTCGGGGAAAATTCATTTAACGGAAATTTTGCTCGGCCGCCTTAATTGAAAATGTAAGAGCGTGTTTCTTCGTCTTCAGAATTTAATCTCCGAAAAAAAATTTATTTGATCTATCTGAAACCACATTTTCAAACTGGAAATGGCACAGCCATTTTTCTTCTTCTAATATTTCCATAGAGTGAGCTAGTTACATATCCGGAATTTTTCAAATGAAAAGTTACTGAAGATACACTGCAGAAGAAAAGGGGAAGAATTATTATCATTCTTTTCTTTGGGATTGGCGACACCCTGCGGACATTTTTCTTTACATGCGTAATGCGACGCCATGTTTCTACCTGTCCCCGGAAGTCTGCAAAAGAAAATGTCGGGATACGTTACATCATTCTGCATTAATCGGTCGTTTGGATTTCTGTTTTTTCTATTAAACATTGTCTCGCAAGTTTCATATTTTATCTGCGGCGGCGGCTGTGCATTTTTTCACAGACGATTTAAATTTAAAGAAACAACAGAGCCAATGTATTAAGCGGATGTCTAAGCGGATGAATTTCCTCAGAAGTAAACAAGAAAGACGACTACATTTTATTGCAAAAAGAGAAGATAATTTTGCCTGAAGATCCGCACTTTTGGTAATCACGTTCGGAACAGAAACCGTCGAATGAAACGAAGCAAGTTCCCCAGAAGTAAAAACGTCGTGCAGAAAATTAGATAAAAATGTGAGAAAGTCGGTAAACATTAATCCAGATAAGAGAAGTGCCAGCTACTAATGAAACTGTTAGTATCGGATGTCCAGCGCTACGAAGAAGAGAGAAGGGGGAGCGTCGTAAAGAGCAAGCTACGTGAAAGAAGAAACTCGTCACCTTGGAGGTAAGCTCCCAGAGGTTCGCAGCTGTCATGTTTCTCAGCCTGATCACGTCGCCGGCGATGTCCAGGCTGTTCCTACCCTCGATGTGGGTGAAGAGGAAAGCGCCGGCTATAGTATATCCGACCACCAGACACACTATCCCGACGTTGCTGAAGAGAAAGGTTATCAGAGTCCTGGTCCAGTCCGCGATCCTCTCGCCCCACGGCTTCCGTCTTCGTTTTTTCCTTCTTCCGACACGGCCGCGATAACTTCCACGTTGCCAGCTTTTGCTCGACGACGAATACGACGGTCGATCCCCTTCCATCTTTTATCCAGCATCCGAGGACTCGAGATATCCCGCGGTTTCACACGGACCCCTCAACTCGACGATGTTTCACACTCCAAAACCGAACTTCTCCCGACGCAACGAAAATCCATTTTCTCTATTCCGGGAAGCTGTTCAGCGACATATATCGGTTCGCTGGTGTCGTTGTTGCTATTTTATCGACACGTCGCCAACGTCAACACATTGTTTTACAATCTCTGGCTTGTTCCCACTTTGTCCAAATTATTCACTCACCTTTACGAGTTAGAATGAAGCAATTAGGCACACGAAAGTTGTAACTCGACGTAAGATTTATCGGAGAATTTTTGGCTAGATGTTAGAATTTTATTGACACTAGTGGCTGGGCAATAGCGACAGGAAAGCTGTATTATTCAATTGGTTTTTATAATTTTATCGACACGGTGCCAGAGATAGAATGAAGCAATTAGGCACACGAAAGTTGTAACTCGACGTAAGATTTATTGGAGAATTTTTGGCTGGGGAATA